>OX101806.1:12142500-12512500 GCA_944452935.1 Rhogogaster chlorosoma | reverse complement strand
TAGAGAGAAAAAATAAAATAAAAAAATAACTATCAATCAGCAGCTCGTTGCAATTCCTTATTGTTTTTTTTTTTTTTTTTTGTTGCATTTGCGTTTCTTTTTTCTTTCTTTTTATTGATATTAGCCAGTTTATACGCGCATTTCTTGAATATACATACATACTATAGGTATATACATTGAGCTAAAGGATAATTATACTTTATCATTACTACACGCAACTAACTAATTTCCTCATTATAATTATAATAAAGCATGTTATTTAATAACAGTAAAGAGAGACAGAGAGAGAGAGAGGAAGGGAAGGAGGGAGAGAAAGAGAGAAAGAGAGAAAGAGAAAGAGAAAAAATATTCCATTATATTCAAACTTTACTTCGATCTTACCATTATCTCTATATTTATTTAATTATATTCACATTATTAAGCGTCAAATTTTCTTCGTTCCTTTTATTTTTATTTACATATTATTCTTATATTCTTTTTATTTCGTTTTTTTTTTTCTTTTTTTTCCTCTCTCCCTCTCTCTCTCTTCGCATTTCAAGCGCACTCCCAAATCGGTTATTATTTTTTCTTATAACAATAATAATAACGTTTAGTATATATCTAATCGACGACGCGACGTACTTTAATACTTTGAGCGAAAATCTTTTATCCCTTTATTTTTTATTCAGTGTTTTTTTAACCCTCGGTTTGTCTCGTAGTCAGTCAATTTTATCTTCATTCTTAACGTCGCTGAACGTGTTATTTACAGAAACAAAATAGGGGAAGCAGCCCAGAGTATTCGTCTTTGATTTTAATTCTGATTCTGATTCTGATTCAGTTTCAGTTTCTAAATTTCATTCGTGTGTTTTTTTTTTTTCTTTTTTTTCTCTTTTGTTTCTGTTTTTTTTTCCCCCTTTAATTTGTTCTCTTTAAAAAACAAAAAAAAAGACGCCTTTTCACGCATTGCTTGTACGGCATATAGGTATACTATAAAATCGTACCGTACTACTGTACTATATAATATATTTTGCCGCTCAATGAGCTCTGCGGTTGTCAGAGCAGTATTTTGATGTGTACACTAATATACGTATAGGAGAAAAGAAGACAAGTGAAGAAGAAAGAATAAGAAAAAAAAAAAACACACAATATTGTATTGTTGTTGTTTTTTTTTCTTTCTTTTTTTCTTATTAATATTGCGTGTTTGTGTGTGTGTGTGTGTGTGTGTGTGAATGAATGAATGAGGATAAAATTGCTCTCGGAGCGAAATTAGTGATAGATAGAGTGATAGATAGATAGATAGATAGATTGATTGATTGATTGATTGATTGGATAGAGAGAGAGACTGAGTGAATGAGTGAGTTTTAGGAGAAAAAAAAACAGAAAGAAAAATCAGAAGAGGAAGAAAGTGAGAGGGAAGAAGAAAGCAAAAAAAGGAGTTATGACTATAAAATTAGCGTTTCACACGTAGACGATAAATACGCTATTATTATTACTATTATTATACACATAATATACATACATACATGCATACATTAATATTTGAATAAATATATTATTAATTATTAGTATAATTAAACTGTACGTATTTATATGCCCACACACACGCACACACACACACACACGACAGGCATATGCAATTATTGACGAAAAAGAAAGAAATAAGAGAAGAAAAAAAAGTATATATATATATATAGGTATAATCGTGTGCCCCACCCGAGTGGCCTTGAAATTGTTCTTTTCACTCACATTTGTTCTTTTTTTTTTTCCTTCTTTTCTATTTTCTCCTCTCAATTGTAGTATAGGTTTCATTTTATTGTTTCGGGCTTTCGGTATCATGTTCAGGCTGCTCGGTAATAGGTACTAAACGCAAATATGTGTGTAGAAGTGTGGATTTGTGCGATAAAGAGAAGGTGAAGGAAAAAATAAAAGAAAGAATGAAAGAAAGTAAGAAAGAACGAAGGATAGAAAGCTAGAATATTCGGAAAGAGAGAGAGAGAGAAAGAGAGGAATGGAGATTGAGGGAATTAGAGAGATATTAATTGATAATTAAATCGATATATTATTATTATATATAAATATAAAACACACATGATGAATATAGATATAAAAATTTATATTATTATTATTATTATTATATCGATATATATATATATATATATATATATCATATATAGAAATACCTGTAGCTGCTGTATACGCAGTGGATATTATATATATATATATATACATACATATATAATATTAGCGTTACTCAATGCACTTCAAAAAAATACTTCGTCATGTATATATATATATATATATATATATATATATATATATATAATTTTTTTTCTTCCTTCTAACACGCGTATGTATAGGTATGCCCGTCCCCAGCAAGCATTCAGAGATCGATTTGATTGAAAAAACCGTCTTTAGATATGCTTTAGTCAATTATTATTATTAATATTATTATTATCATTATTATTATTATTATTATTATTATTATTATTATTACTATTATTTAAAGAAACCTTATAGTATATTATTTAATAATTATATTATAGATTATTATTATATATATATATATATATACACAGAGAAACGAAAAATTGAAACTAAGATAAAGAAAAAGAAAGGAAATGTAAAAGTAGAAAAGGTAAAACAAAACGTTTGGAAAAAAGAAGAGAAATAATTATTATATATAGGTATATATATATTGAAAAAAGAAAAGAAAAAAAAAAAAAAAAAACGTTTTATCAATATAATTGAAGTGCACTAAATAACGCCCACTCGTTGCAGGATTATCAGGACCTTACGATGAATAGTATAACGATGACGAGTCGGTGTAAGTTTTTTTTTTTTTTTGTTTCTCGCCGAGAAAGATTTCTTTCATTTTATCCTCTTAATCGATCTTTGTTTTATTTTTAATTTTCATTTCATTCTTTTTTTCTTCCCTTAAATCTGTTGTGAGATTGGAAAATTTGATAGAAGTAAAGTAAAAAAAAAACAAATAAAAATATATATTAAATATTTCTATACATATATATATATATATATATATAAAATTATCTTGTCTGATAGTATTTAAACGTGTTTTTTTTTTTTTTTTTTTTTTTTTTTGTGATTATGGGGGAGACTCGTCATCTTTCTTCTATTCAGACGTTCGGTTATTAATTATTTAATGATTTTAAGGAGCGATACGCATTAATAGTTTCTTATTAATAAATATTTTAAAACTGTCTTGTACATTGTGTAACAATTTATTTACATTATTTATTTATACATTTTAATTAATTGAATTATTCATTCATTCATTCATTCATTTAGATTTTATATTTCATACGAACAATGATAAGTATCGGGGTATTTAAACTAAATGTAACTGAACTTTGAACAGTTAAGCTTTGGAAATTCAAATCCCAATCAATCTTATCGGTCATTCAAGAATATACAACTCCTAGTTACCTGTGTTCAATTTTTATCGTACTTATGTCAGGCATGCATGATAATTTAATATACCGCTTCTGATTTCTTCTTTTGTTTTACACATATATACAGTCTGTATGTTTTTTTTTTTTTTCTTCCATACAAAATTTTCATACCGATCTTATTCTCATCTTTGTCTATGTGTGTAATATCATTGTGAAATTTTTCATCCGATTACCGCAGTCCCCGAAATCTCATCAATTTTTGTACGAAATAGAATAATTTTTGTTTTTTTTTCAACGCCCGAGCTAATTTTCATCGATATTTAGAAACAGGCTGACGGGCGTAGAACGTCGTTATGACTCTCTGTATGGTAGTGGACAAATCATTGTTTATACGTAGAAAAATTGACCAACGCCTAAAACTTATACCCTTTGTTAGCAATGTCTTTGTTTTGTTATTTCAGCCCCATGGACCCATCCGTACCTCCCAAGCACGCAGTAGTGAGGTATGTACGTTGCGACGAGTCATATAAGTCCATAAAGAGAAAAAGAGGTCGGAGACGTTCGCTTTTATCCCTAAAAACTGTATTCTAATCATTGATTGATAGTTTTTGTGCCGCAAATGCATGTATAACAGTATGTTTTTTTTTTTTTATTTCATTTTTTTTATTCTCTTCGTTTCCCCCGTCGAGGACCTGTGCATTTTCATATCGCATATTATATGTCATAATTGTCTGTATGTGTGACAGGGTGGCTTTTAAGGTGTTTGTTTCCTTGCAGTGGTGCAACCACTAATGACGAGCAGGTAAAACCGCGTAGTCTACGTTTCACGTGGAGCATGAGGACGACCAGCAGTCGGGACCCGAACGAAATCATGTCCGAGATACGCAAGGTATGGATTCGATCGTTAATCCCCGTAATTTAAATGTCTGTTAAATACCTCCCCCCAGTGGCAACGATAACAGGGAAGTTGCGTCGTTCCAATTCATTTATTTGTCTCTATTCTTTCCCTACAATTTGATACCGTCGAATCAATCTACTCAATAATCGCATTTTCAAATTCTCCCGCCGACCGAGACGGATTCAAATTACCCGCGCGTGACGTCATATTGCGCCGCCATATTGCGCCTGCGCGTTACCGACAGACGGAATCGGTCGGTAACGTTGGTCAGCGACTTTTACGACGGAGCATTTTGCGTTTTTGATGAAAAAAAATAATAATACGTGACTTCCGATCGACTTCCCTGTTTTCAACGCGTTAGTATCGCCGCCCCAATGAGACGTGTATAGGATAGATCGTATCCGTTGATGTTTATTTGAAATTATTTGTTTATTGAAGCCGTGTTTTGATTAAATGATAAAAAAAAAAAAAGAAAAAAGAAAAATAAGTACGAATGAATATATATCGGCGAACAGTTAGAAATTGTTGGCATTGGTTTTTGGTACACCGCTTAATAAGGTGGTAATATAGGTGCTGGACGCGAATAAGTGCCAGTACGAGCAGAGGGAGAGATTTCTTCTGCTTTGCGCCCACGGTGACGCGGCTACGGACAGTCAGGTGCAGTGGGAGATCGAGGTGTGCAAACTTCCACGTTTGTCATTGAACGGTGTGCGTTTCAAACGTATATCCGGTACGTCAATCGGATTCAAGAACATCGCCAGTAAGATAGCTAACGAGCTAAAACTGTGACTGCCGGCAAACGGCGCCGGCGATACAGGCGCCAACCCATAACAACACCCTATACGAGATAACGATATCCAAATACTGCGACATAATAATATTCATAGAAATTCAAACGAAACGGATTATTATTCATACTTCTTCGCGGACGGATCGGGGAACGACGAGGAAGAGATATTCGTGTAAATTTATTATTATTATTATTATTATTATTACCTTTATTAATTAATTAATTAATTAATTACTTACTTATTTACTTACTTACTTACTTACTCACCCATCTCACTTACCCGCGACAATTGAAGCGAGGAAAGGAACGAAAAACGAGCCATTTCTCTCTTCTTTTCCTGTCTTTCATTCGTAACTATATTACACAGAGAGAAAGAGAGAGAGAGAGAGAGAGAGAGAGAGAGAGAGTTGAATATCATTCTTCTGGTATATATCTCTCTCTCTCTCTCTCTTTCTGTGTGTCTATTTTTTTTTCTTTCTCTCTTTTGTTTTGTTTTGTTTTTATATACACAACGTGTATAGTGAAATGAGGACTTCCTAACGGCCTTGCAATTGAATAAATATAGAGACGGGACAGACAAATCTGTGATTCGAACCGCAGTTTGATAATGTTCGTTATCCTAATACTCCGAGTGCCAAAAGAAACAAAAAAAAAAAAAATATGGACAAGTAATGCGGTGAAAAAAAAAAAATAATAATAATATGAATGAAATAAGAAATAAAAAAAAAAAAAAAAAAACATAAATATATAAATGAATAAACAAACAAACGAAGAAGAAACGACTTAGTGATCGAGTCTGTGGGGAAGAGTTATGCGAGTTGACGAGTTAGTAACGTAACAATATTAAAACGACTGATCGATCCAATATTATGAAGAGAAAGAGAGAGAGAGAGAGAGAGAAAGAAAAAAAGATAAAGAAAAAGAAAAAGGTAAACCACACACGCCCGATTATAAAAAAAAATAATATATACTTATAATAATAGGTATTTATATATATATATATATATATATATGATAATATATATATATATATATATATATATATATATATATAGTAGTATGTATAGTATATTAACTTAACTGATAAAAAAACCGTATTCTAAAGAAGAAGAAGAAGAAGAAGAAGAAAAAAAAAAGAAACAAAACAAGAAAAAAAAAACATACACACATTTTAATAAATAATATGAATGTTTAATTAATTAATTGAATTAATTAATATTTAAATAAATGATAAAACGAATAAATCGCGCGGTATATTATATATATATATTTATTCGGGATTATTCCTCTTCGAATGTAATTATTGTTTTTGTTTTTTTTTTTTTTCTCTTTTTTTTCTCTTATTTTTGTTCGGGTGGTTGAATCCATTGATCATCGTTTATCGTCGTCATCATCGTCATCATTATCTTCAATATACATATGAACCACACACTCATATATATATATATATATATATATATACATACATATATATATGTACACACAAATGCATAGTATATATATTACTATTTGATTAACGATTTAGAAATGAATTTTTTTTTTTCTGTTTATTATTATTATTATTATTATTATTATTATTATTGATATTGATACAAGTTCGGAATATAAATAATCACATACACACGTAAATATTACACGAGGATACAGAACAGAGAATTATTATATAGAAACTAAATAATTAATAAACTATTAATATTATTATTATTATTATTATTATTATTATTATATGATCATTATTGAAATCAATGATCTGTCGTCTTCACACCAGATAATTTAGTGTGTAAATACCATAAAAATATCATACATAAATGAATAAATAAATAAATAAATAAATAAATAAATAATTGAATAAATGAATGATTAAATGATGAAATAATAAAGTAAATATAATAAGTACCTAGAAGTATAAAAATATATTATAATGAATGAATATACATTGGATATAGATCGGAGTAAAACTATTAAATACCATATTATATATACGATGTGTTTAGAAGAGAAGAAAGAAGATTGAAACTAATAAAATGAATGAAAAACAATATATCAGAAGTAAGGAAAAAAAAAAAAAGGAAAAAAAAGAAAACAACAGACTATATTATTGCGCATCTTAAATACTAACAAGATCTGCTATTTTTACCAAGGATATAGGTATATATAATGATGATAATAATATATGTAGGGTATTATTATTGTTGTTGTTATTATTATTATTATTATTATTATTATTATTATTATTATTATTGAATTCAGTCAGACATTATTATTATTATGATGATGATGTGAGTGCACGCGTGTGTGTGTGTGTGTGTGTGTATGATTTAAAATATTTCGTTCAAATTTTATTTAATTGAATATTGTTTCAATCATTTCATATCATATCATAATCATAATCGTAATCGTAATCGTCATAGTAATCTTAATAGTAATAGTAATAGTAATCGTAATAGTAATAGTAATCGTAATAGTAATTGTAATGGTAATTATAATCGCGTCTCATCGATTATTCAAATTTATCTAGAATAAATGGAAGAAAGAAAGAAAGAAAGAAAGAAAGAAAGAAAGAAAGAAAGAGTTAAAAGAATTTTGACGAATGATAAGAAATGCTGAGTGAAAATGAAAAAAGAAAACAGAAAATTAGAAAAAGGAGACAAAGTTGATTGTGGGCCCATTTTTTTTTTCTTTTTTGGTCATCTTTTGAATCGAACTGCGGAAAGAAAAGAAAATGAAGGGCCACGATGATGTATACATATTAATTACTTAATTAATTAATTAATTAATTAATTAATTAATAATTATTGTAGTATTTAAGTATCACACTTGCAGGTATAAACGGTGTTCTTTTTTTTTTATCTATTTTTCAGCATCGTACGTCGTGTTATTATCAAGTGATGTATTATGTTATATATTTATAGTACGTAAATCGCATTATATAATTATATTAATTGACTAAACTATCAACTTTACTAACAGCGTAGATAGAATAGATACACAGGCATGTATTAATAATTTATTCAAACTGATGCGCTTTCTTCTATTCTATTCTATTCATTTCTTTTTTCACCATAACTAGAGCCAGCCTCTTTCTCTCTCTCTCTTTCTCTTTCTCTTTCTCTTTCTCTGTTTCTATATCCACCGTCGTGGATGGCAAAATGAAAAATTGGATAATTAAGATTTCTAAGGGACTGTAACGAATAATAATACATACATGCATAGGTATATATATAAATATAAAGAATAAGAAAAAGAAGAAGAAAAAAGAATAAATAGAAAAAAAAACATTTATTACTATTCAGGTTGTACAAACTGTTTCGTACATAAATTACATACATACATACATACATATATATATATATATATATGAAGTATAATAGATAATGAATATAGGTATGGTAAAAGAAAAATAATATTATTAGTAATAAACAAGATTAATAATAATGATTTGTGTTATTATTGTCATTATTATTATTATTATTATTATTCTACTGTATTCCAGGATTTTGTATTTTGTATTTTGTATTTTGTATAATATCTATTCTCATTTTCATACATACATACATACATACATACATACATCCATATATATATATATATATACCTATAGATACGAATGAAAAAGCAACGCGTACGGGAGTGAGATTTAGGGACTTGATTTAGTAGCTTACAATAAAATAATATCACGAATAATTTTCTATTATTTATGTATCGGCTATAAATTCATTGCTGAATATAGTCAAAGTCAGGTGAAAAGAAATGTTGAATAAATAAATAAAGAAAGATCATGTAGAAATAGGAAAGACAAGTCGAGGAGAAGAAGGGAAAAAAAAGAAAAATAAAAAATAAAAAATATGAATAATTAAATATAAATAACACCGTTCGAAATAACGTGAAACGATATCATATAGTTGATTATTTAAGTTTATCAAATCATACTATAACCGGTTTTCAATTATACATTACATCGATCGATTAACAATATTCAAATCATACATACACATACCTATATATATATATACCTATATATTGTATAGTTTATAACTACTGCGGCGTTTTAGATTTAACTAATTATGTTAACGGACAATCCTTTACTCCGCGGTTGTTATAACGATAATATAATATTATATTACATGTATAATATAGTATAGAGAATACACTTAACGATGTAGTTAATTATTATCATCATCATTATCATCATCATCATCATCATCACTATTATTATTATTATTATTATTATTATCATTATTATTATTATTACTATAATAAGATTAAGGATCCTCGTAGAGTTGATAGCGAATCCATATAATATACAAATATAGGTAGATATAATTGCGATTATATTATATTATAATATAATGTAATCAAGACGAGAGAAACGAAGAGAAAAACAGAAAAGCCAGAAAAACAAAGAAATGAAAAAGAAGACCCCTCCGCTCGCTTGCTTTAACAATATCAATTAACGTGAATGTATAAATTATAATAATTGATAGTTGGAAAAAAGAGAAGAAGAAGAGAATGAAAAAATTGAAAATTTAGACGAATGAAAATGAGGACAAAGGAAAGAAAGAGAAAAGAAGGATAGAAACAAAAAAGAAAAAGAAAAATAAAAAAAAAAAGAAAAGAACTAATAACGAGGGATATATTATAAAATACTATAAGCTATATAAGATACACTCATTACTTTTTAACAATGATATAAAATGACGATTGATACAATGGGGATGAATATGAATTATTATATTGAATATTATTATTATTATTATTATTATGATAATAATAATGAATTAATTAACAAATAAATAGTATGGCTGGGCGGACAACTTTGAGCTACCTGATACAAGTGAAACTTATAGAATGATAAATGTATAGAGTATAGAGGATTATTAAGTGACGCGATGCGCGGACCACACGCTGGACAAAATACACACACGTAGGCATACACGTCGTATACACAGGGAGAAAAAGAAAAAACGAAATAGAAAAAGTAAAGGAACGAGAGAGAAAAGAAAAAAAAAAAAAAAAAAGTAGGAAAGAAAAATAAGAAAAGAACGATAATGGTTTGAAAATTGTATAGGGTAGACGTGATTTTTTTTCGAGAGAGAGAAAGAAAATAAAAAAAAAAAAACAAAGATGGAATTTTCTTTTCTCCGCTGTTGTTTACAATATTGTGGGGATTTATTATTTGCGTAATAACTGAATCTATTCATTTAACGGTATATGATTATTTCACGTTATTAAAAGCAGTTATTATTATTATTATTATTATTATTATTATTATGAAATGAGATTTTATCCGCAGGGGAAAAGAAAGAACACGCAGGTTCTCTCACATAACGTAATAGGCATACGTTACTGCGGATAGTTTTACTTACAGAGAAATTGAAACCTGTAGATAGATAGATAAAACTACTTCATACATACCTATATACATTACATAGGTACAGCTTTGCTAAGTGTTTTCTGGTGATCGGTATCTAGCAAAATGTAGCGATAAAGGATTTGTAATAAAATGGTGACAATTATTGTTTCCCTATTTGAAAATATTAGATAACAAGATCCCAATGCGATCAGTCAGTTCAATGATACAATAATTAAGATTCTTTTTCTATTTATTTCTATTTAATGACTTTTTTTTTTTTTCCATTCTTTTTCAAGCTAAGCAAGAATTATTTATTTCTTATTTGATAATTCGTACAATTATTCGAAGAGAACGAATGAAAACTGATCTAGCTCAGCTTTTCTTATGTGCAATTCAAGCTGGTTGCTAATAGTTTTATTTTATTCTAACGAGATTATTTATTATGGAAAAGTCAGAAAACGAGAGCTTGTGTTATTCGTCTCAATTTTTCATTCAATTGAGAGAATTTCCACGATGTTTCACGGATTTTATTTATTTTCTAAATACTTTTATTGTCTTATTTTTTTTTTTTCTAATCAAGATCCAATTAATCTTAGCCATTTCTTAAGAATACATAGAATTTTTTCGGTTTCGCTTCATTATTTGATAGATTTCAATCTAGTCTTACATTCTTTGGATATTGTAAGATTGGCAAAGATGCCTCTGAACAATTTGCAGCATAATAATAGAGCTTCGGGTGATCGGCTTCAACAAGAAAAAAGAAAATCAAAGGAAAAAGGAAAAGAAGAAGAAGAATAAGAGTCAGTTCATCCCATTTGCCATACGATCATCAGGTTTGTAGTATAAAATAACGAAATATTGTGACTAGATTTTTATTCTTAAGATTATTCACAATCTGATTAAGGTATCCTTTATTTAATTATAGTATTATATGATACGTGTGAATAGTAACCAGAGTTGTTCTCTGTTAGTGAACTGTAATTCGTCGGATATTCTTACGAATTTTGATTGCAAATAGTAATTTTATAGCTGTAATTAGAAAGTTGGACGATTTTGAAAATTTAAATTAATTCCCGCTCGATTTCTGCGGCAAAATCAGTTCGTCAATCTGCTACCGTGATATTACAGTTGCATTCACGTAGATAAGTTAGAAATCTGATTTGCCGACGGAGTACCGAGGTATATTATCATACGCCTTATCGCATTACCATTCGGGAAGAAAATGAAGATACTCTATCAATTGCTACGGGTATATATTTATTTGGTATATATTTTACCTTGAACTGACCTACGACAACGGTGTCCCCCCTTCTATGCTCACGCAGCTGATGCGACGAGGTTCAGCGACCCTCGTGACGTCAGTAATTCAACATGGCGGACTACGCGTTTACTCGTTATTTTCAGCTCCCGCGACAGATAGGAACTTGTTTAGGCTTGTGACGAATTAACCAACGTGCTCAAGGACTTTTTGACTCCGCGAGAATGTCCTTAATCAGTTATTCGAGTGGATTACCGCGGGGTAAGACTCTGTGAGTGTAATTATCCGTTTAGTCCGTCACCGGTTTGAGCGGGTGCGAAAGGACGCTCGAGAAAATGCTTCAACTTTCTCCGAGAGAATCTTCCTCTACGGACAGCAGATATTACGAAGACGATTCTATTATTTCGGATGCAGGCCAGCGTCAGGTCGGTCGACAATCGGTACGATACGATGTCCCGCGTTGCAGGAGATTCACGGTTCGAGAAAGCTGACATCAACGAAGGTACGCCGGACATATCAGGTGAGTTGGGAATATTCCATTTCAATATTTCATTATTTCACCATAACGATGCATAGTTGAGAACCGAAAATCTCTAAAGCTCGTTTATAGCAAGAAAAATCTTGTCGATTCGTTTCGTACTGAAAAAATAGTATCCGAGACTTTGCCGACATATTTTACCTGTCGCGTATTTCAATCAGCAAAGTGTGCGATCATACGAGTCGAATTTCATTACATTTCATTATAATCCGTTATAATCGGCGGAATCCTTCATTTTCAAGTATATTCTGTTCGTACCCGCGATTAAACTGTGCGAAAATCGGAATTTCTTGCAAACATAACCTCTCGGACCTGTTTAGAACAGAAATATGATAGGCAAGGGAGTTTCGTTTGACAACCTCGCAATAATTATCATCCAATTATATCGGTAATCATATAATTCCAACTACCTCGTACTCCGAGCATATTTCGCGACTCCGAGGGTAAACCAATTCGTCGTGTTATTTTGAGTTTACAAATGTTTTTTGTAGGGATTTTTATTCCCAGATTTATTCTTTCATTCTATTCTTTGACAGCATTATCGGTCGACGGAGATCTGAATGATTCTACAGGATTTCGCACCTCTTCAAATTCATGTGTATCACACAGCTCCTTTGCCGAGCAAATCTAATGCTCGCACTGTATCTTCAACTGGCTACGGGTACCTCTGGCTTGCCTCTGTCATCACAGTACACCAAGTACTCTCGCGCCAAATTGGTTCTACTCAGCTGCGAGGGATACTGTACGGAGGTGATAATAATATATCCCAAGGCAACAGATCGACGTGATATGTGTGATACTTCGATTTCTTATTATAAAGTAAGTTTAGAAGAGTCAGCGCGCTTAATTATTTGAAGGAATTATAACTTGATACCTTTTAATGACAAATTTGGAATCTTGCTGTTGTATGAACAACAGCAGGAGGAAAAGGTTGATGAATCTTGAGAAAATATGTTTACTTTATTTGAATATAGACTCACCTCGCATTAGAGAAATTATTTGAAGGTTTGGAAATAAATACGAGTGTAGATCACTGTAGAATTAATTGGGCATCAGATTTATTTTTCAAACAAACACAATTCAATATTGTTGATAGAGTAAAGTTCGCTTGAAAAACTTTGATTAAATTCATCTATCCGATGTACCATGTGTTAATCTAGTTTTTATCTTCACAGGTGTTGTTCGTCGAGGGAAACGGGATCCTGTCTTCTTCTCTCATCTTCAGCAAAACCTCTACAGAATTCTTCGGAACAAGGATTCACACCAGGCAGCGGAGCAGTCCAAACACCGAGGGAATGACTACTGGACAACTCTGCATCAAGGAATAATAATAAATTAGCATAAGCATTAAGTTTTAGGGAGAGATCCAAGAGAGATCTATCTAGCATATAGCTTTGATCTGTGTAGTATCGAGTTCGTAATTACAGTTCCTTTGGAATCAGTTTTGGTAAAATTTTGCATCTCATCTGAGAATCAATTCCGTCTGAAACATTGTACAGAAAACAAACTGAGCTGGTTGCCAATAATTTTAAGTCAGTAGATTTTGCAACCCAGTAGATGTGTCATGAACATTGAAACCTAATATTAATAATATCCACGATTAGTGATAACCACAAGCTTTTTTATCATAGCACCTCCTGCTCATTATATGTAAGATTCAAATCAAAGTTCTTGCCCTGTCACACTCGAGACATAGCAAACATGGAATCACAAGATAGCATCGTTTCGAAGAGGGCTTTTGAATTTGATTCTGTTTTCAGTCGGGGGGCTTCGCCCCCCGAACCTCCTAGAGGGGGCTTCGCCCCCTTCACCCCCAAATGACAAATACTTCACTTGCAAATCATTTTACAAATTGCTGTACGGATAATAATTATTGCAAATCATTTGTCGGAATTATAAGCGGTAACATATGAACTCGTTAGCATACAGCAGGATACACCTGACTAGTTCATATGGTGATATCAAAATCATACAGGGATTTAAAAAATTATGAATCTTACAAGATAAATGAGAGTAACGTGATAGTAACAGCCCATAGCACATACAAATACGGTATTGATACGTAAAATAATATTTCACTCTTTTGATTTTCTTGTTCTCATTCGATCAGGCGAGTCAAAACACACCAGAAACCACTACCGTGGATCAAAAATATTCTTTTTCGTTAGCGAAAAATGCATTTATTTGTTTTCCGGACTTCGGGACTTGACTTTTTTTTCTATTCACTATTTCTTTGACATTGTCCTCAATGAGTAGAGAATAGACAATTTAGAGATCCATGAATTAGAGAGCATCATTAGTATCTTTTAACAACTAGTATTTGTAACATGAAAGAATTATTTTACTGCTGTTCGCGTGGTTCAACTATAACTGTTAGAGGAAATCCACGATGAAAATAATAATTGCATTCTATATTCGTATCGCAATGGGAAAAATTAATGAATAGCTTCCAGTATATGCATGTATTATGGCGGTAAGGAATTGTTTCGAGTTTAATCATAGTTTAATTATAGTGTAACCTAATTTTGAATTCCCTTGCTGTATATTGAAGTGGAGTTATCATCCCTGCTGTTTCCCACTTGAAACATATCGGATAATAATTTCAATTCGTAACAATAACCTTGCACCTTGCCTGATTTTGAGAGACTGCTGTACAGATAAAGAGACACAAACCCATGCTGTTGGTTTTCCAACGTAGTAACGTTTGCTTGAGATAGACTGAGTACAATTAGCGAAACGATACCTCTTCTATGTTCCAATAGGTATTTCGATTATTTGTGTCTCGACAAATTGAAAAAAGAAGTGCAGCTCGGTACTGTGATGGAATAAATAATTATTACAAATCATTTGTAGAAGCTATCGGTAGTAATAGATGAACTCTTTACTGTACAACAAGTCATACCTGAATAATTCGTACGGTAATGGTATAATCGTACAAGAAAAGACTTGTAGTATTACAGAGTAGACGAGAATTCATGACGACATGTTAATAACGATACTTTATCACGCACGTATCATATTTTTGTATTCAGCCACTGAATACTGACCTAAAGGTCTTGATGTTTTTTATTATCTCGACGAATAATTGTTCGTATTCGTTTAAACTAGTTGTATTTAGAGAAGAAGAGTAGTAGAGATTAAAATAGTTGGATTAGCCATTACCGTATGAAATATTCGCAATATCTATGCAGATAACAGCGCAAAACGTATGCATAGTACGATATCCATTCGTTAAGTTATACTTTACTCCTTTGTAAAATCGTCCGCAATGAATAGAGAGTAGATAATTTACAGATCCATGAATTGGAGAGCGTCATTAGTATATTTTAACAAGAAATATGTGTAGAGTAACGAATTATTTGACTGTTCACGCGAAAAAATGACGTTCTTGAACTATTATTGTTAGCGAAAAGTATGATAGAATAATTACTCTGTTCTCTATTCGTATTGCGGCCTGAAAAATAAAAATAAACAGCTCGCTGTTCCTAGCGAGGCCAATATAAAAATCACACGCTAGAAAAACTCTACTTGTCATTCTGTAAGACATACTTTCGTATGTATATGTATGTATTGTCGCCCCAAAGATTAATATAAGTATAATTATAGTTTTAGTGTAGCATAATCAGAGTACTAGCCAATTGTCGAACTTGTAAAATACCAAATATGCAGTATACAGTGAAATAAGTAATGTTTTATACGTATTACGATCGCATCTACACATGTTGAATGAAATAATCATGTATTCAAATTGTTTATACGAAAAACACTTATAATTGTCGTGAAATGGCTCATTTTTCAATAAACATCCCTCAAAATATTAAATAATCGATTGTTGAATCATTTTCCCCTGTCCTTTCCTTGCCCGTAAGTCGAAAACCCTGAAAAACCCTTTATTTTATAAGTTTGAGTTCAAAAAGTTGGCGCACGGGGTGACAAATGGTCTCGCCATCTCGCGGTCAAAGGGGCGAACTAATTTGCCCGCAAACATCGATACGCCTAACCGTAGGCAACCCGCACGCCATCCGTGTAAGACAGAAAATTGTTGCAGCCGGTCCGGCGCTGTAACTCAGATTTCCGCGACGCCTGAAAGCTGTCAACACACAGGACTTAATTACACGAATGCCATGCGGGTTGCATACGGTTAGGCGCAGCGAAATTTTCGGTGGGTCGGTATATCACCTTACCGACGTCCGATATCCCTATGGTAAGTGAACTACTTACCGACCTCCGGTATACCGACCGAATATATAGAATTTCGCTGCGCCTAACCGTAGGCAACCCGCACGCCATCCGTGTAAGACAGAAAATTGTTGCAGCCGGTCAGGCGCTGTAACTCAGAATTTTGCGACGCCTGAAAGTCAGCAACATAAAGATTGAATTACACGAATGCCATGCAGGTTGCATACGGTTAGGCGCAGCGAAATTTTCGGTGGGTCGGTATATCACCTTACCGACGTCCGATATCCCTATGGTAAGTGAACTACTTACCGACCTCCGGTATACCGACCGAATATATAGAATTTCGCTGCGCCTAACCGTAGGCAACCCGCACGCCATCCGTGTAAGACAGAAAATTGTTGCAGCCGGTCAGGCGCTGTAACTCAGAATTTTGCGACGCCTGAAAGTCAGCAACATAAAGATTGAATTACACGAATGCCATGCGGGTTGCATACGGTTAGGCGCAGCGAAATTTTCGGTGGGTCGGTATATCACCTTACCGACGTCCGATATCCCTATGGTAAGTGAACTACTTACCGACCTCCGGTATACCGACCGAATATATAGAATTTCGCTGCGCCTAACCGTATGCAACCCGCATGGCATTCGTGTAATTAAGTCCTGTGTGTTGACAGCTTTCAGGCGTCGCGGAAATCTGAGTTACAGCGCCGGACCGGCTGCAACAATTTTCTGTCTTACACGGATGGCGTGCGGGTTGCCTACGGTTAGGCGCATCGATGTTTGCGGGCAAATTAGTTCGCCCCTTTGACCGCGAGATGGCGAGAGCATTTGTCACCCCGTGCGCCAACTTTTTGAACTCAAACTTATAAAATAATGGGTTTTTCAGGGTTTTCGACTTACGGGCAAGGAAAGCACAGGGGAAAATGATTCAACAATCGATTATTTAATATTTTAAGGGGTGTTTATTGAAAAATACGCCAGTTCACCACAATAATACATGTTTTTCGTATAAACAATTCGAATACATGATTATTTCATTTAAACAACTATAGATGTGATCGTAATACGTATAATACATCACTTATATCACTGTATACTGCATATTTGGTATTTTACAAGTTCGACAATTGGCTAGTACTCTGATTATGCTACACTAAAACTATAATTATACTTATATTAATCTTTGGGGCGACAATACATACATATACATACGAAAGTATGTCTTACAGAATGATAAGTAGAGTTTTTCTAGCGTGTGATTTTTATATTGGCCTCGCTAGGAACAGCGAGCTGTTTATTTTTATTTTTCAGGCCGCAATACGAATAGAGAACAGAGTAATTATTCTATCATACTTTCCGCTAACAATAATAGTTCAAGAACGTCATTTTTTCGCGTCAACAGTCAAATAATTCGTTACTCTACACATACTTGTTGTTAAAATATACTAATGACGCTCTCCAATTCATGGATCTATAAATTATCTACTCTCTATTCATTGCGGACGATTTTACAAAGGAGTAAAGTATACTTAACGAATGGATATCGTATTATGCATGCGTTACGCGCTGTTATCTGCATAGATATTGCGAATATTTCATACGGTAATGGCTAATCCAACTATTTTAATCTCTACTACTCTTCTTCTCTAAATACAACTAGTATAAACGAATGCGAACAATCATTCGTCGAGATAATCAAAAACATCGAGACCTCTAGGTCAGTATTCAGTGGCTGAATACAAAAATATGATACATGCCTGAGAACGTATCGTTATTAACATATCGTCATGAATTCTCGTCTACTCTGTAATATTACAAGTCTTTTCTTGTACGATTATACTATTACCGTACGAATTATTCAGGTATGACTTGCTGTACAGTAAAGAGTTCATCTATTACTACCGATAGCTTCTACAAATGATTTGTAATAATCATTTATTGTATCACAGTACCGCGCTGTACTTGTTTTTTCAATGAGTCGAGATATTAATAACCAAAGAAATTATTGGAACGTAGAAAAAGTATTGTTTCGCTAATTGAATTCAGTCTATCTCAAGTAAATGTTACTATGTTGGAGAACCAACAGCATGTACTTGTCTCTCTCTCTCTCTCTCTCTCTCTCTATCTGTACAGCAATTTCTCAAAATTATGTGAACGCGTGGTTTAAAGTTATAGTTGTGAATTGAAATTATCATCGGATATGTTTCGATTGAGAAACGGCAGGGATAATAATTCCAGTTCAATATAAAACGAGGAAATTTATAATTAGACTATACTAAAACTGTTATTGAACTTTAAACTAATCCTTGCCGCAATAATACATACATAGATATACTGGGAGCCATTCATTTCCTTTTTCCCACCGAGATACAAATACAGAATAAAGAATACAATTATTGTTTTCATCGCGGACTTTGTGAACAGTAATAGTTGAACCGCAAAAACAGCAGTAAAATAATTTGTCACTATACAAATACTAGTTGTTGAAAGATACTAATGACGCTCTTTAATTCATGGATCTCTCAATTATCTATTCTCTACTCATTGAGGACAATGTCAAAGAAATAGTTAATTGAAAAAAAGTCAAGTCCCGAAATCCGGAAAATAAATAAATGCATTTTTCGCTAAAGGGAAAGAATATTTTTGATCCACGGCAGTGGTTTCTGGTGTGCTTGGACTCGCCCCATCGAATGAGAACAAGAAAATCAAAAGAGTGAAATATTATTTTACGTATCAATACCGTATTTGTATGTGTTATGGGCTGTTATTATCACGTTGCTCTCATTTATCCTATAAGATTGATAATCTTTCAATTCCCTATATGATTTTGATATCACCATATGAACTAGTCAGGTGTATCCTGCTGTATGCTAACGAGTTCATATATTACCGCTCATAGTTCCGATAAATGATTCGGAATAATTATAATCCGTACAGTGATTTGTAAAATGATTTGCGAGTGACTCAACATTTGATATGTCTTGAGTGGGACGGGGCAAGAACCTTGATTTGAATCTTACATATAATGAGCAGGAGTTGCTATGATAAAAAAGCTTGTGGTTGTCACTAATCGTGGGTAATATTAAAATTAGGTTTCAATATGTATCACACATCTACTGGGTTGCAAAATCTACTGACTTAAAATTATTGGCAACCAGCTCAGCTTGTTTTCTGTACAACGTTTCAGACGGAATTGATTATCAGATGAGATGTGAAATTTTACGAAAACTGATTCCAAAGGAACTGCAATTACGAACTCGATACTACACAGATCAAAGCTATATGCTAGATAGATCTCTCTTGGATCTCTCCCTAAAACTTAATGCTTATGCTAATTTATTATTATTCCTTGATGCAGAGTTGTCCAGTAGTCATTCCCTCGGTGTTTGAACTGCTTCGCTGCCTGGTGTGAATCCTTGTTCAGAAGAATTCTCAAGAGGTTTTGTTGAAGATGATAGAAGCAGACAGGACCTCGTTTCCCTCGATGAAAAACACCTGTGAAGACAAGAACTAGGTAAAGACACGGTACATCAACTCAATGTGTTGTTCCAGCGATCATTCTCAACTGAGAGTCGAAAATTTTTCTGCTGTGATCGTCATCGTCTGTAATACAGTTGCTAATCTTAATAAACTTCATGTTGATAGATTTCTTATGATTAATTTTGTGAACCTGCCTGAACCATTATAAAATGTGACATCAACTTCAAACTATTTTCAACAGAATCAAGAATGTCGATAAGCTAGTATTAATGGTGCATGGATGGATAGATTTTTCAATCTTTCAATTGTTATAACTAGTGTCTGAGACTCGAATGTACTCTATTAACGATATTTAATTGTATTTGTTTGAAAAATAAATGTGGTTTCCAATTGATTTTACAGTAATTTACACATGTAGTTGTCTTTAAACCATTGAATTTGGATCCTTGTTATTCAAATATCCCTCTACTCCGAGGTAAGTCTACTATATGTTTGTATCTAAATAAAGTAAATATGATTTCTTGAGATTTTTCTATCTCTTGCTGTCGTTCTCAATACAACCGAAATATTCAAGTTTCTGGTTGAAGAGAAGCAAGTTATCATTGTTTCAAAGAATCGAGTGTTTCGCCTCTTCTAGACTCACCCTGTAATAAGATATCCAAGTATTGCACATCGATGTGTTGCTTTCGGGTATATTATCATCAGTAGTAGAGTTTTTCTCGCAGCTGATTAGAACCAAGTCGGCATGACGCTCTGTAACTGTCAGTATACTGTTTCCAAACAATTTCAACAGCCCGTGGTACTGCTAACTATCCAAATTTGAATTTCTCTCCTCAGTTCTGAAAGGTGGGAATACAATTGAGATCAGAACAAACAATGTCGCATCTAGGGATAGATGTTGGATGAAAATTCTTGCCAGACTGCCAAACGAAACTCTCTCGCCTATCATATTTCTGTTCTAAACAGGTCTGAGAGGTTATGTTCGCAAGAAATTCCGATTTTCACACAGTTATTCGCGGGTACGAACAGAGGATTCCTCCGATTATAACGGATTATAATGAAATGTAATGAGATTCGACTCGTAGGCTCGCTCACTTTCCTGATTGAAATACGCGACAGGTAAAATATGTCGGCAAAGTCTCGGATACTATTTTTTCAGTACGAAACGAATCGACAGGATTTTTCTTGCTATAAACGAGCTTTCGAGATTTTCCGTTCTCAATTATGCATCGTTATGGTGAAATAATGAAATGTTGAAATGGAATATTTCCAACTCACCTGATATGTCCGGCGTACCTTCGTTGATGTCAGCTTTCTCGAACCGCGAATCTCCTGCAACGCGGGACATCGTACCGTACCGATTGTCGACCGACCTGACGCTGGCCATCCGAAATAATGAAATCGTCTTCGTAATATCTGCTATCCGTAGAGGAAGATTGTCTCGGAGAAAGTTGAAGCATTTTCTCGAGCGTCCTTTCGCACCCGCTCAAACCGGTGACGGACTAAACGGATAATTACACTCACAGAGTCTTACCCCGGGGTAATTCACTCGAATAACTGATTGAGGACAATCTCGCGTAGTCAAAAAGTCCATAAGCACGCTGGTTAATTCGCCGCAAGACTAAACAACTTCCTATCTGTCGCGGGAGCTGACAATAACGAGTAGACGCGTCGTCCGCCATGTTGAATTACTGACGTCACGAGGGTCACTGAACCTCGTTGCATCAGCTGCGCGAGCTTAGAAGGGGGGGGGGGGGAACTGTTGTCCTAGGTCAGGGAAAATGAACCACGGGTTGCATGTAATAAGGCGCGTGTTTTTTTTCTCAATTCTGTTAATCAATTAACCCGTTATACGTACGCACATGCATATTATGTAATTATGGGCAATATAACGTAATTACATACAGGCATGACTCCTTTCCTGTCTCAACTATCCCTCAGATTCTCCTCTGTCTAAATGACGGGTTATAGGAAAAGAGTAGTATGAATTCTCAATCGCAGTCTAGTCCTTATAAAAACTAGAGAATAAAACGAAAATATCATCTAAGAATAGGGGTTTAAATATATTCAAATAATTGTAAAGGCTTATGGACTCAAATATCACAAAATTGTGATAAAAATAAAATATTTTCCATCATTTTCTCTCAAATTTCTTTATTTATACCATATATATCTATATATGTATATATATATATATATAAATATACAGATATATATATGTATATATGTATATGAATCATAAATAGACGCCGGCTGTTCATATTCATAATTATATTCATTATTCATTTTCTTCAAGATTTTATAAATAAATCCTTCGTTCTCTATAATCATAATCATCATCATCATCATCACCTTTTTCTCTTCCGATTTTCTCTCCCTCTCTCAGCTCCAGTATAGTAGGTATAATCGTGATGATCTCAAAAGTCCAAAAACACACCATGCAGCAGTCAACGTTGTTATTCTTGTGCAAGTTGTAGTATATCAGCGCTGCACCCTTATTATTATTATTTCTCTCCAACGTTTTTCTTTTTTTTTTTTTTCCTTTTTTTTTTATAATCAATAATAATAATAATAATAATAATTAATAATTAATAATTAATAATTAATAATTAATATTACTCGATATATATAATAGAATAGATAATAATTGTAATATTTATAATATATATTATTTTACACTTATCGATTTACGATTTATTCATTATTTATTTTATTTATTCATTTATTTATTCATTCATTTATTTATTTATTTATTTATTTATTCACTATATGCGTATGTATAATAATAATAATAATAATAATAATAATAATATATAATAATGAATAATTTTATTTAAGCTCCGTTCCTAATCATTCTCACAATACCTAAACGTATGCCAAAATACAATAAAGTACATAACAGGCATACATACAAATTACTTGATTTCTCCCTGTTTAATTGTTTCTTTTTTTTTTTCTTTTTCTTGTTGTTGTTGTTGTTTTCTTCATCTTCCTATTTATTTAATTATTTTTTCTTTTTTTTTAAATTTTTTTTCCCTACAGAGCTGCGGCATAATATTATATCCTATCATTAGGTATAGTTATTACATTTTACATTCAATATTGAATTCACATTATTACTTTTAATTTTTCTTTAATTTTAATTTTTTTTGTTTCTTTCTTTCTATTCTTTCAATTATGTATAACATTTTATCGCTTATTTACATTTCCCGCAACAAAAGGAAAAAAAAGACAAAAAAAAAAAACAAAAAAAAAAAAAAAAACCCCTCAGAGCTGGTCCTTCTCTAATATTTAAATTTCATAGTATTATTACGTATTACTATAAGGAACTTGCCCGACTGTCAAGTTCCAAGTAATATTCCCCGATCAAACTTCTTATCATTATTGCCCTTCGTATCTAAATTTTTAGCTTTTTATTCAATTATTTATTTCTTCATTTATTCCTTCATAATTTTAACGATTTCGTGTTTAAATTCTTTTTCCTTCCCATTTTACTCTCATTCACCATTTATTATTTACCATGATTATAACGCGTTCATTGCGCGACACCCTACGATAGAAGATCTGAAACAATACAAGAGAATAAAAAGAAGAAAAAAAACGAAAAAAAAAAAACAAGTAAACCAATATACTATATTATCCATATTATATACGTATTCATTCGAATGTATAATCACATCGTTCGTCAATTATCCAGGGAAAAGATTGAATATATATTATTAAGAGAGGAAAAAACCAAAGAGAAGCAATTAAGCAAAAAATTTGCCTCCTAAGAATTCAACGGATGCGACGATGATATTGAGAGAAAAAGCCTGAATTTCAAGAATTAATAAATTAAAGAGAAAAAAAAAGCAGCCTAATCAATCAATTTGCTATCTTTCCCCCACCTATTTATTACCTGGTACTTGATTGTTGTCCTGTGCGGTTGTTTTATTGTTCCCAAAGGTATCCTGCGTGAAGGGGTTGGCGTCGTTGGCGTTTGTCGCCGCCGGTGTGAACGGATTAGCCAAAGGATTGAATGCTATAGCGGTCGGATTAAGATTAGAGTTGATTGAGTCCTCGTTGGCCTGTAGTTTTGGCTGTGCGGTAGAATTCAACTCCATTATCTGACCGCTAATCGGGGTATTGGTCATCTGCGTAATAGCGTCGAACTCCGAGAGGTCTAAGAGGTTGTTCGTCGCGTTGTTTTGCTTGCTACAAGTAGAGAAGAATCAAAAAAAAGAAAAGAAACAAACAAAAAAAAAGAAAGAGAACCAAAGATGAGAAAGCGGGATAAAAGAAGAGAAAGAAAAAATGTTTTATATAAGTAAAAGAAAGATAGAGAATTTGAATTAAAAAATTCTAAACACAATAATCCAGGATTGTGTATCGTGTGTATCGGAGTGTTTCAGAAAAATAAAAAAAAAAGAAGATTCTTTCAATTTTCCCAAACAGTTTCAAAAGTTTCATTTCAACCAAAAAATATATATATTTTGTTAAAAACGTTTTTCTGAAACACCCTAGTGTGCATAAAAGCAGCCTATCTATCATTGAATAACTGCGATGTACTTTTTCAAGTTTTAAATAATTCTAAACGGTCTAGTTTAACAGTTAACAATCTACGACTATGCGAAACGCTCGAATACATACGCAAAAAAAAGCTCTTCTCATTATATTGTCATAGCTAAGTTTAACAGGCGCATGCAATTTCAGCGATTATATTGGCGACGGTAATACTAATTACCAAGTTATAACATATATTCTAGTCGGGACAATAAATACATGGCAAAAGTAGACAGCGGCGATTGTATTAAGTTGACGGAAATCTAAGCTCAGACGTAGCGTGATTTAAATTAACTTAATTCATTGAATAAGAACGGAATTTGCGTACACATAGGACATCAATAAGACTGGGGATTATTGTGTTACACACGATTGATATAATTGGTGTTACAAGCGTTTCTTTTTTTTTCTTCTTTTCTTGAATATTACGTCGGGAATATCCGTTACAAACATGATTAGTTCTCTTTAGAAAGAAAAAAAGATAAAAAAAAAAGAGCATGCGCCGGTCTCTGATCTTGAGAAAAATAATCTTGCGAACAATCGTCGTTGAGTTTTTTTTGGGGAAAAACTTCCTCTCGAGATCGGAGACTTGTTTATTACCAGTTTTATTCGGGGCTATTAATGGTCTAAGGGATTGAAATTCGAGACGGAGGAAAACGATCAAGAAGAGAACCAAATGCGAGTAAAATAGCTTCGGCGACTCGGAGAGCTTGAGTTTAGTATCTCGTCTTAATCGAGGTCTTCTAGTCTAAGACTAACGAAATTATGTACAAAATATGCGTTTGGATGATTCAGAACGTTTATGCTATTCATTGTAATGTCTTTTCTTCATCTTCTTAATCTTCTCCTTATTTTTCTCTCATTTTCTTTACATTATTTACACTGAAATTTCTTTTTCTTCCACTGTATATATGTTATATTTTCGTTTTAGTTCAAGTTCAAATTTAAATATTCTAAGCTTTTCTCTGTTTTCTCTCTTTTTTGTTCTTTAATTTTTTTCATTCATTCAACAATTTTATGAACGAAATTATACTTTTCATTTCTCTTTTCTCATCGATCTCGAATAGCTTTATCTCGAAAACCTCTATATGTATTCGACGACAATCAATCAACATTCCCACAATTATCATCATCGTCTGAATAATTCCTACCTACAATTATTTAATAGTGAAATATTCTTAAATAACAAAATATACACAATTAATTATTACGCATACTATAATTACGCTGTTGCTGAACTGGGGGCAAAGGATTCTTCGCTTCGACTATAATCAATCAATCGATCAATAGATAGATAGATAAATAGATAGATAGTTAATTAATTAATAATATAATCAATAATATTCATAGACGTATTAGGGTGTTCAAAAAAAACAAAAAAAAAAAAACAAATTTCTTCCAAACAGGTTGAAAATTTATCATTCGGTTATAAAAATACGTCGATGTTAATATCGAGAGGTGAAATTTGAACAGACGTATTTTTACCCTTGAATGAAACTATAGAACCTGTTCGGAGGAAAGAATAAAAAAATATTTCCTTCTTTGAAACACCCTAGCATGTATGTTAGGTAGTTTTTATAACATATCAATCGTTTGCTTTGAAATTTTCCATTTTTTCTTCTTTCTCTTTCTTTTTTTTTTCTTTAACGGCTATAGTTAGTTCATTAGAATATTTATCATAGACTTAATACTATCGTCCATATTACTGTTTATTAGATCATAGAAATTAGATTTACGAGACGACGTACAGACCCTGAATCAATAATTAAACGTCGGACGACATTGAGCTCCGAATAATCCCCAAAGTTTGATTAAAATATCCGAAATTCAACTGTTCAAGGTATCTACATCCTCCGGTCGAAAATTATTAACATCGTTATCATGCATGTCGTTGGATTAATCAACGGTCAACTATTGGTTCTGGCTACTTTTGCAATGTATATTCAATAGTCTGAATAGAAATAACCATTATTATATTTGTATGTACGATAAAAGTGTGAAATAAACCGATTGAAAAATTTTCTAGATATTCAAACACTGTTTATGCAGTTATTCAATATGTGTATTGATTTTAATTAACAGGCAGTATATCGCGGTGCAACTTTCCCTCTCGCTATCCTTTCCATCTTTCTTTCTTTCTTTAGTTAATTAATTAATTAATTAATTAATTATAACAATAGTTATTGTAAAGAGACGAAATAAATTATTTAAATACTACAAATAATTTATACCAATAAATAACGTATTAAGAATTTTAAACGCATAAATAGATAGTTTTAGATAGACGAATGCTGATCGATTATGTATCTTTTTTTTCCCTCCTCTCTTGTCTCCTTTTTTTTTTTTTATACAAAAATTAGACAAAGAAATCTTATGATTAATAAATCTATCTATAACATAGTATACATCATTTCAAAACACACACGCGCACACATTGTTATTCTTTGATAATCTATTGAAAAAACTAAAAAATAAACTAAAAAAAAAATGAAAATAGAAAATTCCCCAACGATTCTTGTGATCATTTTTTTTCCCTTCGCTTTTTTTCTCCCTCCCTTATTTTATAACGTATAATATATACTTAGACGAAGATAATACAAAACCCTATCTAGAAAAAGCGCAGAATTTGCTTTGAAAAAAAGAAAGAAAAAAAAAACATACTGGCTAAAAAATAAAATAAAAAAGTCGATCGGCTGTTAATTATTTGTACATATAAATATACATCGTCCTACAGTTAAGTCCGTCGTACAATTAAATAGGAACGTGTTGTTAACGTGTATTTGAATATCTTTATAAAGCGCGATATAATTCACCTAAAATTCGTCCTGTTTAAACATTTACAGACTAAAATCTCGCCGCTTAAAATCCTCAGCTTTAACAAACTGATTCCGTTATTAATTCCTTACGAAAAACCGGATCTACTATATTAAAATAAGTGTTATTACGTCTCATTTTTAAGCCCGACCAAAGATTAGCTGGATAAAAACTAAAACAAGCTATCAATCATCCCTCGATTATAAATCGCCGACGTGTTTATTAGGGCGATTCAAAAAAAAAAATTTTTTTTTCCTTTTTTTGAATCGCCCTAGTGTTTATATTCCGGATAAATTCAACGCGGCTAGACTGTACCTCATAGTAGAGTAAAAATAGGCGTGAAATCGACTTTTCTAATAGCACGGTTCGATTTCCGATAGAATTTGCCTTCTGAGGTCAGAAATCCCCCTTTTCATACCCATTCTTACCCAACTATGATGTACAGATTTCTCCCAGATTTTCCATACTTCTCAATAAAAAGATTAATTTCCAATTCTCATATCTTTCTCCGCAGTTGTATATACTTACACAGTAGCGTTGTCTAGCGGAATCGGTTCGTTCAACAGGCTATTGACGCCGTTATTACCACGAAGTCCGGGGTGATTGTTGTGTCCGTTTATTTCCTCCCCGTTATTAGCCTGGGCGTTATCGATGAGCATGGAGTTGTTTGTGGCTCCGTTAACCCCGTTGCTATGTGGCGTTCCGTTTCGCATCAGAAGATCGGAAGTTTGGGTGTCGTCAGTCGCGGGGACATGTTCGATGTGAAGAGCCTGTTGCTCGCTGGCTATGAACTGCTGCGTAGCCTCGGATATCAGACTTGCGGTCATAACGTCGCCGCCCTTTTCAATCGACAAAGTTTTTCCCTCGTCCCCAGGGCTGTCTTCCTTTAGTTTGTCCCCGTCGCCGCCCTCGCCCTGGTAGAAAAAATAAATAGGAAATATCGTGGGTCAGAATATTTTTCGGGAAACAGAGAGAAATGTCGATTCTTTTTTTTTTTTTTTATCAAAACCAATCTCACACCTTAGTCGGCGTATTCGGCTGGTTCTTTCCCCTCGTTCTGAGCATTATAGCCTCGACTCGTTTGCGTCTTGCGATTCTCTCCTCTTCCTCCTTTTTCAGACGCTCGGCCATCTCGATTCTCTGCCTGATAACAAGACGAGAGATTAATTCATACGGTCCGATGAAACGAAATAAATTACAACAAACTTCTGAAGAATTTTTTCAACCGCGTTTTCCTAAACTCGTATTAATTTTTATTCTTCCATTTCCTATAAGGTAGAGACTGAAAAATCAGATTCTTTGGAATCTATGATTCCTATGATTCCTAGATGCGAAAACAGCCATAACATAATTTACCTTAAAAACAATTTTTTTCACCATTATTTTTTTCGAACTTTGTAAATTCGTTACAAACAAATAAAAAAAACTTTCTCAATCTTTTATCACGTAATATTGTCAAGTATACATATAAGAAACGCTCCAAGAAGTAAAAAATTTTTAGGCCAATTATTTAAACTTTTATGTCGCCATTTATGAAAACAGAAGTCCGAAAAAAATGAGTTAATTAACAACGGTATAGCTTTTAGAAAAATGAAGTTAAAAATTTTTTCCCCGCGGGGCTAGATTCTTTGGAGTGTTCTGATGATAGCGTAATTTTTTCAAATTTTTAAATTAATATTTAATAGTAAAAAGAAAATAATTTCTATCGCACTCTCTGTTCAACGGCGACGCGTCGGTGCTGAAACGGCCACGCGGAGCCCTATTTTCATCGTCAAATTAAAATTATAAATAATGGAGATAGAGTTCCGGGAGTCTAGACTTTTTCATTGGAAATTTCCTCCTCTTTAAGATGCTTTTTTTCAATTTCCGTTATCTCCTACAGTTTTTTAGTTATAGTCAAAAACCGGAGACGCCTTTTTTTTTTGGTTTGTTTTTTGTTAATAACAATTACAATTTTTGTTTCCGGCTAAAAAAAAAAAAAACGTCTTCTTCAGGATCGCATTCCGAACCGAATGAGCTATCGCTCGTATTTTTAAGAGACTTAGAACAATTTTTCTCAGGAAACTCACTTCTCGACTAGACTAGTTGAAAAAAAAAACACGATTCAGTTTTCGTTTCATAGTTTTCGCCGCGACCCTGACTTCCAGGAAATCTGATCACTTTTTTATCCCATAAAAAATGGAAGAAAAATGGATACGAATTTTTTGTGAGGTTTTAGGCGTACAGAAACAAAGTTGAAAAAATCTTCCAAAGTGTTTAGAATTTTTCCGGAACAATTCTCGCCTCGATAAAAATAGAAAAGAAAATTCTTTCACTACAGAATTTATTCCCAATTCTTTGCCTCACGTTCTGATACTTGTTAACATTAAAAATGAAAGAAAAAAAACAGTTTTTTGTCCAAAAATCAATCCTTCGTCAAGATCATCCGATCAAAAATCGTCTCCGATGAATTCTACCAACTTTTCAGCCTCTTCCCGCGCCTTCTTCTCCGCTTCTTCTTTCTCCAGTTTCTGCCTAGCCTCCTCTTCCCGTCTTTTCCTGTCTTCCTCCTCCCTGCGCTGTGCCTCCTCGATGGCCAACCTCAGCCGCTGTTCTTCGGCCTGTCGAGCCTCGCTAGCCAATCTGAGAGACTCTTCTTCGAGTCGTCGCTGCTCCTCTTCCTCAGCCCTCTGTCTTTCCTCTTCGAGTCTTTCCTCCTCCTCCTAAAATCGCGAATAAAAAAAATGAAAACGAGATTCCCAAAACAGCGGCCAGCTATCCCAAAACAAACTCACGATTCTCTGCCTCTCAAGTTCCGCCTCGCGCTCCGCCTGCTCTCTAGCGATTCTCCGGCGTTCCGCGAGCGCAGCCTTAGCCTCTTCCTCCGTAGTTATTCTGGTCTTAGCGATCATCGACGCTGCGAAAAAAAAAAAAAATCTGGTTAAAACCTGGCGCCGTTCTAAAGTCCCGAAAAATATTTACCCGACATATCGACGGTCTCCTCTCCGTCTCCTTCGGGCTTAATTTCAGGCTCTGGAGATTTCTTGTCAGCCTTTTTCTCAGCTTTTGTTATTTGCGGGGCCTGAGAGTCCTTGGATTGACTGAGGTCCTTTTCTTCCTGTAGAAGAATCGCCGTTTCTGGAATCTGGGCTGCTGCGTGTGCCTCGGGGATCGTTACCTCGTTTATTTCCTGACCGCTAGACTCCTGGTGTACCTGCGAAGGTTTGGGGAATTATTTAATGAACAATCGGCGGCATTTTCCTCCCCCCTGAAGAACTTACCTCAATCTTTTCAGTCCCATGGTCTAATTTCTCCTCCTGTTTCTCGTCGACGGCAGGATCCGAGCCCTTGACTTCCTCCTGCTTTATAACTTCCATAGAGTTTGTTTCTATCAGCGGAGGCTGTTCTGAGCCCGGACTCTGCAGAGGTGTAGCCCTGGGTGTAATTCTGGGTGAAGCTTTGGTCGACTTGATCAATTTGTCTATTGGCTTCTTTGCGTTTTCTACAACAGTCTGTTTCTGTATTGACGTCGGTTTCTTTGGAGTGCTGTGAACCTTTGGCAGTGGTGGCTTCGAGTCTTTCGTGACTTTGAGATCACCGATGAAGTCTAAAAAAGCGTGAAAACAACCCCTGTATCAATTCCCAGCCCTTTCGTTCTCATCTTTTCGATTTTCTCTACATATTCGCATCAGGGGGTTTCAAAAAACGAACAAAAACCTGTTTTTCCTTTTTTGAAACGCCTCAATCCACGTATGCGATAGCTCTGGCTTTGACAAAGCGTTGAAGCAATATCGAGGAGAAATAAAAAGGACAAAAGATAGAAATAGAGTGATAAAATAATGGCTGTAATGAGTTGTAAGAACTAGATACTAGAAACTAGAAAGCCGTGCTCACTGTGTCGCTCTGTGACAGTAACACCGGTTCCGGCGATGGAAGCGGGACGTGGACGACGCGGGGTTGTGGTGCGAGGTCGCAGACTGACATTACTGCTCCCTATGCTGCTGGCGCTCTGCTGACTCAACGAACTGTGGGGTCGCGACGGGCTGCTCGGAGTCACTTCCCCGCTGCGTATACCTAGACCGACGTATCTTAAGTCTTATTTCTCTGTCTGAGATTCAGTCTTAGAGATAGAAATGTGTTAGAGGAAATATTCCAGCCTCGTATCAAGGTAATTTCTATCCAAAATGGGGGCAGAATGAAGTGAAATTCTATTCTCAAGGTCCGATTCCGAGGGACAGGTCAAAATTACTCGCTATTCATCGACTCGGGAGATCAGGGGTTTTATAGTACATTGGGTATCTAGTTCTCGCTACTAAAGGTGTGCAATTATCCGCACTACTGATATATATAGGATAACAATATAATACAGAGAGCTAATTATGTATTTACAATAACATATCGCGTGACTAGCGTCAAAAGGTTGTAGAATTTCTTTTCATTCTCGTTCGCTCGAAAATTGACGGATATACAAAATTAGACGAAGATTGAAGAATTGAAAAAATGAGAAGAAAAAAGGAATACGACCCTTTGGAGTTAGACACGGGATATGGAAGAAACGTGATACCAGCTGAAAGTAATAAACGCTAATGAATAACGACGATTATCTCTCTCTGCCTAGTGTGTAAAATGATTCTCATTTCCCCTGAATGATGGAAAAACCAAAACTCAATGGATTCTGCTATTCAAGTTTACAGCTAATCATCAGCCGTCCACCACCATAGCCGAGTGTAAGCTTATAAGAGATTAAAATAAAGGAATAAATAAAGAAAGAAAATGAATGAATAAATAAATGAGCAAATAAATAAATCGAGAATTTGAAGAGTTGTAATAACGTTAAATTATACAGGAAATAAAATACATACAGAGTAGATCCGCTTGTGAAATTAAATACGTATAATAAAGAGTTATAAGTAATTGTACAAATTGTGCATCTTACCGAAACAGTAGAAGTAGGAGGAGTAGCATGTGGCGGTAGTAGTAGTAGTAGCATGATACCTTCACCCAGCGTCACGGTAAGACTTAACGTTTTTACTTTGATTATTGAATAATTATAACGTACTTCTCCGATGAATAAGAAGCTGATATTTGTTAATAAATGAACGTTAGACGTCGACAGATACTTACTTTAGATTAATACCAAGTATTGGGATGTTGCGTTATGTTTAAAGCGTTTGTTAAACTCGGCAAAGATTTCTATGTTCAAAGTTAGTTTTTTTTTTGTTTTTTTTTCTTTTTCATAGATTGAAAAAGAAAATTAAATTCAAGAAAATGCAAAATATAGCCATAGACCCAAGCTATTCCGTGTGGATAAATTATTCCAAAGATCCGATGAAGTTTTTCTTGTTTTTTTTTTTACATTCTGAGATTAGGCGGCTTCTAAAGCTTCTATCGTTACTCTAAGACGGGAGTATTTTCAAAGTGTTTATTCTCAGTATTTTCAACATTTTTACTACTTCAAGCCAAACGTGGATTAACAATCAATCTGGGGGGCTACTGGGGAGGAGCTTTTTCACGTGCTTTTTAAGGACAAAGACTCTCTGCTTTCGAAATTCGCTCGAAGGGACTAGCGGAATAAGATTGGTCCAAATCACCTGTTTTCCAGTCGACCGATTTTTGTTTTCCTACATTTGACACGCTGAAATAAACTGACATACCAAATTTCACATTTTTATCTTGATAAAAGATTGACCCCCCAAAAACACCTCACGTGCAAAAACCTTGCGCCAAGTACATTAAAACGTAGTAACTATCAACGAAAATTTGTTAACAAAATATTCGAAGAAGTAGCACTCGATCTACAAAAGTATTCAAATCAATGGACGTTGCCAAGTACAATTAAATTTTTTCACAATTTACTTTTGAATGTGACTTAGTATTAGGTTTGGTTGGTACTCACATCTGAATATACATAAGGTGCGTAACACGTAATGACATGCGGCATATGTACACGTAAGAAAAGAATAATCCAAATCAAAATTGAAAAAAAAAAATTTTGGAGGTAGTGGTACTTGGCGGGCTGATGTTTGAATTATTATAAGAAATTTAACATAGTTCAATTATCATTTTCTTCTAATTTGCACATAAATGCCCGCCAAGTACCACTACCTCCAAAATTTTTTTTTTTCAATTTTGATTTGGATTATTCTTTTCTTACGTGTACATATGCCGCATGTCATTACGTGTTACGCACCTTATGTATATTCAGATGTGAGTACCAACCAAACCTAATACTAAGTCACATTCAAAAGTAAATTGTGAAAAAATTTAATTGTACTTGGCAACGTCCATTGATTTGAATACTTTTGTAGATCGAGTGCTACTTCTTCGAATATTTTGTTAACAAATTTTCGTTGATAGTTACTACGTTTTAATGTACTTGGCGCAAGGTTTTTGCACGTGAGGTGTTTTTGGGGGGATTTCATTACTTTTTGCACCGTTCAGCTGCATATTTATTCATGCTTGAGCTTTTAACCGACATCGGGGGTTTTACTTGAAGTAAGGGTACAGTTACTGCTGACTTTAGCATTGATCAGGTCTGATATAAAAAGAATACGTATGCATCTTGAGCATTTTTGGGCCATTTCTGCTTTGTAATAGTATTACCTATAATGTCATTAATAAAATATATGGGCCATTCCATGTCAATTCAACGACGTTGCGACGGTGACCCTCTTCGATTTTTTTGATTTTTTAATATGTTTTTATAGACGTAGAAAGAAGTCTTCAGCTAAATTTTCAGCTCTTTACCTCCACCCATTCCGGAGTGATCGATTTTTGCTTAAAAAGTGTATATCTTTGACTATAATTATGATAATCTTATTTTATAGGGGGTCATTTTTTTTAATTTCCAACGCACTTTCTGAAAAAAATTAAAAAACTAAAATAAAAAAAAACTTTTAAAATCTTTTTGATGCTTTTTCAGCCATTTTCAGTCAGAAAACGCGTTTTTCTTTCACTGGGACACTTTTGATTTTTTTCAAAAAAATTCACAAAATTCTACGTTAAAAGACAAAATTTTTGAGCCATAACCCAAGATGGGTTTCAAATAACTTCTAGTAAAAAAAATTAATAAACAATTTTTTTTCTGTAATTCTGATTCATTATACGGAAAAAAAATGGTTTTTAATTTTTTTTACTAGAAGTTATTTGAAGCCCATCTTGAGTTATGGCTCAAAAATTTTGTTTTTTAACGTAGAATTTTGTGAATTTGTTTGAAAAAAATCAGAAGTGTCCCATTGAACGAAAAACGCATTTTTTTACTAAAAATCGCCGAAAAAGCATCAAAAAGTTTTTAAAAGTGTTTTTTTTCATTTTTTTTTTTTCTTTTCAGAAAGTGCGTTGGAAATGAAAAAAAATGACCCCTATAAAATAAGATTATCATAATTTTAGTCAAAGATATACACTTTTTAAGCAAAAATCGATGACTCCGGAATGGGTGGAGATAAAGAGCTGAAACTTTAGCTGAAGACTTCTTTCTACGTCTATGAAAACATATTAAAAAATCAAAAAAATCGAAGAGGGTCACTGTCGCAACGTCGTTGAATTGACATGGAATGACCCATATACTGAGAGATTCTGTGGAAGTGGGGAGCCGTATGGTAGGCAACCGGCATTTTTCATGGAAATGGCAACGCTGTCGTAGTGACAGTCAAACGTCTACATCTACAGATGATGTAGCGATAGCTATCACGTCGTTGGGTCAGAATCAACTTACAGAATCACATATTTGAGGTTGACGGTAATATAACTAATAAGACAACGAGAATCGATATTCATTTGTAAAGAAGTGGTAACGAATTAGTGAATTGATTGCAGATGTCGATTTCTGTTTATTTGCGAAATTATTTACAAGCTAGCAGTTCCTCGGTGCCGGACTGACTTGTCACATCACTTCGACAACTACGGTCAGGAACACAGCGATGCAGATTCGATTCAACAAGCAATCTACGAGACATCTTTGACGTAACAGACAAAACCCCAAATTTCTTCACCGCCTAAGAAGTTTGAAAGTACAGTCTTGCAGAAATCCAACAGCCGATGCTGTAAACCTCGCCACAAAACAGACCTACGTAGATCACCTGTTTGCCTACCCAATCGTGTAGAAGTTTCAACGAGGAATGAATTAATTGAAAGTATTGTACCGACGACTTCGATATGCCGACCTCTTGAGAAACTCTCGAGGTTGGCTTCTGTCCATCTTCTGCGAGTGCGCAGTACTTTCTCGCTGTGCTGTGTATTCAGTTATTGTATTTAGTTCATTGTTATTGTGTTGAGTTTATTGTTATTTATTTGATTAATGAAAAATGTTATTTCATGATATAAACTCATTGAAATGTAATTATTTTTACAAATATGCGACGCTTTATTTCAATCAGCTATCAAAGGCACAATTACGTTGATTCACAGAACAATACTTTCAATTAATTTCTTCCTCGCTGAAACTTCTACACGATTCGGTAGGCAAACAGGTGATCTACATAGGTGTGTTTCGAAGCAAGGTTGACAGCATCGGTTGTAAGATTTCTGCAAGACTGTACTTTCAAACTTCTTAGGCGGTGAAGAAATTTGGGGTTTTGTCTGCTACGTCAGAGATGCCTCGTAGATTGCTCGTTGAATCGAATCTGCATCGCTGTGTTCCTGACCATAGTTGTCGTAGTGATGCTACAAGTCAGTCCGTCACCGAGGAACTCTAGCTTGTAAATAATGTCGCAAATAAACATAACTTAGAATCTGCGATCAATTCGTTCGTAACTTTATCACGACTTTATTACAAATTATTATCGTTTGACATTTGTTGGTTACCTTTATGAGAATGATTCGTGAATTTCACCCCGACGGTTGTTTAGACCCAAATAATGTTGCAAATAAACAAAAATCGACATTTGCAATCAATTCACTAATTCGTTACCACTTCTTTACAAATGAATATCGATTCTCGTTGTTTTATTAGTTATATTACAATCAACCTCAAATATGTCACTCTGTAAGTTGATTCTGACCCAACAACGTGACAGCTGTCGCTATGTCATCTGTAGATGCAGACGTTCGACTGTCCCTACGACAGCATTGCCATTTCCTCGAAAAATGCCAGTTGCCTACCACACGGCTCTCCACTTTCCACAGAATCTCTCTGTATGTATCTGAAAGTAACTTAAAAATTATTTATCTATTGTCAGTGAGCTTATTCAAACTACCTCCGGTTTTAGTAAGATGAACGTAGTTATTAGCGATGCTTTGATTCAAACAACGTAACATTCTTATCACTGCCTAATGCAATTTGGCGTAAAGTTGCAGTGGTATTATTCGTGAAGCTGCCATATGAATTACAAGCAATTCTATTTATAAATATTACTTTACAGCATTTTAATAAATATCTAAATATATCAGCGTCTGAATGTGCCTACAACAGAAACCGAGTACATCAACAGCGTTCATAATATTCGCCACCAAATTGACAGATTTACATAACCTCAAAGATTTTAGCTCGTCGGGTGAACTATTAATAATGAATGAAATGAGTAATATCGATGGTTGATCTGTGGGATACCGTATCCAATTTCGACAATGTTTTCCGTACAGAAGAGGGAAATTTCATAATAAAATTTTCAGCTATGTATACTACTGCAATTGAGTCGCACATACCGGCTGACTTTAGCTGTCAGTTTGACAGATCGGCGCGCAAGCGCATTTGTCTGGAGCGACGCGCATGCGCATTGGTCTGGAGCGATAGAATTGTGCTGAAAAGGGAGAAAATCTGAGAACGTGAATCGAGCCACCTCGAAATTAAAAATTATCATATCTTAGCTATACGTGCACAGATTCTATTGATGTTAGGCTTAAATGAAAGCGCTTTCGACCCTCATTCTGACAATAAGTCGTAGATCCGCATGATATCACCAAATACGATGGTATAAAGAAAACATTATCCCCCCACTCCGCGGAAAATTGCCGTAGCTGTATAGAGACTCGGTAGACTCGCCACGTACAAAAAAATTTTTTTTTTTTTAATGTACTTGGCGCGCGACTCTACCGAGTCTCTTGATTTGTGGCCAAAAAACTTTTTTTTCTTCATTTATTAACGTCATTGCTAGATGTGAAAACAGCGATAACATAATTTTCCTTAAAAAAAATTTTTTCACCATTATTTTTTTCATTTATCATTTTTTTCGAACTTTGTAAATTCATTAAAAACAAATAAAAAAAACTTTCTCAATCTTTTATTACGTAATCTTGTCAAGTATACATATAAGACGGGCTCCATGAAGTAAAAAATTTTTAGGCCAATTATTTAAACTTTTATGTCGCCATTTATGAAAACAGAAGTCCGAAAAAAAATGACTTAATTAACAACGGTATATCTTTTAGAAAAATGAAGTTAAAAATTTTTTCTCCGCGGGGCTAGATTCTTTGGAGTGTTCTGATGATAGCGTAATTTTTTCAAATTTTTAAATTAATATTTAATAGTAAAAAGAAAATAATTTCTATCGCACTCTCTGTTCAACGGCGACGCGTCAGTGCTGAAACGGCCGCGCGGAACCCTATTTTCATCGTCAAATTAAAATTATAAATAATGAAGATAGACTTCCGGGAGTCTAGACTTTTTTATTGGAAATTTTCTCCTCTTTAAGATGCTTTTTTCAATTTTCGTTATCTCTTACAGTTTTTTAGTTATAGTCAAAAAACCGGAGACGCCTTTATTTTTGGTTTGTTTTTTGTTAATAACAATTACAATTTTTGTTTCCGGATAAAAAAAAAACGTCTTTTTCAGGATCGCATTCCGAACCGAATGAGCTATCGCTCATATTGTTAAGAGACTTAGAACTATATTTCTCAGGAAACTCACTTCTCGACTAGACTAACAGGAAATGGAAGAAAAAAATGAATACGAGTTTATGAAACACAGTTGACAAAATCTTTCAAAGTGTTTTCTAATTTTCCTATAATTTGCCAAATGTAGAAAAAAAGAACCAGTAGACTGTAAAAGATGAGGTGGTATCTTGAGCTCTCATTCGGCTATGCCCTTCGACCTCCGCTCAACCATCTTTTAAAATACTCCTTGTTTCGATACGGGGTGCTTACCTTGTTGCTGTGTTTGATGTTGTTGGTCGCGAGCCCTGCGCCTGAGTCTCTCGGCTCTTGTGGGTCGCTGGTTATGCACGGGGCCTGGCAAAGTGCCCATACTACGAGAATTATCGGAACGTTTAAGGGTCTTTGCTCCGATAGAAGAAGAAGAAGAATTTGCAGCGGCGGGAGCGACGGCAGCAGCCAAGTGAGACATGCTGCGACTCATGCTAGAAGCCCCCAACGGCTGGGTCTGTTGTTCAGCGAGTGTGCTAAGCTCGCTGGGCCGTTTTCTAGGCTGTGACAATTGGTCCAGCCTGGACATGGAGTAAGTCCTACCTGGAGATCGGGTGAAAGCCTTGGCACTGGAGCTCCTGCCTGTCGATGGCGGGACGGCGTCCCGCGGCGACGGTATCGTCGGCATAAGATCAGTGCGCCGTCTGTTCACTCTTAGGTAAGCGGAACCGGGGGTTCCCGGAGCTCCGCTGTCGCTGTCATCACCTGTAAATGGTCCCGCTTAAACTCTAGCCCAAGCTTAAAAACCCTGAATAATATATCAACAACCTGTCGTTCAAAAACGAAAGTAAAGAAAAAAAACTCCGCATGATAAACCAAGGAATGAACAACGATCAAAATTCTCATTCCATTCCAAGCCAAAACAAAAAATTTGATACCAATGCCAAAAGATGATATGATTTCTTTTCCGGCTTAAAATTTCGCCGAATTTCACATTTCTCATAGTCCAAAGGGTCGGATCTGCGAGTGCAGAATGAGATACGAGCTTTTGGCATTGGTCGCGGGATGTAATAGAGGAATAAAACACACTGCATGCGATATTTCAATCCAAACTGCGAACAGAGGCTGATTTTTGACGCAAGCTTGAACACTGGTGGCCGTGGGATCTGGGAGGGGGATAAGAAACTGGAGGAACAACTCAGCACGGATCATACAATGAGATTAGACAATTAGATGCGACAACTAGATGCAAGAACGGAAATAAACAGATAAGGAAGCGCGGCGGTCGTCTGGTCGGGTGATATTCGGTGTATTTTGAATATTAGCTATGTAATTTTTGTTTCTCAACCCCTTGACTGTGAGTGACACGCATAGATATGCGTGGATCCAATATGGCGGACGAAAATTCGAAAAACACTTTGATTCTAATGAAAATGAGTATCTATTGGTTTTCGAGGTCGCTGAACACGAATCTAGAATCAGATTTCCAAAATTCAAAATGGCGGATCCAAAATGGCGGACGCAAATTCGAAAATAGTTTGATTCCAATGAAAATGAGTATCTACTGGTTTTCGAGGTCGCTGAACACGAATCTAGAATCAGATTTCCAAAATTCAAAATGGCGGATCCAATATGGCGGACGCAAATTCTAAAAACACTTTGATTCCAATGAAAATGAGTATCTCAAGGTTTACGAGGTCGCTGAACACGAATCTAGAATCTGATTTCCAAAATTCAAAATGGCGGATCCAATATGGCGGACGCAAATTCTAAAAACACTTTGATTCCAATGAAAATGAGTATCTAATGGTTTTCGAGGTCGCTGAACGCGAATCTAGAATCAGATTTCCAAAATTCAAAATGGCGGATCCAAAATGGCGGACGAAAATTCGAAAAACAGTTTGATTCCAATGAAAATGAGTATCTAATGGTTTTCGAGGTCGCTGAACGCGAATCTAGAATCAGATTTCCAAAATTCAAAATGGCGGATCCAATATGGCGGACGAAAATTCGAAAATAGTTTGATTTCGATGAAAGTCGGTATCGCATGGTGTTTATGGTCGCTGAATACGAATCCGAAATCGGATTTTCAAAATTCAAAAAAAAAAAATTGGATCCGCCATTTTGAAATTTGAAAATCCGATTTCAGATTCGTATTCAACGACCTCAAAAACCGAGACACTGAGATTGTAGGATAAATCCATGAACATATTTTTGCCAACACAAAAGTGTCGCGAAAATTAGATTCTCGCATATCACTGCCAAGGGGTTAATCTGTCGTTAGAATTCGTCTATAGAGACATGCTGGTTTAGGAAAATTTCTGTGTTTTCTGTGACGAGAAGATAGTTATAAGAACCGATATGTTAAAGAGTCTGAATAACGAGACTCAAGAGTGCGAGTAAAAAAAAGAAAAGAAAAGAAAGAAAAAAAAAAAAAATAGAGAAAGGTTTTTCTCCGACATATTGTGGCGGGATAATAGAAACTCTGTCAACTATCTTCGAAGCGGAGCAGGCATCGTCGAAGAGTTATCAAAACTCACCGCTGTTAGGGCGTTGAGTAATGACGTGTGGCCTAGAATCTCTACCTTGAAGAATAGCGGGCTTGTGTTCTATGTCAAAGACGTCTGTAGTATGAGGTAGAGAGAGGCTGGCTCTCTTTAGTTTTGCAGGAGTTAAGGGAGTGTGTTCTGACCTAGAGTTCCAATTGAAAACCTCGTACATTGACGAGGACATTCGCATATCTGGAAATAAAACGTCATAACCGCGGGGTCTGATTAAACTAAAAAAAAAAAAAAAAACGCGACTGGGAAGAAACTCGATTCCGAAGAAAAATTTCCGTCTCTAATTTCGCTCGACGGTTAAAAAAAAACTTTGGCTTGGATCTGGGAATCGGGAAGAATTACAAATCATTTTTTTCTATTTCAACTGTACAAATAAAATGAATGCGGGCTGCTACAGGTTCGTCGGGATGCTGAAAATGGAAAGAATAAATAATCCAGGAGGTACTATAGCGACGATTCGGAAACTCAACGAGTGGGTTGAAAAGAATACCGAAAGACTGCCACATAAAGATAAAAGGGATAGTAAGTAATACAGTCGGCATCATGGTTCCGTCAATGTGCTGTAAAAATATGGCTATATCCCATGCATAAGTAAAAGGAAAAATTATGAAACATGTATAATTACTTATTCCTCTTCCAAAAACAGCTTCAAAATTTCAACCCTTAATATTAACGTCGCATTTTTCCTATTATTCCCGCAAGAATAACATATATGTTATTCTATATACAGGGTGAGTTTTTCCCCGGATCCAAATGAGGAGGAGCTTATCACGGCCGATGCTCCGCCCACTTTATCCCACTGTTATCGAAATCCAACTTTAGCCGTCGATACTTTGTCTGGTCGAGTAAGATATTGTTGACTGTCGAATGAAAACTTGGAGCAGATCCGGGACCCTTCACAGAATACCTTTTTGTTCCATAATCCTCAAAGTCACTGCCCAACAATACCTTACTCGACCAGGCAAACTATCGACGGCTTGATGTAAAGTTAGATTTTGATAACAGTGGGATAAAGTGGGGCGGAGCATCGGCGGTAATAAGCTCCTCCTCATTTGTACCCAGAGAAAACTCACCCTGTATAGCAAAAGAGTTGGAATTCGAACCGGCATAATTTTTACACCGTAATATTATACTTTCGAACCTTTTTGGAAGAAAAAATGCAGAAATCTTTTCACCTCTTCATTTCCAGACAAGCTAATATAATATATACACGATGATTATGAATTGAATGAAATAAGAAGAAAAAAAACAAGATTTTTCTATGATAAATAAGCGATGTGCGATGTGTGAAAATTCGCGAATAACCCGCGTCCCTCTTTTCCCGAATGTAAATTATAGTAAAAAAGGAGCTTCTCTCTCTATCTCTCTGGGGAGTGAATTTTTCCCCCGAGCAATAAACAAATGACGTTGGAAATTAATGTGAACGAACCTTCGCCAGGTTTGCGGTCTAGTCCGCCAGCGGAAGTAGCTCTCTTCTTACTCCCGTCTAATTCTCTCTCGGAAGATCTCCTTGTAAGGGGTTGGGCGGCTGTGAACATCATGACGTTCGTGGTCGAGGTAGCCCTCCGCGTTCCCCAGAATGTCGAGCCCCCGGTATCCGCCGGTTCCAGCATCCTTGGCGTTGAACTACCGAATGCAAAGACAATGTGGGACCGTTCGTTTTTCTTCTTCGCCTCGATCCGAGCCTCTCTCTCCTGATTTTTCCGGAGTATGGCCTCCCGCCGTTCCCTCTCTGCCTCCCATATCAAACGTTTTCTTTCTTCGACCTGGTTCCGCCTAATCAATAACAGAACTGTTCTTCTGGTCTGTCTCCCGTGGGCGATAATTTTCTCCTCTTTATTTCTCCTTACCTGTCGTTGTCCCGCGACCTTAGCTCGTCGATTCTTTTCCGTCTCTCCTCCTCACGTTGTTCTCTGAAACGTTGCGCGGCCAACGCCTGTTGCCTGAGCTCTTCAAGCTTCCGTTGTCGCTCTTCGTTCTGTCGGTCACGGACGAGCTTAACCCTGTCCGTGTCTTTGCCGCTTCCCACTGACTCTCGCCCTAAAGGAATTACACTCGATATGACAATTCCGCCCGGTTATGATAATGAGGGGATAAAGTCTGATCTGCTCCTTTCGCCCGGGCAAGCAAAATAAACGTTGCTAAAAGGCTGGGCTAATGATATCTAAGAAATTAGTCTGGCTCGTTCTTACCTTGAAGATCGTAGGGCTGGTCGCCGTCGAGGGAGTCTTCGTCGTAGAGGCTTCGACGCTTCACATCTGTTGAATCAGAAAAATAAATCCGCGATTAGTACGGCTGAAAATTCATAGAGTGGAAGAATAATTTTGCTTTTAAGAAAAAAAGCTGACTTATCAAAACGTTCTTTGACTTCGAACCACCCCTGCGGCTAAACTGTGGTTAGTAGAGGAAAAACTGATGGGACAATATCGACGGGAAATTTTATTCTCTGAAACTTTTTATCCATACATTTTTTTCGTATCTTTACCCGTTCTCGAGTTATAACGGTAAAAACGTTTATCGGCCCAATATAACTCTGGGAGGTGAGAATTTTGCCACTTTGGAGAAAGTTTTGCGGTGGCAGGTTTTCCCCGAGAATGAAACGTGTGTTTGAGACCGATTTCGACCGGGCTATTATAACATTTAAATCCGCGACTCACCCTTAGTGAGAGAGTGGCGATTGCGTGCAGAGCTTGACCTGTGGCTCGCCTCATCAGGAGCGGCTCCAGCTGCAAAAGAAGAACGAAAACGTTCGTCTTTTACGAAACAGTGACAACGATTGATCCAAATCCAAATAAATAAAAAATTAGAGTGATAAATCTTGACCAGAGTTCGAATATATACAGGGTGAGTTTTCTCCGGGGTCTTATCTGGGCGGAGTTTCGACGTGATCGTCTAGTTTTCGCCAGAGCAGATATAATCCTCATCTCAACAATTTCTCTACGTTCAAAAGTATAACGATTATGAAACTCCTCCCACATGAGACCCGTGAGAAAACTCACCCTGTATATTTCCGCGATTTCCCATGCTACGAGGAGGCGGATGAATGCAATTTCAATTTCAATTCCGGTTCGCATCAATCGCAGGCTAAAATCGTTAACTTTTTTTCACTATTAATCCGCCTCGATGATCGGAGCTAAAAGCTATACAGGGTGACGCTGTTCTTATCCCGTGAATAATTCGATAAACTAAGTTAACAGTAATTGACAATTTCCGCGTCTTTTCTACATCGATAAAACGTCGCCTGTAGATGAAACGTAAAAATCTCCGAGGTATAAAAATCCCCGCAACTCGAGTCCCGGCGTTATTATTAAATCCCGTATCCCCTATGAGAATCGAACCGCAGGTGAAATAATGGCCGTAGAAGATGCTAGTAGATTTTTATCCCCGTTCAGTATATTTCTTTATTTCCTTTCCCTATTTATTTTCTCAGTCTGAACACAGCCGTCCCGGAAATTTTCCTGACGTTCCGCGGCCCGGCTCCCTCGGGATCTCACGGGAGGAGAGTGAGCCGTGGATATCAATAAAGCGTTTGGCTGGTCCTCCCGCTTCTCGGAGGTCTTTTTGGCGCCGGGTGAACCGAGGCTTAATATCAACGGCGGTATGAAACCGTCCGTGAATCAACCCTTCGCATAATTCGAAGCCGAAGCAGAAAAGAGTAGAGAAAGAAAAAAAAAGGGGGGGGGGAAATCGGAAAGAGGTAAAAGGAAAAGGACTCGGGGTTGAGTCGACGGCCCGAAATGTCAAAGTTCACCAAGTGCCTCGCGCCAGAGCCGGTCAATAGACCGGGACACTCCAGGCCCTCTCTCCTCTCCTCGGCTTCCCCGAGGCCAGCTGACACTGCGATAACAGTTGCAGGGGAAACTCGGTTCATAAAACCGTAGAGAAGGAAGAAATAGGATCGGTTTATCAAAGCCGGAGTGGTTAGAGTGGCATGAACCGATCCTGTCAGCCCCAGGATAAACTTTGGACGCTTTAACGCCGGATCTTATTTATCAGAATCGTGCCGTTAAAACGTTTTGCGTTCCAAAGTTCCATGAGGGAAATTTAATAAGCGAATTAATTGACGCGGCCTAAGGGAAGAGCTTTCCCTCCATCGGGATGGCAGAACTAAGAGAGGCTTGGGTATCTCCGAGGAACCTTCCAATATCGATACTCAGCTTGAGTGGTTATAGGTATGTGCTATGATAAAACTGGGATAAGGAGAATTCCATGCCTCTATAAGGGAGGAGAATAAGAAGGAGGATGGGGAGGGAAGACCAGCGAAGCGTTACTAAAGGGCGAAGCCCTGACAAGAGTCGAGGCATGGAAGAACCGAAAAAAGAAAAAAGAAAAAAAGGGAGTCTGAACTTTTCAGTTTCGCCACAATATCCCCGCGCCGAACTTTGGCTAATCATCGAGCTTTCGCGTGAGGCTTCTCTCCCTGCTTTGGACAGGATTCAGTCCCGGGGGTGGCTAAGTCTTGGAGAATTGGAGAAAACAAAACGCGATTCCTAGGCGTCAGTCCGGGCTCCGATATCGCGTTCATTTTTAACAAGATTCGCTCTCAGCTCGAGGCCCAGCTTCCTCAGGGCTGATGCGCCTTTGTGTCTACCTGTTGAATCGACCAGACGTGCTTCGGTCTGTACTGCAACTACGTGACGGAGACGGATCGAACGCAGACGACTCGGGACAGGAGGGATAATCACTCGGCGATTTTTATCGAGACCGGATTTCGAGGTTTATAAATTTCGAAAATTCGGGAATTCGAGATTTCAAGGGATTTCGGAAGAATTGTTGAAGATTTGAGATTTGAGAACTGATTGCAAAGGATTGCGAAAGATTGCGTGGGATTTCGAAGATTCCATGAGGTATCAAAGATTCAAGAGGTTTTTAAGATTTCAAGAGATTTCTTAACATTTCAAATGATTTTATGAGATTTTAAACATTAAAGAGACTTCGAAGATTCAAGAGATTTCAGAATTATTCCATGAGATATCGAAGATTCCAGAGATTTTTAAGATTTCAAGAAATTTCGAATGATTTCAAATTACGATTTCATGAGTTTTAAATAATTTCAAATGAATTCACGAGATTTCGAAGATTCAAGAGATTTCAAATTACGATTTCATAACATTTTGACAATTGAAGAGATTTTTAAGATTTCAAGACATTTCAAATGATTTCACGAGATTTCTTGATATTTTTTCAAAGATTCAAGAGATTTTCAAGATTTCAAGAGATTTCAGACTTCAAATTATTTCATGAGATTTTAAACATTCGAGAGATTTTTAAGATTTCAAGAAATTTCGAATGATTTCAAATCATGATTTCATGAAATTTCAAATAATTTCAAATGAATCCACAAGATTTCGAAGATTCAAGTGATTTCAAATTACGATTTCACAACATTTTGACAATTGAAGAGATTTTCAAGATTCCAAAAAAAATTTCAAATGATTTCACGAGATTTTTTGATATATTTTTTTTTTAAAGATTCAAGAGATTTTAAAGATTTCAAGAAATTTCGAATGATTTCAAATTATGATTTCATAACATTTTGACAATTGAAGAGATTTTCAAGATTTCAAATGATTGCAGACTTCAAATTATTTCACGAGATTTTAAAGATTCAAGAGATTTCGAATGATTTCAAATTACGATTTCATGAGTTTTCAAATAATTTTAAATAATTTCAAATGATTCCACGAGATTCCAAAGATTCAAGAGATTTTCAAGATTTCATGACATTTCAAATGATTTCACGAGATTTCTTGATATTTTTCAAAGATTCAAGAGATTTTTAAGATTTCAAGAGATTTTTAAGATTTCAAGAGATTTTTAAGATTTCAAGAGATTTCGAATGATTTCACGAGATTTCTTGATATTTTTCAAACATTCAAGAGATTTTCAAGATTTCAAATAATTTTCAATATTTCAAGAGATTTCGAATGATTTCGAATTACGATTTCACGAGATTTCGAAGATACATGAGATTTTCAATACATATCAAAAGATTTCGACCAACTTCGTGAGATTTCTCGATATTCCAAAGACTCAAGAGATTCCCAATATTTCCCGACATTCCGAACGATTTCGAATTACGATTTCACGACATTTCAAAGATTCTACAAATTCCATACAAGATCTGACAACTTTCGTGGAAGCGTCTAAACCAAAGATTTGACAAATGCGTAAACGCCCCTGGGTCGTCCCGTTCAATAATTCACAGCACATCTATTCAATCCAGACGTAAATATCTCTCCGTCAATTCCCGTCTTAAATTTGCTATAACTGCACCGAATTGCGTCCGATGTTTTGTCTCGTCAAACAAACAGCGTCAATTCCACCTCTGATAAAACCGAGATTGTTAGCCGTTACCGCAAACGATTTCGCGCTGACATAATAACACATCGACTCATGGATTATTTCCTTCGATTAGGGTAAACGCAGAGTCGATGCGAATTGGAGCACGAGAGCCTTGGAGTCAATCATCGTCATTGCCATAAGAAGCTAAACCCATTGCGGTCTCACCCCGACTTAGACTCAAGTCGAAGAAGTATCTTACGTTAGTATCTAATCAGCTAGGAGGCGTCTGCGGACTTAAGACTCGTCAGCAAACGCCACACACTCGCGTTGTTAATGCAGTTAGCGGCGATATACGCGAACGTGCAGCGGGCAGAGATAAAATATACTGTGTAGGTATCCAACACGCATCGTAGTTTCGTAACGACATTAGTTTAGCGTTCATTAAACCTTCATTAAACGATCTAATCTAATGATCATATTTTTACGTTCATTAGTACACGACAGAGGCGACATTATCTACGTTAAATATACCCAGTCGTGTCTCTTCGCCGCCCGTTATCTCCGAAGGTGAAATAAGGAGGGGGATATCTCCCCAGAATCCAAAGGAGAAGTTATGCTGCTTCCTCTTTAAGGATGTTCCGGCGATACATTCGGCGTGAAAACAACAAGGCGGAGAAAAACCGAATTTCATAATTTTTGACGATGTTAACGCGGGTATTCCCACAAGCTCGGAAAATTAAAGAACTCTCGATTTAGCGACAGAATTTCGAAAATATCATAGTCCAGTCGAGATAGACATAAAAATAGCTCAACCTGGAAATAATTAGGGGGAGCAATTGTTTTTTTTTTTTAAACTTTGAGGGGGGTGGTTGGGAGCGTAAATCTCGATTTTCGGGAAAATCTCGCCATTGCGTTCACCGCCATCTTGATTTAAAGTTGAATTTTTTTGTTTTTTTGAAATAACTCGCTTATTTGCAAGTTTAGAGCGAAAATGATAGAATCCAAAGTTGTTGGAAATTCAATTTCCCACAAGTTTGATTCTTATAATCTTTATCCTAGGATCGATATTTGCAGAGTTATACTCAAATCAGGAATGAAATTTTTTTTCATTATACAAATATCTCGTTTATTATCAAGTTTATCGAAAAAATGGTAACAGGTAATCAGGTAGGGAATTTTATTTCCTACAACTTTGGTTGTCAACATTTTTACCCTACGATCAGTATTTTCGGACTTATACTCAAATTAGGGATGAAAATTTCTGAATATAACTATACCCCTGATTTGAGTATAACTCTGCAAATATCGATTCTAGAGTAAAAATGATAATGACCAAACTTGTGGGAAATTGAATTTCCAACAACTTTGGATTCCGTCATTTTCGCTCTAAACTTGCAAATAAGCGAGTTATTTTGAAAAAACAAAAAAAAATCAACTTTAAATCAAGATGGCGGCAAACGCAATGGCGAGATTTTCCCGAAAATCGAGATTTACACTCCCAACCACCCCCCTCAAAGTTTAAAAAAAAAAAATTGCTCCCCCTAATTATTTCCAGGTGAATGTCTATTTCGACTGAACTATCAATAATCGTGAAAAGCTGTGAGAACGTTTTACAAGAATGCGTTAAAAACGGTTGAAATTCTTCATTTTTGAGCCGATTTCAAAATTTCAGGGCTTGTTTTACTCGGCGATAAAATCTCTGCGAGTTCGCTGAAACAAGTTTTGCATAAAGCGCTCATATTCGAGTGAAAAAAATGTAACAGTTTACGTATCACACGAATCTCAGAAAGCATTCGGTTTGTGAACGACCGAATTCTTGCTCAAACGCGAGTGTTTTATGCGAAACTATTTTTCACCGAGTTCGCAGAGATTTCATCGCCGAGTACAACAGGCCCTGAAATTTCGAAATCGGCCCAAAAATGAACGATTTAAACAATTTTCATCGCGTACTTGTAAAATGTTTTTACAACTCTTCGCGATTGTTGATATTCTCGAAATCCCGTCACTAAATCGATGGTTTCTTCGTTTTACGAGTTTCTGGGAATATACGCTCCTCATCAATCGTTCTTCGCATTCGTATCGTCAAAAACGATCAAATCCGGTTCTTATTCTTCGGTCTTATCGTTTTCATGCCGAATGTGCAGCGCCGAGAGTATCAGCCTGCAATGAGTCAATTTTTCCCTGTTTTTTCGTTTTTTTTTTTTAATAATTCGAGAGGGTGTTTCCGCGCCGATATCCGACTATAATCACGCCGGTGTCGTGCGACGTGGAGGATTTACGTGGTCGTTTATAAGTGGGGTAGGTGTACGTATAGCGTTTTGCAAAATCGTGACTAAACGTGATAAAAGTAAGTCAAGTTTGGTACGACCGGGAGAAACCTGGTACGAAACTAAGAATTCGCCCCAATTCAGTCAACCGAAGAGAACGGCGAGTGATGGGAGTTAAGGTGTTGATCGCTAACGACTATCACGACCCGGGGTTCTTTACCCCGTCGCCATCGCATCGTTCTCCTTATCGGCGAAATTATTTCGAGTGATATAAAAACTGAATAATAATAAATATATAAAAAAAGACGAAGAAGAAAAAATGAACAACGCCAAGTTTCCACGAATTATTTTTCACCCCTCATATTCTCACCCTGCGAGATATTATAACGATCTTATTAATTTCATGAATACATATTTCCACTTTTAACGCTTCACGCGCCAGATATACGTGACTATGAGTTATTTTTCCTTCATTTCACATCGCTGCAGGCAATTTTTCACCTTCATTCTCTCTTTTTTCCCGAGTATTATTTTTCTCTCTTTCTCCTTCATTGTTTATTTTATTTCAAGTCAATGTTAGCTTTTTTACTTCACGATTCCTAATTCTCCTTCTTATACTCATACTTCTACACACCGTTAATTAAAATGATTTTTAAAAACTCATTCCCTCCACGATAATCAGAATAATCGGTAAAATTTCCCCAAAACTAAATTCAATTTCAGTACCCAAAAATACCCCCCCCCGGTTCTCCAAATCTCGACGTAGTCGCCTTATGAGGCGACGGCTAAGTTTCATATTCAGTATAAGCCTACGGTTTCGTGTTCACCGGGTTAATTAACGAGGACATTAAATGCGGCCATTAAACCGGCGTTATCACCTCGCAGATGTTGATAAAAAAAAAAACATCAACACAACATCGCGTACCCAACAAATCAAACAATTCCGACTCGATAAAAAAGAAAAAAGTTTCTACCCCGGGAGATAAACGGCGGTTTTCTACCCCGGGAGATAAACAGCCGTTTTCTACCCCGGGAGATAAACGGCGGCTTTCTACCCCGGGAGATAAACAGCCGTTTTCTACCCCGGGAGATAAACGGCGGTTTTCTACCCCGGCGAGAAATACGATCTGGCGCCTGTTCACCAGTTTGCTTTGGGAACGGGAGCTAACGGCGTTGGTGCTGTGAATCTAAACAGACAAACGGACGTCGATGTTGCAATGAAATTCCATCTAATTCCTCAAACTGACTTAGTATCGTGTCTAAACTGTTTCCTTTAGTCCTCGGCATATTACCTCCCAGGTAGATAAACGCCGGTTTTCTACCCCGTCGAGAAATACGATCTGGCGCATATGCATCCGCATTGCCGTTGTCCACGAGTCCACGACACGACAATCTCGGCTTCGATTCAATGCACGAAACACTTCCAGCTCCGAATTGCACGCAAGACACATATTTCGTGATCCGGACTCGGTTTTTACTTCTTAAACAACGAGGCCTGTTACCTTCGTCCTCTGACGTCGACTCGTCTCCGTATTCCGGCGAGTTTCCTATCGCCGCGTTTCCTCCGCGTGAGAGTATCTCGTTTCTTCCACGTTCCGTCGAATGAGGCATAGTCCTCCGATAGTCCCTGTGTTCGTTTGTAGTCCCTGACGACGATCTCCGTCCGTAAAAATCCGTCGGCGTGGCCGGCCTCCGTCTGGATATCACGTTATCACAACAAATCTTAACGACGTTTCTTCCAAGCGTTATATTCCGGCCCTACTCTCCCCTCGATCAAAGAGATGAACATGCGAACCACGAAAGGAGAGTAGAACCGCAATAAAAAAACGTCTGACATACTCCTTGCCGGTTGCCGGCGCCGTGACGATCGCCAGGTTCCTTTTCGCCGTCCCCATGTGTTCCTGGGTGTTAAAATTCGCCGTATTTCGTGTCTGACCGTTCTGAGACTCCCGGCCGCACATCGAAGGCCTAGATTCTTTGGCGGGAGATGATGGCGGCGACGTCGGCGGCGACGGTGATGGACTAGCCGACCTCCCTGAACTGTAGCACACCGCGGCCTTCCTGAGTGTCTCCCGACACAACTCTGAGAACATCTTTTATCCCCCATGGCCGGGCCCATAGGCGCCTCAGTAATACCCTGCGGTTATTACCGCGCGTTTATTTTCCGCCATGTTAGTCAAAAAAAGGGGCAAATAGTTTCTGTCACTGTCCGAATAAACCGGACTCGTTACCGCGACGAAGCACTGACCAGGATCATCGGCACTGCATAACCGCGAGTTTCTCAGTCCCAAACGATGATTGCAGACGAGTCCTGAGACCAGGATGTTTGGAAATCCTCGGGCCGTTAGGCGGGAAAAAATTCCGGGTAAAAACTGGCCCGAGGTCGAGCGGCGCGGCAACGCGTCCTCGTGTCTGAGCGGTTTGACATTTCGTCCATGAGTCGTGCCAGAGGATGCGATCTCCGGGCTAGGACTGAGCACTGAATACTGAGGCTTGCGACGCGCTGATATCCGTCGTTGAATCGCCTCAAGATGGGGACACCGTCGCCTAGGGACGCCCCCCCGACCTCAACGCGAACGACGCTGTTGCATCGATCAGTTGCGCGTGGAGGTTTTTCCCCCGATCCGTGCTGCTACCACGGGCCATCCACCGGGTCGGACCTCGACTCGTCTGCGTGTAAATTTCGCACCCAAAACCTCCGGTACTCGTGGTGCTTTCGATCCCAGGAGAAACGGCGAATGGAATGGCTTAGGAAAAATGGAATCCTTGTTTCGATTCGCGCAATCAGTCCGCTCGGAGTCCGAAGGGTCGATTAATTCCTTGATATAATTGCCGCAGATTAGTTCCGGCGTTTGAGTACTGTAATGGCGATTCTCCGCCGTCTGTTAGAACGACGAGTCCTTTCGAAGGATTTTCTGCATGGCATGAAAACGATAAGAATAAAAATCGAATTTCATCGTTTTTTGCGATACGAATGCGAAGAACGATTGACGAGGAGCGTATATTCCCAGAAACTCGTAAAACGAAGAAACCATCGATTTAGTGACGGGATTTCGAGAATACCAACAATCGCGAAGAGTTGTAAAAACATTTTACAAGTACGCGATGAAAATTGTTTAAATCGTTCATTTTTGGGCCGATTTCAAAATTTCAGGGCCTGTTGTACTCGGCGATGAAATCTCTGCGAACTCGGTGAAAAATAGTTTCGCATAAAACACTCGCGTTTGAGCAAGAATTCGGTCGTTCGCAATCCGAATGCTTTCTGAGATTCGTGTGATACGTAAACTGTTACATTTTTTTCCCTCGAATATGAGCGCTTTATGCTGAACTTGTTTCAGCGAACTCGCAGAGATTTTATCGCCGAGTAAAACAAGCCTTGAAATTTCGAAATCTGCTCAAAAATGAAGAATTTAAACCGTTTTCACCGCATACTTGTAAAACGTTCTCACAGCTTTTCCACGATTGTTGATATTTTCGATATTCTGTCGCTGAATCGCGAGTTCTTTAATTTTCCGATCTTGGAAACCGGAGGGTCCAGTTACAACGAGTAGTTCGAGAAGAGGATTACCGGAAAACTGCTACGTTTATGGACAGGCAAAACTTTCTTACGAAGAAGAAGAAGTAGAAGAATAAGAAGCCTCGGGGTTCCGCAGCTCCTCCTAAGAGACGGGAGGCATACTAGATTCTTAAACGTTTTCAAAACTATCGGTTTACCTTTTCTCGATAAATTCATCTCTATTTCCCTCCCTCAAATCCCGCCAACCCGAAGCTCTCGACTCTGTGCACAGTCTTAAATCGCTCGAAGCTATCATACCTCAAGTGCTAACTAAACCCAGGGCTTAGGAACGGATCGATATTACACAATGGAAGGCTAGCTGGCACAAGGTACGAGGTAAATGCGGTGGTGCGTTTTAGTCCGATTCCAACACAATTCGCTATAACGTTTGGTACAATATTAATTAATTTCCACGCCTCGAAGATCACCGCCCTTCCGACCTCCCGTCCCATTCCTCGTCGGTATTCTCCGCCATATCTTCTTACTTCCTGACTCAAAATCCCAGCTTCGACACCTCGAAGAATTATCATATCATAATCCGGCGTGAAACAAGCCGTGAAAAAATATTTCCTAGGTAAAAACTCTCGCCTCGATATACGAGGAAAGGTCAAGTGCCAATTAAGCCCGGGAGCAATTTTCCCCAACGGCATAAGGATATCGCGACCAGCTCATCTAGTGGACTCCTTGTCTCATCGGTATAGACACACATACCCCCGGGGCTTTCGGGTTCAGGTTTATAAGTCAAGATCAGTCGTCGTCGAGTCTAAATCTCGATTGCTTTGGATATAAAAGACATACTTGACTCGAGTAGTGGACTTTTAGTACAAAAGAACGTGTCCTCCTTCCTTCCTTCGTTCATCGAGTGTATTTTCGAGCGGCTGTCGATAAACTTAATGCCACAATGTCGAACGTACCGCACTCTGTCAATTCATGCTACGTCAGATGCATCGCAGTGATGCGATTTCAGATTTCTATACAGAATAGGGCGATTCAAAGAAAAAAAAAAATTTCTACTCCCATCGATTCGCATGAAATTTTCGTCCCTTTCCCCACGTCGAATGCAGAGAAGGGGCACCGTAACCGTGAAGCTGGATCAGGGCCAGGAGAATATTTTTTGACGAGTAGAGATTTTTCTTCTATTCTTTTATTCCTCATAAGGCGATTTCGGCCCAGAGGCCTAGAGGACCTTAGTTCCGTATGAAGGTGTGATTTTGACGTTAAGTAATGACACTCTGCGGATCGTCAGTGTGACAAATGTGTCCCACTTCGAGCGTGGAATGGAGATATTCAAGCGCGAGAGCATAGAGAGGAAGAAAAAAAGGCGAAAATAGAGGCTGGGACGGGCACGAGATAGAGCAGACTTGTAAGATGTGTTCCTTGCTCTACCGGCCTCGGCAAACTTCACTTAAGTACAGAACTTTTCATCCCGTTTTCTGTTTACAGTCCTCGAAATCGATTCGCGCCAGTGAATTCAAATCTACTCTGATACCACTACGCTTCGGTAAGTCTAGTTAATTTCATCCCTGTATCTCTTCTCTTCTAAAAACTTAATAGTTTTCCAAAAATTCATTTTCTCACACCGTCGAATATAAAAACTCCCCAATTTTCCTTCAGATTCTTTCATCCCGTTCTCTTAGTCTCGAAAGATTCGTAATCAGAAATATTGTGGAAATAAGAAAGAAGAGGATAAGAAAAGAAAAGAAAGAAAGAAAATATGTAACCTGTGTACATCAGTGGCCGTAGAAACTAGCGGAGATTTAGCTTAGACGGTAGTTCCTTTATTTTATGCCTCTTTTTTTCCAACCTCTCCCTTACAAGATGGATGGATAGACAGAAGAGTCTAGGAATATACAGTGCGGAATGGGGTAGCCAGTTGGTAAGTTTCCAACCGCTTTCAAAGCGCTGATTTATCGTCAATAGGATCCTACATCCTATATCCTACATCCTATGTACCAAAGACTGTATACGGATCTAGAGAAAAACTTTAATTCCCCTGGCCGCAACCCTTGCGGACTTAAATAGTGAAACAAATGTCGAACCAAAGCGATAGAAGCTGACCACGGGGATGTCTCTTTTCATATCAGAGATCGCGATTCCCCTAGATTCCTTTTTCGCCGTTAAACAGAACCCGGAACACCCAGGAGATGAATCAATCATCTTCAAGCCCAGCGGTTGTCAAGTGTCTAGGATTTTTCTTTGAAATAAAAAGAAACAAAAAGAGGCAAAAGGTTTTGTTTCCTGGTCACTTTTTGCCCCGATTTTCGCGAATTGGAATTGCTAAATGCGATCCATCGATCATTCGATCAATAACCAGTCTCGGAAATTTTTTCATCCAGTCATTCGACTTGGTTGACAACATCGTACAGGCCCTGCGCGTTAACGGTGTATCAAAGAAAAATAAAGAAAAGAGAAAACACAATCAGCGTCGTGTAACATGGACTAGACTCTACTAGCGCCATCTGTTTGAGATGCGAGGAATAAACGAATCGTCAATTGCCGATTCAATTTCTTTTTTTTTTTTTTTATAAGGTTTAGGACCACTTACTGAGTATAAAATCACAAAATGCTGACAGATTTCGGTGGAGCTTTAGGCGCCATCTTGAAAAAAAACGTTTTTGGCCGATATCTCGGCAACTATGCACTTTAGGGCAAAAGTCATACAGACCATTATTGTAGAGAATTGAATTTCGCATCTTTTGTTTCCCATAAACTTTTTTTGTAAAACTCACCGTTTACGATTTATGGCTCATTTAATGAACAGGTTTTTCTATCTCGGTCGATAACTATAACATTGGATAAATCGTAAACGGTAAGTTTTACAAAAAAGTTTATGGGAAACAAAAGACGCGAAATTCAATTTTCTACAATAATGGTCTCTATGACTTTTGCCCTGAAGTGTATAGTTTCCGAGATATCGGCGAAAAACGTTTTTTTCAAGACGGCGCCTGAAGCTCCACCGAAATCCTAGCTACACCGAAGGGGCTGTACGTATAGACCGTTGAATTATTATACCGCGAGTTTATATTAACACAGTAGCGTAACTAGGTGGAGCTTTGACATAAACCCGAACAAAGAACAATACTCGGGCGTATTAGATACAGAGAATGAAAGACCGAGAGAACTGAGGAGGGATATCTCGGCCCTTTCTATTCACTGGTTTAAATTCACCTCTCTCGGGGATCCGAATTCCGCGGTGGTTCCTTTCAACTGAACGCGGGGGATTCCCCGGGTTTAATATTCTCGCACTCCTATCTCAATCCCTACGTCGGTCCCAGCCACCCTTTACTCCCGTGCGAATTTGCCAAAGAGAGAGAGAGAGAGAGAGAGAGAGATAATCAGGCGCCCAGACCGAGGGAAATGAAAGAGCGATTATTTTCTTTATTTTAGTCTTTTTTTTTTTTGTTGCGGATTTACCGATTATTCCGCAAGAGACGATCTAATTTCAGCTACAGCCTGATATCAACGCAGACGCGCAAAGAATCGACATCGACTCCGATTACCTGCACCGAAAACCATTTTTAGTAGAGAATTGAATTTCTTACAATCGATAACTGCAAATGTGCGTCAAAATTGGGGTAAAAAAAAAAATGTTTGGCGAAATTTTATGCGGAAAAGAAAAAAAAACGAAAATAAAATTAAATAAAACTAAAAATCTGCAGCGTTGCGTGACGATAGTTTCGAATAGAATAAAAATGTAGGATAAGTAATAATGAAATGACCTTCGTAGAAGTGGACCTTCCTCGTGACACGGTGTCTACTGTTGTTGCAGGTTTTCTCGTTTATCGGAAGATCGTGTGGCCCGAGATTTTCACGGGACAAAGAACTGACGAGTATCCCACGCAGAGTTGCCAAAGTGCTGCTGGGTATTCCCCTGTCCATCTCGTCCGCAGTAACCATTATTATAAATTCGATATTAAGCCGGCGTTATCCCAGCCCTGCATTCGCTCTCGAGATGATAGATTTCAATAAAGTTCACGCCTTTTTATACACACCACGGATAAAGCGCCGAACTTAGCGCCTATACGAGGTCAGAGTTCGTCAGGCTAAGCCTCCGGAGATCGGTAAAGTCAGTCGGCGAGATCACGGGATCACGCTGCATATTTCTATAGAAATATTTTGCAATTCAATCTATCGACATCTCGTTATCTTCGAAGATTATAAAATCGTGTCATATAAGTTGCGATCGATTAATAGAAATTTGTCAAAAATTATTATATATCACTCATTTCTCAACTAACTTGACCGAAACTGTAGAAATTTTTTTTTAATTCCCACTGCACTCCCACGACGAGGATTTTTCTTCCGAAGAAAAAATTAATCTATACAAAATCCCAAACACGACACAGTTATATAGAAAAATATACGAACTATTCCGAGATTTTAAAAACGTTTGAAGTTTTCGCAGGACAAAAAAAAAAAAAAAATACTTGAAACATCGAATAACGTGTATGAGATAAAAAAAAATTGTTCGATAAACATTAACTTTTTTTTCGAGATCGACGACTCGTTTATTTTGACCAATTTTGTGAACGTTAATTTTTTTGGCAAATTAGTATAACCGTGAGATGGAAAGAACGATTTTTTTTTCAACTTCGAAAAGGTGCCGTTATTCGACGAGATTCAAGATTACGGACGTTGATTATTATTTCTCGCGATTCAAACTGGAACGTTGAATTTTCCTAGCCGACGAAAGAAAGAAAGAAAGAAAGAAAGAGAAAAAAAAATCGCGGACACAATCCAAAAAGAATAGAAGAAAAAAGTAGAAAATTATTTCAGGACGTACATTATACTTCCCACTATACGCCGTGGGGTAAATTAATTCTTGAATCCCGTCGCGTATAAGTAAAGTTCTTGGCAAAAAAAAAAACTGACGATCTCTCATGCAAAATCTCTGGTCCTAGTTTTTCAAACTTAGTCCAGTCGCGATAGACATAAAAATAGCTCAACCTGGAAATAATTAGGGGGAGCAATTGTTTTTTTTTTTAACAAGTTGAATTTTTTTGTTTTTTTTTTTTAAATAACTCGCTTATTTGCAAGTTTAGAGCGAAAATGATAGAATCCAAAGATGTTGGAAATTCAATTTCCCACAAGTTTGATCCTAATAATTTTTACCCTAGGATCGATATTTGCAGAGTTATACTCAAATCAGGAGTGAAATTTTTTTTCATTATACAAATATCTCGTTTATTATCAAGTTTATCGAAAAAATGGTAAGAGGTAATCAGGTAGGGAATTTTATTTCCTACAACTTTGGTTATCACCATTTTTACCCTACGATCAGTATTTTCGGACTTATACTCAAATTAGGGGGTGGAAATTCTTGAGTATAACTATACCCCTGATTTGAGTATAACTCTGCAAATATCGATTCTAGAGTAAAAATTATCATGACCAAACTTGTGGGAAATTGAATTTCCAACAACTTTGGATTCCGTCATTTTCGCTCTAAACTTGCAAATAAGCGAGTTATTTTGAAAAAACAAAAAAAAAAATCAACTTTAAATCAAGATAGCGGCGAACGCAATGGCGAGATTTTCCCGAAAATCGAGATTTACACGCCCAACCACCCCCCTCGAAGTTTAAAAAAAAAAAAAGATTCCTCCCCCTAATTATTTCCAGGTGAATGTCTATTTCGACTGGACTAACTATACTTCCAGATTTTTGTCTAATCCGTCGTTTCTAAACCGATCTAGCTCTGTAAAAATTCCAGATGACGAACGAGTACCGACTAAGACCTACCTGCGTCATACAGTCACGCGTGTGTCACGGTAAATTACGATCTAGCGAAACATTAACAAGCGAGATAAAAAATCTTCAGCTGCTTATACCAGCAGACACGACAAACCTCCGAGTCCCACCTCGACGACCTTGTCGCTCGCGAGTCGTAAGGAAACGTTGAAAAATTTCTCCGATCGTAAAACCGCAAGATATGCAATCTTATTTTCGCCGTATCTCTTACGATTAATGTCCGCGAATTTATGCATACAATACGAAACGCGGGAGTGCGACGAGTCCGGCTGTGGATTAGCTACACAGTCTCGCAATAAAACGTCCTCGGGCCTAATCCCACCCTCGAGCGGTACCAATTCCACTTTCTTTTCCGATCGCCCCGGAGTGCGGCGACTGCATTCCGATTCCCGTGTCTTTTCGCTGTGTACAGTTTAAGGTGATCCAAAAAAAAAAAAAAAACTAACCTATCGAATCTACGGTCTTAAAAGAACCCATTTAGTGAGAAAAAAAAATTCCCTAAATTGGAAAATTTTTTCGAGGTGTCGTTATAACCGTTAGAAAATTTCCCATTTAAATAACAGGTGAAATAAAATTCTTTTTCATTAAAAAAATACTGTAACTATCGAACCGTTTGAGATAAAAAAAATGTCCAGTCATATTCTCGTAGGGCATCAAATTCTCTAAAAAATGAGCTCCGAGTCAATTGTCTAGACTCGAAAATTCATATACTTATAAAGCCTTAAATAGGCAGGCTGTTTTTACTTTTCTTTTACTTTCGTAGCCCATAAGTACGTGACTTTTCGAGTCCAGACAATTAACTGGGAGGTAATTTTCTAGAGAATTTAACACCCTGCAAGAATATCCCCGGAATTATTTTTTATCTCAAACGGTTCGATACTTACAGTATTTTTAACGGAAAAAGGAATTTTTTTTCCACGTGTTATTTAAACGGCTAATTTTTTCTCTCACTAAACAGGTCCTTTCAATACCACAGATTCGATAGATGAGTTTTTTTCGGATCACCCTGATACACTTGTTTCGAGAAAAAAATCACAAACCGTCATCCTAACGACACGATTCTTCGCCACAAAGGCGTATATATCTCGTCATTAAACTACGTAGCCTCGCTGCCGAGCGAGTGTATCCTTTCGTGAAGTTCGCAGCCCACGAAGCGCTAGCGTAATCCTCCGACAATATATCGTCGTTTGCAGCAAAACGATAGAAGAAAGAAGAAGAAGAAGAAGAACAATAAACGAGGAAAAAAACTTCACTTCACTGCACGATGCACACCGCGTTGCACACTGTCTCGGTAATTCGTCGTGTAACCGCAAAACTGGCTGGAGGATTGGGCTAACGGTAAGCGTTGTTATCCTCTCGGAATTCGTAGCTGGGATTATGCGAGCGGTAATATCCGTCCATGATCGACAAAAAAAACGAAACGGGAAATGCGAAAGAAAAGATTTTTTGGAAAAGATGTTTAGACCGATTTAAAGGCTTTAACTAAAACCGAGTTTTCTGCGATAGTTTGCTAGTTTACTCGCGCGCGACAAGACACTGGCTCACCTAGCTAGGGCCGCACAGTCATAACGCAACGCAACGGTGTCGCCTTAGCCCGATCATGAGCCAAGACGTGGATAGGCTGATTGTTAACTAAGAGAGAGGAAGATAGGAGAGATAGAGACGGAGTGGGGTGAGACTCGCGAACGTGCCTTGACCGAGCAACGTGATCCGATCCGATCCGATCAGCGTTATGTCTGCCAGCCTCGTATCTCGGGAAAGTAGTACGCGGATTGACGCTCGTTTAATTATATTCAGAAGAATTTCGAACTTGTGAGAAGAGAAATGAAGACCGACTGGTGTAACGAGTTCTGAGGAGACTTTCCGCACCGTAAGATTGTATGCACGGCTAAAACTAGATACGGATTATCGATGGGTAAACTCGTTTACAACATCGGGATTCAAGACTCGCGATTTCAATTCTTTCATATCGCTTTCTCCCACCGATCTCTTCCTAGTCCAGTCGAAATAGACATTCACCTGGAAATAATTAGGGGGAGCAATTTTTTTTTTTTAAACTTCGAGGGGGGTGGTTGGGAGTGTAAATCTCGATTTTCGGGAAAATCTCGCCATTGCGTTCGCCGCCATCTTGATTTAAAGTTGATTTTTTTTTGTTTTTTCAAAATAACTCGCTTATTTGCAAGTTTAGAGCGAAAATGACGGAATCCAAAGTTGTTGGAAATTCAATTTCCCACAAGTTTGGTCATTAGAATTTTTACTCTAGAATCGATATTTGCAGAGTTATACTCAAATCAGGGGTATAGTTATATTCAAAAATTTTCACCCCTAATTTGAGTATAAGTCCGAAAATACTGATCGTAGGGTAAAAATGGTGACAACCAAAGTTGTAGGAAATAAAATTCCCTACCTGATTACCTCTTACCATTTTTTCGATAAACTTGATAATAAACGAGATATTTGTAAAATGAAAAAAAATTTCACTCCCGATTTGAGTATAACTCTGCAAATATCGATCTTAGGATAAAAATTATGAGAATCAAACTTGTGGGAAATTGAATTTCCAACAACTTTGGATTCCATCATTTTCGCTCTAAACTTGCAAATAAGCGAGTTATTTCAAAAAAACAAAAAAATTGCTCCCCCTAATTATTTCCAGGTTGAGCTATTTTTATGTCTATCTCGACTGGACTATCCAACCTTCCGTAATTTTTGCTTGCCGATCGACCGAACGAACCGAATTTTTCTTCTTTTTTTTTTCCACTCGAAAATTTGAAATCTCAGGTTTTTTTTTTTTTTGAAGTTTCATGAATCAACGGCCACTTTTTCCCCCGCAAGATCGTAGCCGAAAGTCGAGCTTTTTAAAAAAAATAAAAAATAATTAAAAAAAACTGTAACGTATCGCAATTTTTTCTATCGATCTAACGACATTTTATACTCGTAAAGTATCGAGAGGTGTTTATCACCGTATCGACGACATTGCAGTAGTTTATTACGACGATGACGACTGAGACTAAGACTGTGTCGGTTAGCTAATTGCGCAATAATCAAGCATCCACCTATCTCCTCCTCCTCCTCCCGTTCTTCTCGTCTAATGTAAAATGCCGATTGTCTGGATCGTTCAAGTGTTAGTCAAGGTGTGCCACGCAGCAACAGCTGAAGCATAGCTAGCCGAGTAATAAATGAATAAGCAAGAAGTGGAATACGAGAGGATGGATCGGTATTCGCATTCCATTAAGTTTATCCGCAAACGCGTCTACGGCTCGGTGCATAATTCGATCGATAACGATCCGACGTATTCGATGCCGGAAATAATAACTACAAAAAAAAAAAAAAGAAAAAAAAAAAAAAAAATGCAACAAGACGCGAGAGCAGCTGCTGCTGTTTCTGAACGTACGAATCGGTTTTCAACGCGCCCACGCGTAGTCGCAATGATGTAATCAGTCACCAAACAAGGTTGTCATGGGATACACGAGTCGCGTCATGATCCTACTCTCTCTCTCGCCAATCAGCTTTTTTTTTTTTTTTTTTTTGCTATATTGTATGGGAAGGAAATGGTGAAGTGTGATCACAGTCTTCGTTTCTTTTCGTCTCATAGTTTAGACACTCGATGGTATGCATCGGAATCGGTAATAGAATAGAATAGAATAGATTTATTCCCATATCTCGGAAACTATACACTTCAGGGCAAAAGTCGTGGGGACCATTATTGTAGAAAATTGAATTCCGCGTCTTTTGTTTCCCATAAACTATTTTGTAAAACTTACCGTTTACGATTTATCCAATATTATAGTTACCGACCGAGATAGAAAAACCTGTTCATTAAATGAGTCATAAATCGTAAACGGTAAGTTTTACAAAAAAGTTTATAGGAAACAAAAGACGCGAAATTCAATTCTCTACAATAATGGTCTCTGTGACTTTTGCCTTTGAGTGCATAGTTTCCGAGATATCGGCCAAAAACGTGTTTTTTCAACATGCCGCCTGAACCTCCACCGGAATCTGTCAGCATTTTCTGATTTTATACTCAGCAAGTGAAAAAAAAAAAAATTGGATCGGCAATTCAGTGCAAAGTTGACCAAAAAAAAAAAACTATTCCGAAACTTTGAACTTTGACCCAAAAAAAAAAAAAAGGGCGAGCGTGAGATATCGACCTGAAATTTTTTTTTTTTTTTTTAATGCATATTGAACAATATTTTCGGTATTAATGATCAAAATTGGAAAAAAAAAAAAAAAAAGCGGATTTTCGGGGCCCACCCTAGTGTACATTGGACAGGTATACGAGGTTGCGTAAGGAACGTGACGTAATCGCGGCTAGAGGCAAATCAACGTTTCGTGTTTCGCTAGTCTTTAACGATCCCAGTCGGCCTTGCAATGCCATCGATAACTATAGACGAGGAGAAACCGCCGACACCTCCCTACTCCTAGTCCCCGTAATTCCTCTCTATTCGACGAGTTTGGTAAGAGAACGCGTTGCAACCGCACTTTGTCCATAATCCGGGTATATTTGCTAGCCAATATCCGTCAGTATAGAACGCGAAACGAATCGTCGTCTATCGATCGTCTGTCAAGACTCGCCGCGAACAAATAGCTGGAAAATATCGCTTGAACGGGGAAAACCATCGAGCAAAATTTTCCGACGTTTTCTAAGCAAGATGTGAGGAGGAAAGATCGTCCTTTTCCCACTTTCAACAACTTCGAAATCGTTAATAATCGACAGAATTTTGAAACTTCATTTTCAAGAGAAAAAGAAAAAAAAAAAAAGAAGAAAAAAAAAAAAAAGCTTCATAACGAAACGATCGATTTCACTCATTTCAGATCAGTTTCGATACAGCGCGAATTTTCGAATCTCGAACTTATTTAGCCTTTCGGATTTTTTTTTTTCCTTGCTCTCGTACTTTTTTCTCTTTTTTTTTTCTCTTTCTCTATTTAATATAGAAAGTACGCTATTAGCGGTGAAATTCAAGTCAGCTCAACCGTATACCTGCAGTTTTGCTAAAGGTAGAAGTCAGAGAACGTTTTTCGCGTAGGTATACCCATAGGTATAGGTACTGTTGGTAAAAGGGCAGAGAGAAACTGCATGTGAAATAAAACGAGTTAAACCAAAGAGAAAAAAGAAAAAAAAATTAAATAAAATTAAAAATTAAAAAAACTACATTTATAGCATAAATCTAACGAGTATAGAAACGCGGCGTAGCGCAATGCGTTTCCGAGTGGCAAGTCTCGAAGTAAGTATATAAATATATACAAGCGTTAGGTATATAAACACAGTTTTTCAGAATAATTTCCTGCCTCACGTAGGTAGGTATATAAATGCTTTACACGGTGTACCTATATATATACGTACATCGTTCCAACGATGTGAGACCCGCTGTGTATACACAGTGCTAGGTAAAGAGATTGTATAAAAAAAAAAAAAAAAAAAGAACAAAAATGATACAAGTGACAAAAAAAAAAAAAGAAAAAAAAATCGTGTGAGAAAATTCTTCAAGGTGTTTTTTTTTTTTTTTCTTCTTCCTGAAAGGAAAACCGTTTTATTTCTACTCGAAAGAAAAAAAAAAAAAAAAAAAGAAACACTGGTCGCGTATATACACGTGTACGGCGCGCGACTAGTAATTAAAACGACGTCACAGCTGTTTTGTTCCCTTCGTTGAAACGTACATACCTTTTTTTTTCTTTTTTACTTTTCGTCCGAATTTTTCTAGTATTTCTAGTTTTTTTAGTTTTTTTAGTTTTCAGTTTGTTTATTTTATTTTTCATCTATATATATATATTTGTACAGAAGCCTCGATACTTTTTCTACCGGGAAATCAATAGAGGATGAAACACGAGGCGAAACTGGGCGAGTCATCAGCGCCCTGCAGAGGAGGCACGACTAATAATGCCCCGAAATACAGAATCGTGATCGGTGAAATTTTTTCATACTTGTTCTCTTTTTTTCTTTTTCTTTCTTCTTTTTCCAAAGCTTTGGGATCAGTTGGTAACTCGGCCGCCTATATATATATCAACGGTGCGCATTAATCCTCAATCTCTTCTTCGCTCTTTCCCCCCCCCCCCCCCCCCCCCCGACTCTCCATTGTTTTTTCTGGACAGTTTTCCAATCGCCTATTCAGCCGCCCGCATAGAGCTATTTTGAGATGGCCAACGTAGATTCGTTCCGCGAGAATCGGTAACGTCAAGTTTTTATCCGTTATTTCGAAGCGGTGCGGCGGCGAGTAATTGAAAAAACTTAAAAATAAAAAAAAATAAAAAAATCTTTATTGCATTTTTCCTATCTCCCTCTCAGTACGCGTATTCCCCTAGACCGTATAGAACTACGAACGAGCGGGTTATTCGCAGGCTATAGAACAGCCGCCATTTTGATTGTCGTAAATTCGTCCACTTCGCGACTTTGACGGAGTTTATCTCGGCCAACGTTTGAGATACGTTGACGGGATTTTTTCTCAGCTGTTCAGTGGCGCTGAGGTATTCGAAAAAACTTGAAATTGTATTTTTATAATCAATAGATCGACCGCGATCGGTAAAATAAGATTTCGTCGCCGTTCAACATCCGACGCCATTGCAGGTTTTAGAGCCATGATTCCGCGAAGTCACGGCCAGCGCGTTTATGGAATCATATATATATATATATTTATACGCTTATCTTGATGTGTTAGAAACTGAACCTTAACAATGGACAGTTGAAGAGAATACGTGCTCGTTAAATAACAGTAAATTTCATGCAATTAGAGAGGTTGTTTTTAGGCCAGTGCATACCGACTGTAAAAGAGTCCAAACCCAGTCTAGCCTCTAGACTGAGGCAGTCGTTGCGGGTATGGGTATCGCGTTAAATGAAAAGCGTGCCACGTCAAGGAGAAAGAAAGAAAGAAAGAAATAAAGAAAAAAATATAAAACTTGAAGAAAAAATAAAAATAAAATAACATACCATATAAGCATCAAGGAAATAAACTAATCCCGTTAATTAAGCGTTGGTATAGTTATACCAGTCTCCGCCCGTTAGGGTATAGCACGCAGGTGCAACGGCAGCAGCATGTATAATATATAGGATAATGCGGTAAACCGACTAAACTTAAATTCTAGCCGTAATTTTTTTTCTTTCTTTCTCTCTTTTTTTTTTCTTTCTTTTCTTCCTTTCGTTTATACCGTTAAATTAATATGAACCGTGTTAATAATGAAATAATGAATGGACGAACTACCGAACGAATTAATGAATGAATAAAATAATGAGAACGGTATAAACCGGATGAGGAAATAGAAATTCGAGCCAATTATACGTATCAAAAAAAAAAAAAAAAACACTTCATTAAACGAGACCAATTGACAAGATATATTTTTCCAATTTATAAAAAAAAAAAAAAGAAAGAGAGAAAGAAAAAAAAAAGAGAGATTTCAATTAATTAATTAATTGGTTTAATTGAATCAATGATAGATCATCTTATCATATAGTCGGATATGCTTCTAAGGAATTTTTTTTTTCTTTCACTGCAGATCTTAAGATATATGTGGTAGGTATATAATTATATTCCATGGTCACGAGCGTCACTATAACTTTCGCGTAAACTATGCGAAAGTGCGTTGCCCGATGTTCCTACTCCTCTACCTAGTTTACGTACCTCCTCTTCTATTCTAATCTCCAAATCATTGCTCCAGGCGATTAGCGGTTAACTAAGATGTCATAAACTGACAACGCACGCAGCTTCCTATATCTTCTATATATAATCGTTACGGTTAATTAATTTCTTCATTCGACTGACACGTATAATGATTAAAGTCTGAAGATATAGTTTTTTTTTATTTTTTTTTTAATCAAAAAAATTGAAACAATATTGAAGAGATCTGCATTACCTCCCATGCAGAGAAGATCTATTCATCTGTTTTACCGACAACGGTTGGTAATCGACAGTCGGTACGTAGGAGCGATGTGAAAATGTTTTACCGACTAGGGCTAAGGGTGGATAGTCGGTAACGTTGTCCAATGTATTTTTTATAAAACCGTGATAATATTCTCAGACGGTAAATGACGATCGCGTTACATTATTCTTATCAATATAGAGCTCTTATTCGTAACGAACGATTTGTCAAACTCGCACGTGCGCGTTACTCCCGGAAAAGGATAGGTATACCTGACTGGTATAGACTGATATACACGTACATATAAATTGCACATAAAATTAATCTAGAATTACAATGTCATGTCAAGTTATTTAAACGCGATGAGCTCATTATTCGTCACTTATATAGTGCCTATTGACGTAGTTGCTTCTTTCGTTATTATTAGTCTTTTTTTCTTTTTCTTTTTCATCTGACGCCTTATTTGACGCTCGATAAAAAAAAATTTATTTCAAAATTAAAAAAAAAAAAAAAAAAATTAATTTCAAACTTGAAAAAAAAAAAAAAAAAAAATTTATTTCAAAGTTTGAAAAAAAAAATAAAAAAATTGACACAATAATTATGTGCGGATAATTCGCGAATTTGATTTAATTTTTGTGAATCTTGAAAGAAAAAAAAAAAATATACATATAATAACAATGATAAAAAAGTAAGTGAAAAAAAAAGAAAAAAAAAGACGGGTGAAAATTATTGTCTGAAAAGAGTGTGTATAATATAGAAGTAGAAAACTTACTCGAACTTATTACGTGTACGTCGATTTTCTCCAGTTTCATTTCTCATCCCATATACTTAGTCTTTTAATTCAGAAGACAGAGTAGGGTATATATAGATATGACAGTATACCGGAGTGGACAGATATTTAGGATTCGGAATTGTTTTACTCACCTGAAACAGAGATAAAGAAAGAAATCTATCGTTAGTCGACAATATTGGTGATATAATATTGAAATTATACAAGGAAATTTTTGTCAGATTCGAAGAATAAAGAGAGAAAAAAAAAAGAAAAAAAAAATTCTCAATTACTAACTCCTAGTCCTTATATGTATACTGCTGTGCAGCTGCGCAAAAGTTATTTCCAATATTTACACCACACACCTCTCTCTCTCTATACCTATATATTATTTATATCTTTTATACATTTTCCAACGGAGAGAGAGAGAGGGAGACTATTGATCCATACACGGTTCTGTTTACGAACGATCGAGAACATGTTGTCTCATATAAGTATATGCATAAGTTTACACAACACAGAAATTCATCGATATATAGGCTATTTTTTATCGCAAGTCCGCGCATATAGCTGGTTGAAAAAAAAAATCTAATTTCGAACCAAGAAAACAACGAAGGATCGAGAAGAATTCCAAGAACTAAAAATCCGAAGGACCAAAACCTAGGAAACTAAAATTCTCCTCGTCTTTTTTCAAACTTTCACTATTCAGCTATTTTTTTTCATTTTTATCAAAGTATCATACCTCGCCGAGTATCGAGTTGAAAAAATTTATCAAAAACTAAATTTGATGAATGAAAAAGTTGCGAATATTTTACACGAAAAATTTACATCCCTTGAAAAATCGACCATCTTCACGATATTTTTTCTTTCTTTTTTCTTTTTTTTTTTCTTTGTTGTGTCACACATGTCGACGTTCGATTATTTCCCAAATTAATACTTGCCAGATATTCTACAATGTTCAAAGCATGTTTGATAATTTTTGGAGAAAAAGAAAAAATCGGTTCTATTTTAATTTTTTTTTTTTTTATCGCAGCCATTTGAAAATCGGGCTGAACCGCGATGATCGTATCGAAGTGTAATATAAGAGGTTTGAAATTAGATTCGTATTTTTCGGAAAATAAATCCGAAGGCCTTAAAAAAAGAATAAAAAAAAAAAAATAAATAAATAAATAAAGCCTCAAAATCCTGTCAATTATATTATTTTTCACGACGTCGACGTCGATGAGACGATATCGAAGTATAAGTATCGACATGCCGATATAAACATACAGAAATCGAAACTTTCCATGGTCTCAACGGTGGTTACGGGGTCGCCGAATCGACGAACCGGTAACTCAACGCCAATGCGATTGCGAAGTATATTGGCTCTGGTAGATGATAGCGATCGAAGCTGGTGATCTGCAGATAGCAATTCTGCCGCGTAATATATACAGGGTGATTTTTCTCCGAGTTTTTTTTTTTTTTCATATTCTTGTAGATTGGAAGAAAAAAAATTTCGTGAAAGTTTGAGCCCTTGATATTAATTTCAAGAGGTCTATCATCGCTATTTTTCATTTTTAGTCATAATTTTGTTCGTTTTACGTTAGAACTGTCAAAACTATTGAAGTAAGAGAATTTATTTTCGCTTATTTCTATGCAAAATCAAATTCCCTACAAAAAAGGGTCTGATTATAGATTTTCGTCAGACAAGCCGTTTCCGAGTAATCAAGCTTAATAAATCGACATATTTTTTCGATTTGACTTTTTTCATTCGGAATTTCGTAACTAACGAATCAATGAATATCTACAAAAGATCAGGACGGATTCTTGAAGGAAATTTAATGTTCTAAAAAAAAGATCTCTTAACATTTTCGCCTAAATTCAATCCTTCGAAAGTTATTCTGAATTAAAATCGAAGAAAAAAATTGGAAACTTCAAGTTCATAACTTTTGAACTTCGTCAGACCCCGGAGAAAACTCACCCTGTATATACCGAGACGGGAGCCAGTGTCTACGATATACGTACAGGCGTGTATGTACACAACAATCGGCATTGATTAGCTTTAGCTTAGATTGCATAACCGGATCCGATTGGGTTACGTGGGCACGTAGGTACCTCGCGAAAGGGGGGCTGCTTATGGTTTGTTCAACCGATATACCGATATTCCCGTTGCGAAAATAATCCGACAACTATTCGTTGCAGACGTATCGTGTGACTTGATGCCGTGAAATCGTATGTCTGACAAAAAAAAAAAAAAGAAAAAAAAGAGGCGATTTTTAACGCCGAAAGGTCGTGTGTAATCGTTCTTTAATTATCATACGCTTAAAAAATTGACGAAAACGCGAAATTTAGATAAAGGAAAATTGAAAGAATCGAGAAATGGCAATTTGACGGAAAATTAAAGCCGAAGATTTCATCTGCCGAGAATTCGTCAATTATTGAATTCCAATATTTTTGAACTGGTATTTTGATATTTTATGAATAAATACAATAAAAACAACAAAAAAAATTCTCTTGGTTTTCATCAGATCTGATGATTTTTTACAATTTTTTTTTTTTTTCTACGGCTAGTTATCAAATAGTCGCGAAATAATTCTATCTCCGGTCCCTGTTTATACTTTCCTTGGATTGATTTTGGCGAGAAAGAAAAAAAAAAAAAAAAAAATTGTTCAAAAAATTTGAAATTCAAACTTTAATCTAGTTCGCATTTTAAAGCGGATATCCTAATCGACTAGAGTTTATAGTTTATTTGAGTAAAAGGTGACGGAGTTTGGAGCTAATCGATCTGGAAAAATTGCCACAAAGTTCCACTCCGTAGCCCGCAGCGTTGAACTCGAGTCAGGTTCAAAGGTGGGAAAAATTCTACCGCCGGGTTTATGGCTTTGGGTCGATATTTTAGTTTCATTAGACAAAGTGTCCGGCTGGCTTTTGCGTCCAACGAAACGAAGGAAGGAAGAAAGGAAGGAAGGAAGGATGAAACGCAAAATCCCGTACGTTTTAGGAATTAACAAAGCTGAAATTCCGAATCAGTTCGATGAAAGAAGAGTGTTAGTCCAGTCGAAATAGACATTCACCTGGAAATAATTAGGGGGAGTAATTTTTTTTTTTTTAACTTCGAGGGGGGTGGTCAGGAGTGTAAATCTCGATTTTCGGGAAAATCTCGCCATTGCGTTCGACGCCATCTTGATTTAAAGTTGATTTTTTTCGTTTTTTCAAAATAACTCGCTTATTTGCAAGTTTAGAGCGAAAATGATGGAATCCAAAGTTGTTGGAAATTCAATTTCCCACAAGTTTGGTCATTAAAATTTTTACTCTAGAATCGATATTTGCAGAGTTATACTCAAATCAGGGGTATAGTTATACTCAAAAATTTCCACCCCCTAATTTGAGTATAAGTCCGAAAATACTGATCGTAGGGTAAAAATGGTGATAACCAAAGTTGTAGGAAATAAAATTCCCTACCTGATTACCTCTTACCATTTTTGCGATAAACTTGATAATAAACGAGATATTTGTATAATGAAAAAAAATTTCACTCCTGATTTGAGTATAACTCTGCAAATATCGATCCTAGGGTAAAAATTATATTGATCAAACTTGTGGGAAATTGAATTTCCAATAACTTTGGATTCTATCATTTTCGCTCTAAACTTGCAAATAAGCGAGTTATTTAAAAAAAAACAAAAAAAATCAACTTTAAATCAAGATGGCGGCGAACGCAATGGCGAGATTTTTCCGAAAATCGAGATTTACACTCCCAACCACCCCCCTCAAAGTTTAAAAAAAAAACAATTGCCCCCCCTAATTATTTCCAGGTTGAGCTATTTTTATGTCTATCTCGACCGGACTATGTGTTCATGCTTCACGCTTTCTTTGATAATTTCCATCGCGTTTTTCTTTTTTTTTTCTGCTTTCTGAACCGTCGCGCAATTTCTTATCTACGAAGTTCGATGCGATGGAAACGATTTTCCGCAAATTTCGATTCATTTTTTTTCCCCATAAAATATCATCGAGGAACGATAATAACGAATGGAGTAAAAAATTGTAGAAGAAGAAGAAGAAAAAGAAAAAAGAAGAAGAAGAAGAATAAAAAAGGTGGAATCTACCGTAACACGAATATCGAATATCGTTGAATAATAGAATCCACATTGAAGGGGTCAAAAACTTGTGTCCTAATTTTTTGGACCAACAGCTCCCAGCCTCAATTCGATTACCGGAATCCGCCCGAATCGTTGGTTCGATGTACGACGACCGTATGTCAGAATCGAAATACGATACGTAGAGAAAAAAAAAATATATCCTTGAAGCAAGTTTTACACGAAGCAGCTGACATCGTATTGCGTTACCCGCCTGTCGACGAGTAGTAGGAAGAATAAAGGACGTTGTTATCTCGTATCCGAATTCGTATTGATTTTCGAAAGAATCCAGAGTCAAAAATTGGCGGAGAATTTTCTTAGCGATTTTATGATTAAAAAAAACACGCGAGCGATTTATCCCCTCCGAGGGTCTCGTTTCATTAATTTCTATTCGGTTCATTACGCGGAGTATATTTTTTTTTTTTTCGCACGAACAACATTAAGACGTAGAGAAAAATTCCGTCCAATTAATACTTAATACCCGGAGTGTGACATTCGCTATGGAATATTACAGCGATGATAGTACGATGAGATATAATCTTGGTGTGCAAAAAAAAATAAATATGGAATTGCCGCACCCTTAATAAGCGTGAGTCATGACGATTAATGCTCCACCATAGCGAGGCCGGGTATAGTATAAGTAGCTGCTTTCCGCAAGTGTGTCACGATCATTCGTCAGAGAGAGATGACTATCGCTGTAGGGGTGGGGGGCGAAAGACTGAATTCATAACGAGCGAAATTGCGAAATTTTTGACAATCTAAGTAAGCCTTGTGCAAAAGCTGGATATAGAACCGAAACGATGAATGGAGAATGAGGAAAAGTCGGAGGGAAACGGATCGGATAGGTACGATTCAGAAAGGGCGGATTTTCGAGCGGGCAAAAACCCGGACGACCGAAATACCGAGTTTTCGAAAAACCGAGAGTCGACCGTTTTCAGACGCGTCGAAATCCGGGGAAATTAAATACCGAAACAAAAGTACGGATTGACCGGAGAACGCGAGTTGTCGAAAGAGTTAGCGAATGATCAAAATCGCCGGAGGTTCGGAATCCCGGAAATCGATGACCGAATATCTGTTCAAATATTTCGATTCGATGAAAATCGCGGCACGGCGATTGATCAAACGAACGAGAATTCCTGCCCTCGATTTTTTCCACATTTTTACTTTTCCGGACTTTCACTTTCCACGTTTTGACACATCGATCTTCGCGATTTTAACCCCACCGAGGTTTACGGCTCTTCGGAAATCTGATTTCCGCCAATTCGAACTTTCTCTTACCCTACAATCCGCGTTTCGCTATCTCGCTAGTTCCGAATTCGGAAGGAGGCTTTCAGGCATCGAAGCGCTTCCCATATTTTCACGAATTCTAAAAAAAACACTCGGACTCACGTTCTTTCGGAATGTTTGAATCAGAATCGACGACTGTTCGGCAGTGATGGTATTTATCATCGTTAATATTCATTGATGAATAGCAAAACGGCGGACGTTCAAAGAAAAGCACAAAAAAATGACGTTTTTTTTCCACCGTTTTTCGCCCCCCCAAAAAAATAGTAAAACTCAAGATTTCGATCCGGTTGTAGAATGCGCCGAAGCTATCACTGCGTAGAATATATGGTCAAAATTTCACGAAGATCGGTTCAGCGGTTCAGGAGAAATCACAGCCACAGACCGAAAAAACCTAGTTTTTAGAAAAACGCGTTGTAAAGTGTTTTTTTCGAGGAAAAAAGTCTTGCAAAAACCCTTCGACCTTTCAAAAATCTTCATTTTCATCCACTCGAGCTTTTTTAATCCTTAAATCGATTTTCAGAAACTTCTATAAACCGCATATATAATGATCCCTCGAATCTTCGGAATTTCCACACCAGCATAGTCGATACGTTTAAATTAAACCTCGTCCAAGAGGACGTACGGATATATAATCCATTAATCCTCGTTAAATGTAGCTTTCACACTAGTCTATGCACCGTCGCAAAACTGAAAAAGGATAAAGCGAACCGTCTCCGCGAAGGACGCTGTGATATATATCGCTCTCATTCCGCTCTTCAACTCCTCGGTAAAAATAAAATTAACGGTAAAAGTCGGCGAGCCCGTTGCACGTCTCGGGTCCCGGCCTCAGAACCAGCGAGCACAAGAAACGTACCGGCGGTCCCCTAAAATCGCGTGTGTAAATTTCAAAAGCCTCGACAGACGTGTAATGAGCATACTCTCGTAATAACTGTAATTTCCTATCGTTGGGCCCCTGGCCCAAGGTCAGCTGGCCCAAAACCGCGATTGTCATTTCCTGTCCAAATTTTCTCCTCGATTCCTTGGCCTAAACTCACACAGCCAAACGTTGCCCCTAGGTGCCATGTGCATCAGGTTAAGATGCAGGTTGAAATCTAGTCCTTCGAGATCCTGCCTAAGATCCTTGCTGTCCATTCCCAAAGCTCGTTCGGGAAGTAGAAACAGGTGATCGCTGCCATCGGCGGGCCCAAGGCTCCGGGGCGTTGGGCCCTGGCTCGCGGCAACACCGAGCCCCGAATTTGTAACGGTGAGCATTTCTCAAGTCAAAACTATCGACGATTTAGCGATTTTCATTATCGCGAGCGAGCGAGCGATAGTCGAAAGTAAAAAATGCGAAACACTCAGACGCCGAATCGACGGAGTATATTGATACGATTCGAGCCATAATTCCTTCCCCTCGATATTCCGACGAGAATAAAAAGTCCGGTGAGAATACCGAACGGAATAAACAACGTCGTCATTTTTGCACATAGATTATAAACTCCGGAGAGATTAAAAGACTCGGTCCAATTTTCCCGACTAGTTTTTCATTCAATTTCGTTTCATATCGCATCGACAAATAATAATCCAACGAATGTAAACCCGCGACTCATCTACTCGCTCAATCCATAGTTGCTAGAATTCTGTATGACAGCGCTGCACGTATGACTCGACTTTGACCCAGTGAAATACGGAGGATATTTAGCCCGACGCGAACTCAACGGCGGACAGCGGCTGACTGAACCGCCTCGAGTCTCGACAAGCTTGAGCACCTGCTGATCGGAGAACACCGAGCGCTCCGAGGCTGTAGCGAAACGGCGTACGACATTGCAATGCGAGATACGTACGCATCTGGTATAGACTAATGCGGGAAAGTATGATCCGAATACAACCGCGTTTGCTTTCTCCGTAGAGATTCGCATCAGTCTAACATCCGCAGGTAGTCGAGGAGGTAGTTTGTATCTACGAGTCTCGATTTATTCTCCGCTTGATAATCATCCGACGAATATATTACAAGAGAAGAAATACCGTGCGTAGAGATGCAGACGTTTGATAATTAAAGAATTTTATAATTATAAATCGCGCGGTTCTGGAATTGGGCCAAAAACGTGAACGTCAGAATCCGAATCTATCGGTAGCAAATCTATTTCCGAAACTCGGATATTGCGCGTTTCGTATACGGCCGGGATTCTCCTTAATTGTACAACGGCGATATTTCGCCTCGTTTTAAACGACATAAAGACGGTGTACGTCCTACGCGGAGAACGAAACGACGGAAGGGCGAAACCAAAGCGTGAAAATGTTCGGTGTGAAGACAGTCGTCTACCAAACTAGGGAAAAATTCACGGCGTAACCAGAGCCCCTAAAAACTGAAGAATAATAACCAAAATCCCAAAAACGAGAAGAAAAAAAATTCTATTTTCAGGTTGGTAGTTCGGACGAGGTTTTAGTTAGTTCATACCGAAGCTACGTTCGTACCGGTAATTTTCACGCCTTTGATTTATTTTTCGTTGGTACAGTTTCCGGTCTGCGACGTACACGCGATTTAAAGTCCCCAGGGTCTCGTCTGTCGAGCATATATCGCTCGGTTATTGATAATTAAACCGCGTTCGGTTATTCTCAGTGAATTTCGGACAGACTGTGCCGGGGTTGCCGGGGCGACGCGACGGTGAGCACCGCGGCGCCACCTTGACGGAATAAAGGGTCGATAGGACGTCTGGCTTGTAGACTATACTAGGCGCCACAGGACCCGCGTATCCTGAGATGACCCGACCACTGCTGCAGGGTCATTCCGCTCCGTAATTACTTCGATGTTGATGTCATCGAGGATTTTTAGCGGCAAGGGAAAAGTGGGAGAAAAAATCTCGAGAAAAGAAAAATACGTTTCCGTATCTTTAGCCTCTAACGCTGCTCAAACGGAGTCAGATGGACGATAAGTGTACAGGACCTTTTTTGTAGAGCGTTAAATTCTCTAGAAAAAAGTCCTGTACGACATCTGTCTATAGTCGATATTCGCCGCGTTTGAGGCGAAAGAAAAGATATATCTACGAAATAACGCTTTTCCGTCGAAAAAAATACGTTTCTGTATCTTTAGCCTCTAACGCTGCTCAAACGGAGTCGGATAGACGATAAGTGTACAGGACCTTTTTTGTAGAGCGTTAAATTCTCTAGAAAAAAGTCCTCTACGGTATTTGTCTATGGTCGATATTCGCCGCGTTTGAGGCGAAAGAAAAGATATCTACGAAATAACGCTTTTCCGTCGAAAAAAAATACGTTTCCGTATCTTTAGCCTCTAACGCTGCTCAAACGGAGTCAGATAGGCGATAATTGTACGGGACCTTTTTTGTAGAGCGTTAAATTCTCTAGAAAAAAGTCCTGTACGGCATCTGTCTATAATCGATATTCGCCGCGTTTGAGGCGAAAGAAAAGATATCTACGAAATAACGCTTTTCCGTCGAAAAAAAATACGTTTCCGTATCTTTAGCCTCTAACGCTGCTCAAACGGAGTCAAATAGACGATAAGTCTACAGGACCTTTTTTGTAGAGCGTTAAATTCTCTAGAAAAAAGTCCTGTACGACATCTGTCTTATAGTCGATATTCGCCGCGTTTGAGGCGAAAGAAAAGATATGTACGAAATAACGCTTTTCCGTCAACATGTTTTGCGTCGCCTGAAACGCGTCGGATATCGACCATAGACACACGCCGTCGGGGACTTTTTTCTAGAGAATTTATCGCTCTACAAAAAAGTTCCAGTAAACCTATCGCCTATCTGCCTCGCTTCAGGCAGCATCCGAGGCGAAAGATACAGAAACGTATTTTCGCGCGAATCTACAAACAGTCCACGAAGCTTATTCTTCCACGAAGAGAAGATACGGAATTATAACCCGTCGGTGAAAATAATCTCTGAAAACTGTTTTCGTCCGGTTGAAAAGATGGCGTAAATCGCGAGCGTTTTTTTTTTTCCTCTCCCCGATTACAAGACAAGACACGGGCGCGGGCGCTCGCCTTTCCTTTCGTAAACCGATTTCCTTATTGCGGCTGCGGTAAGTGACATAACGTAACACGTCGATGCCTCAGAGACCAGACGACGTACGACGGTCATGAGCAACCCAGATATTATAATCCGTTCTAAGTACCTTACGGTAAGTAGGCGCAGGTACCACGTAAGTAAGTAAGTAAGTAAGTAAGTAAGTAAGTAAGTATGGTATGCTATGACGTGTAATAACATCGTATAGGTATATGGGTTTATTGTACCCGTTATATACATTTCCCACTGGTTCCTCGCAGTCGGCTACATCGTGTTGACTCCAGTCTACTGTGACATGACTCCCGTTTCCTTGTCTGGAACGATTTTATAACCAATACATACCCGTGTATGGGTCACGGGTTGAATGACTATGAAATCGATTGGGACCGTTAAAAATTTCTTCAAAATCTCGGAAAGGAAAAGGAAAAGGAAACTAACGGCGTTACGCTTCCCCGTCCTTAATTCCTCCCTTTCTTTTCCCTTTCCTTTTCCCTTTCCTTTTCTCTCATTTCCGAGGGGGTCCTACTGTGCATAGACACAGGTGGCAGCGTCACGGAACGAGGGCTTACCGGGTCGGGGAAATCCCCGCCGAACCCATCGATATACATAATCGCATAATCGCAAATTCTTCATTCCACACGATTGCTCGACGAAACTATATCGACCAGGGATTCTCGATTTTTGGTCACTCGGGTCTCGACTCTACCGACTGAACAAGACGCCTGGTTAACCCGCCGAACGTTGCGCGGCGCTACTAACAAGTCTGCACTTTTTTGAGATAAGATTCAAGATTCCTCTTTTTTTTTTTCGTTTTTTTTTTCGTTTTCCGGCGTTAAATGATAAAACGCAAGAATCACAAAAAAAATAAAAAAATATATAAAACTGACGAACGGAGTTTCTCCGAAAGATCTGGTTTTCATTTATTTTATTTTTTTGTGGCCAGTTTTTGAGACTTTTGGAAAAAAATAAAAAATAAAATAAAATTTACTCAAAAACTTTGGATTTTTTTTTTTTTTCTTTGCATTTCAGATCGTAGTGAAATTTTTGCGATATTTTCATACCGATGAAAAAAAAAAGTGAAATTTCATTTCCGTATATTTTCTCATGGACGTTAGAATGACCGTTGGACTTATACTACGCGACGTATAAACGCGGGCGTGGCATCGTTCAAAAATCAATTTCCCCAGCAATCGAACGAAAAGATGAGAATATAAGAACATATCTCGATCCTTTGCCTCGTCTAAGAGCTGTATACATATATATATAAGCAACGAGAGTAAAAGAAGGGAGTGTATAAATTTAGCACTTCGAATACCGTTTGCCGATCAGAAGATCCTGAACCCGCAGCCTATTTTCGCATCGCGTATATGTACCTATATACCTATATACGTAATTGTGTATATTAGACTGTCCCTTGACAATTTTTTGATTTTTTTATCATTACTTCATTAGCCGCCTAATTTGTTTTCAAATAAATAAATAAATAAATAAATAGAAGACAAAAATGATCAATTTTTTTTTTTTTTTTGAACCAATCGAATGCATATGTAGTGTCGTTACTATTCCCTAGTCTTCTAGTTATATCCTGGCGTGTTCTATATTATGTCGCAAAATCGAAACCGGGAATAGCGTAGTAGTAGAATAGACGCAGACAGACCGGCGCTCGCGATATGAAGCCAGAATCGATACTAGACGAACAGTTGTAGGCGGTGGTGGTAGCCAGTTGAGATGTTAACCCTCAATTTAGTTGCCAGAACTCACCCGCCCTTCGTTCATTCTTATATCGTTGATATTTCGTCGAGAAGAAGAAGAAGAAGAAAATTGGAAGAAAAAAACGTAAAAAACGTAAAAAAAAAAAATTGTAGGAAGAAGGAGAAGAGTTAGACCGGATATATTCCTGGCACGCGCGTGTCGTCCGGTTCGTTTGGCTGTGAATTCCGCGGAGCACGCGACTTTGGCCAAGGTCAAATCTTGCATTACTTAGGTACACCTTTCCCCTCGATAATAGTCTCCTTTACCTATTCAGTCCGAGCGATAGAAACGGTTCGAAAAACGTTGTTCTACGGGTATAAAAATCGATAACAACTTTCGTCCATTGAAAATAGAGAGAAAGCGAAAAAAAAAAAAAAATGTATATGGGTCATTCCGTGCGAAATCGACCTGGTCGTGACCCTCGACCTCTCAGATCCGGTCCGCGATTTTTTCTAAAATTCTTCTGACTTTGAATGGCAATCGTAATTTTTCTTCAGATTTTTCAAAATATTTTTGAATTTTTTTGTTTTTTTGAAATAACTCGCTTATTTGCAAGTTTAGAGCGAAAATGACGGAATCCAAAGTTGTTGGAAATTCAATTTCCCACAAGTTTGGTCATTAGAATTTTTACTCTAGAATCGATATTTGCAGAGTTATACTCAAATCAGGGGTATAGTTATACTCAAAAAATTTCCACCCCTAATTTGAGTATAAGTCCGAAAATACTGATCGTAGGGTAAAAATGGTGATAACCAAAGTTGTAGGAAATAAAATTCCCTACCTGATTACCTCTTACCATTTTTTCGATAAACTTGATAATAAACGAGATATTTGTATAATAAAGAAAAAATTCACTCCCGATTTGAGTATAACTCTGCAAATATCGATCCTAGGGTAAAAATTATAAGGATCAAACTTGTGGGAAATTGAATTTCCAATAACTTTGGATTCCATCATTTTCGCTCTAAACTTGCAAATAAGCGAGTTATTTCAAAAAAAAACAAAAAAATTGCTCCCCCTAATTATTTCCAGGTTGAGCTATCTTCATGTCTATCTCGACTGGCCTATATATAATGTAAAGAAATTTTCTATATTAATTCTACAATAATAATAATAAAAAAAATTTCTGTATAAATTTAATGACGAAAAACTGATCATCGTGACCGCACGTACTTAGGTATACACGTATACTAAATTAAAGTAAAGGGAGAAGAATAAGCGTGACGAGTTTAACGCTTGCTCGGAGGTTTAACTTACGTCACACATAACTGACTCACAAGTGGAATTAGATTTAAATACGCGAATGCCATTAAGTGGCAACAGCAGCAGCAGCAGCAAGCAAGCAATTTCCACCAGTTCCTGACACCGTCCTACCGTAATACGGCTTCTACACATCGTTTCTCTTGAACCCCGAACCCCTTCCCGGGTACTATTACAGTTCGATAAATCGTTTTTCGCCTCTGATTGACTGAGGTAAGAAGAAGAATAAGAAAAAGATTCTAATTATTCCCTCCAAACTTCGAAGTAACAGATCAGTTATCTCCCTCGGTATGAAAAGAAGACTAAAAAAAAAAAAAAAAACTGCCAACTAGCAAATCGGTAGAGTGATATATGCCAAAGCGTTAAACTGTGCCAGCGACGAGATTGAGAAGCTCTAAGGCGTGTAAAAAAGCGGTGGAGTATAAATGCGACGACGAATTAGCTGCAGCATCAACTCAAGCGCCTGTGATTCTCCGAATTAAGGATTACCAACCTCTGTCATTTCCGACGATAGTAGTCACCGGCCAATCCGAAGAATCTAGCCGTTTGCAACACCACATAACGCGACGTGAACTAACCGAACCGCGCAGGACTAACGATAAAAAAGAATAATTTCAAATCTAGGGATTAAAAATAAAATAAGGGGGAGAGAAATGAGAGTGCGCGTAGGGTTCTACTGTAAATATCTTAAATATACTCCATTTCCCAGAGTAAGAATTTAAGGAACAGCCGAAAGGTTGAGGACGTGGTGTAGCGAGCCGACGAGGAGTGCCGGGTCTACCATGATCGCCGAGGACGAGAGTATGGACGAGAGGACAAAGCTTGGGAGGGCGCGGCGGTAGTTGCCCTCGCTGCCAAACATGGCGTCGTACAAAATGGCGAGGGGGTGAATTATGGTGGTGGGTAGTGGTCGATAAGACCCTCTCGCTACCACGGCAACGATTTAATACACTGTTAGAATTTAATACTGAAATATGCCGAGGATTAGGGGGCTTCGAACAAAAAAAAGAAGAAAAATTTCATTTTTTCAATTCGTTCTTATCCCCTTCGAATTTTAATGGTTCGATCGAGAAAAAAAAATCCTCCCCAAAAATTTGGTCTCTCTAGGTCAATTCTGAGAGGTCGCCTCTTTTCATTTTTAATTTCTTTTCTTTGTGTGTTCAGGACCACTTACTGAGTATAAAATCACAAAATGCTGACAGATTTCGGTGGAAAGCTTCAGGCGCCATCTTGAGAAAAACGTTTTTCGCCGATATCTCGGAAACTATGAACTTCAAGGCAAAAGTCATAGAGACCATTATTGTAGAGACTAAAATTTCGCATCTTTTGTTTCCCATAAACTATTTTGTCAAACTTACCGTTTACGATTTATCCAATATTACAGTTATCGACCGAGATAGAAAAACCTGTTCATTAAATAAGCCATAAATCGTAAACGGTAAGTTTTACAAAAAAGTTTATGGGAAACAAAAGACGCGAAATTCAATTATCTACAATAATGGTCTGTATGACTTTTGCCCAAAAGTGTATAGTTGCCGAGATATCGGCCAAAAACGTTTTTTTCAAGATGGCGCTTGAAGCTCCACCGGAATCTGTCAGCATTTTGTGATTTTATACTCAGTAAGTGATTCTAAACCTTATAAAAAAAAAAAATTGGATCGGCAATTTAGTGTAAAGTTGACCAAAAAAAAAACGTCTATTTTTACTGGCCTAACTTGATATTTTTCGAACTCACGCATATACATCGTTGAAGAACTGATTCTTCAAGCTTTCCAAAACCGTCTAATAAAAAATAAATAAAAGAAACAAAAAATAATAATAATCAATGATTTCTTTAAAAATCGGTTATTTTCAGATGGCTTAAATCTGTGTTTTTGATTATGACAATTAATCGTTATTATAGGATTTTGAAAAGCTTGAAGAATCAGTTCTTCAAGTATCTATGCGTGAGTCCGAAAAATATCGAGTAGTTTGCTAGTAATTTATTTTTTTTTTCATGGAAAAGACAAATTTTCGTAAAAAATTTCATTTTTACTATTTTTTATTTCTTTTTTTTTTAGTTTAATTCATAAATCAGAGGGTGATTCCTCGATGGTTGAAATTTCAACGGTCGTATATTCAACGCCAGAAATAAAACTTTCAAATCTGTTCGAATTTTTTGTTTCTTTTTTCTTTTTTTAATCAAAAAAAAACAGAAAACCCAGAAAAGGCGTTATTCTTCGATCCAAGTCCTAGATATCAGACGATTCTTTGTTTCTCTCTGCACCGCGTTGAAAGAGGTGAAAAACTAGAGTCCCTATAGCAGGGCGTAGCTGTTTCCAGAATCGTGAGAATTACCGGGCGAATTTTTCGGTCTACCTACCTCGATATATACGAAATGGACGGGCCTTGGCGTAATCAAGAGCACCGCACGCGTATGAGGCGCGGGTTTATCCCCCGTACTGCAGCGTGCTTTCTAAACATAGAACATACTTCTTCTCTCCGTGGTATGAGATAGGAATGCGTCGTCTAGGCTATGAAGAGGCGAAGAGGAGCGAGAAATGAGAAAGAGTTGAAAAGAAGAAAAGAAAAGAAAAGAAAATGGAGAAATAGAATACGACTAGCGAATCGGAATTGCGTTAATGAAAATAAAAGTGTATATCAACTATTTAAATACACAATCAATTCGAATTCGATTTATCTTCTTTTCTTTTCTTTTTCTTTTTCTTTTTTTCTTCTTCTAAATTAATTCCGCCCGAATTTTTTGTGCCAGACGTGAACCTAGACCTAGATTCTAATAACAGCCGATCATTTTTCAAGCTCTAGAATTGAGGGATCCGATAACTAGTCAAGCTATTGCCGCATAATGAATGGAATCGGTTTTGCAACGAGAACATCTGCAGCCAGGCAAACTTGGAGCGTTTAGGGCGTGACTGGGAGTTACTTAATTGACTAAATAACGCGAATTGCTAACCGCCGTATGATTCTATTTCGTATTAAATTTCCCGACTCTCTTTTTCGACGCTATAATTCTCTCGGAGATCGAGGAGAGGATTTATATGAGTGGAGGTCGAAAAACGGATACCAGAATACCATCAATGACCAGTCATCAATCCTGATTTAAACAAAAAATTTAACATTTTCAATTCATCAAAATATGGGAAGCACTTGACTTTTACTATTTTTTTCGGGTGGCAAAAAACAGCGAAAAAAAACATCATTTTTTGTGCTTTTCTTTGAACGTCCGCCGTTTTGCTATTTATCAATAAATATTAATGATAAAAATTTTTATGATTCAAATTTTACAACGCGTTTTTCTAAAAACTAGGTTTTTTCGGTCGGTGGCTGTGATTTCTCCGGAACCACTGAACCGATCTTCGTGAAATTTTAACCATATATTCTACACAGTGATAGCTTCGGCGCATTCTACAACCGGATCAAAATCTTGACTTTTACTATTTTTTTGGGGGGGCGAAAAACGGTGGAAAAAAAACCTAATTTTTTGTGCTTTTCTTTGAACGTCCGCCGTTTTGCTATTCATCAATGAATATTAACGATGATAAATACCATCACTGCCGAACAGTCGTCGATTCTGATTCAAACATTCCGAAAGAACGTGAGTCCGAGTGTTTTTTTAGAATTCGTGAAAATATGGGAAGCGCTTCGATGCCTGAAAGCCTCCTTCCGAATTCGGAACTAGCGAGATAGCGAAACGCGGATTGTAGGGAAAGAGAAAGTTCGAATTGTCGGAAATCAGATTTCCGAAGAGCCGTAAACCTCGGTGGGGTAAAAATCGCGAATATCGATGTGTCAAAACGTGGAAAGTGAAAGTCCGGAAAAGTAAAAATGTGGAAAAAATCGAGGGCAGGAATTCTCGTTCGTTCGATCAATCGCCGTGCCGCGATTTTCATCGAATCGAAATATTTGAACAGATATTCGGTCATCGATTTCCGGGATTCCGAACCTCCGGCGATTTCGATCATTCGCTAACTTTCGACAACTCGCGTTCTCCGTTCAATCCGTACTTTTCTTTCGGTATTTAATTTCCCCGGATTTCGACTCGTCTGAAAACGCGGTTGACTCTCGTTTTTTTCGAAAACTCGGTATTTTAGTCATCCCGGTTTAAATTTCTACCCCCAACGCCGACGAATCGATAAATATCATTAAAAACGTCTGTCAAAAAAATCCACCACCCCAAGAATAAATTCGACTATAGTATAAAGCGCTTCAATCTCCTTAAGAAATTTCCTCAACTTTACTCTAATGAAAAAGAGAGAACAGCGAGGTAGAGAGCGGCGAGGTAAAGCCGAAGTTTAGGAACCGAGCAGTATTTTTCCTATTATTTATTTTTCTTTTCTTTTCTTTTCTTTTTCTCTAGTTTTTAGTTCAAGTACCGTGAAAAAGAATATATTCTAATGCCTACATCGTAAAACGACATAAATTGGAATTAGAATTCGGGGGGGTAGTTAATGGCTGATGCCTTGTCGACGAAACGACTTAAATCGATTGCTGCCTAGCCGCGGCTCTGCTTTCTCGTATAGAAACAAAAAACACCAATTTTTTTTTTCCCCCACTCATCCATACATACGATATACACGTAAAAACGACCGGGGGCTTTTCCCCGTGGCGACTGCAGACCGAACGTGTCAATGCGAGTAAGTCAAAAGCGTCTGGGTGCCGATGTAAGGTTTCGCAGCTACGGCCCTCGGACGCGTTCTCACTCTCGCTCGCTTGCAGCAAAACGTCAAAACGGCCACGTGGCTTGCCGCGAAATAAAAATCAATTCGCGTTGTCCGTTCGAGACGCGCGCACGAAAAACAGCTGACCAAATTCTGTATCCGGAGTCTAGAAGCGATATAAGAGAACGCGTGGATTTTTTTTCTTTTTTTCTTTATTCTTTCTTGTTTTTCATTTTTTTTTTTTTTTTTGACAATCTAACCAAAGAACCGAAACCCGAAACGTGATTAATAAGAGATGAGAATTAGTCCAGTCGAGATAGACATAAAAATAGCTCAACCTGGAAATAATTAGGGGGAGCAATTTTTTTGTTTTTTTGAAATAACTCGCTTATTTGCAAGTTTAGAGCGAAAATGATGGAATCCAAAGTTGTTGGAAATTCAATTTCCCACAAGTTTGATCCTCATAATTTTTACCCTAGGATCGATATTCGCAGAGTTATACTCAAATCAGGAGTGAAATTTTTTTTCATTATACAAATATCTCGTTTATTATCAAGTTTATCGAAAAAATGGTAAGAGGTAATCAGGTAGGGAATTTTATTTCCTACAACTTTGGTCGTCACCATTTTTACCCTACGATCAGTATTTTCGGACTTATACTCAAATTAGGGGTGGAAATTTTTGAGTATAACTATACCCCTGATTTGAGTATAACTCTGCAAATATCGATTCTAGAGTAAAAATTCTAATGACCAAACTTGTGGGAAATTGAATTTCCAACAACTTTGGATTCCGTCATTTTCGCTCTAAACTTGCAAATAAGCGAGTTATTTTGAATAAACAAAAAAAAATCTCACTTCAAATCAAGATGGTAAAAAAAAGATTGCTTCCCCTAATTATTTCCAGGTGAATGTCTATTTCGACTGGACTAAATATACGGTAGAGAAATCCGTTCCATTGCGAACGGAAGATACGTTGATTGGTTTAAATTAATCCAAAGAGTCATAGGAAGTAACGATGCAATTAATGCCGTGCTGTAATTGGCCCGCTAATTAGCTTAATAAAAAATGACACGTGTTTCGGGATCGAATGCTCGTAGGAAAAAGCTAATGGGCCTTCTTTTCTCTCCTGGAGATCTGGTATTCTCCGACCGGATGCAGGGTAAATATACAAACGGCGAAAAATCGAGTACCGTGTTTTCAGACGGTGCGCAAATTTAGAACTCAGTCATCCAAGTGCAGAGCGGAGGGAAGAAATAACGCGGCTTTATTTTTTTTCTTCTTCTCTCATTCCGAAATCGTTTCCTCCCGTTTTTTGGCAAGTCGCCAAAAAATTTTCAACTAAGAATGAAAGCAGCAACGCGTCTTATTAAATCGCTGGTCGAAAAAATGAGACGGGTTTTCAAACGCCTGTAACTTTCGATTGAGAAACCGAATTTAGAATTCGCGGGAGTCAAATTGAAGCTTAAAGTCTCTACCTCGACGTCCATCAATCGGATATTTTTTATCGCGCCATAATCTCGAGCTGCATTACCCCGAAGCTATCGGTGTGCAAATTCCCGTTTCTACGCAAACTTAATCAACGCAGCAAACCGGAAGTAGAATTTTTGTCGAAAATCCGTATCGAGTAAAAGTTAGGCAATTTCCCCAGCTTCGATACGCCGCCTTGAGGATCTCTGGCAAATTTTTTTTCGCATAGTCCTACGCCTGTCCGAATCATAAACTGCTCCGAAATATATTATCAAACTTTGTAAGATTTCTTGAAAAAAAAAAACAAACAAATTAGTCCAGTCGAAATAGACATTCACCTGGAAATAATTAGGGGGAGCAATTTTTTTTTTTTAAACTTCGAGGGGGATGGTTGGGAGTGTAAATCTCGATTTTCAGGAAAATCTTGCCATTGCGTTCGCCGCCATCTTGATTTAAAGTTGATTTTTTTTTGTTTTTTCAAAATAACTCGCTTATTTGCAAGTTTAGAGCAAAAATGATAGAATTCAAAGTTGTTGGAAATTCAATTTCCCACAAGTTTGGTCATTAGAATTTTTACTCTAGAATCGATATTTGCAGAGTTATACTCAAATCAGGGGTATAGTTATATTCAAAAATTTTCACCCCTAATTTGAGTATAAGTCCGAAAATACTGATCGTAGGGTAAAAATGGTGACAACCAAAGTTGTAGGAAATAAAATTCCCTACCTGATTACCTCTTACCATTTTTTCGATAAACTTGATAATAAACGAGATATTTGTATAATGAAAAAAAATTTCACTCCTGATTTGAGTATAACTCTGCAAATATCGATCCTAGGATAAAAATTATAAGGATCAACCTTGTGGGAAATTGAATTTCCAACAACTTTGGATTCCATCATTTTCGCTCTAAACTTGCAAATAAACGAGTTATTTCAAAAAAACAAAAAAATTGCTCCCCCTAATTATTTCCAGGTTGAGCTATTTTTATGTCTATCTCGACTGGACTGAATTGCCGAAATTTTAGAGCTGAAAAAATTTCCCAACTTTATCTCGAAACGGATTTTTGAAAATCAATATCGCGGCTCGGGTTGCAATCGCAGGTTTTATCGAAATGATGAAAATCGACGAGTTTGGGTGAAATTTCGAGCGGCTACGGCTACAATTCTACACGGAGATAGGTGGCTACAAGTGGTTACGTAAATGGCAGGTATGTATATCTCCGCTAGTGGTGCAAGGCAAGGCTCTCGTACCGCAGATCCGCTCGTTTTACTTACATAACGCAATCGACGTGTATAGGCGATATTCAGAGAGTGTTTTGAATGCGGTTCCTGGGTCCCGCTCCGCGTCCTCGCGTTCGCGAGGCAAAGAGGGGCTTGGAGTTTGCTGTGTTATCTAATCTACCTGACTCGACGTAGCGCATTATCATTTATCAGCCTCTCTAGCCCTCCCTGCGCGCTACAGATAGACGGATAAATATTAGACCGAAATATACAGCGCCGAGCGAAATCGATAGACCTAGAAATAGACCGAGAAGACCAAAATTCGTGACGAGAAAGAATTCCGAAAATTGGATACAGAAAAGTCAGCAATTCTGGTTTAGAAGTTCGAAAAAATCGATTTAAGGATTAAGAAAATCTCGAGTGGATGAAAACGAACTTTTTTGAAAGGTCGAAGGGTTTTTGCAAGACTTTTTTCCTCGAAAAAAAACACTTTACAACGCGTTTTTACTAAAAAACTAGGTTTTTTCGGTCTGTGGCTGTGATTTCTCCGGAACCACTGAACCGATCTTCGTGAAATTTCGACCATATATTCTACACAGTGATAGCTTCGGCGCATTCTACAACCGGATCAAAATCTTGACTTTTACTATTTTTTTGGGAGGCGAAAAACGGTGAAAAAAAAACCTCTTTTTTTGTGCTTTTCTTTGAACGTCCGCCGTTTTGCTATTCATCAATGAATATTAACGATGATAAATACCATCACTGCCGAACAGTCGTCGATTCTGATTCAAACATTCCGAAAGAACGTGAGTCCGAGTGTTTTTTTAGAATTCGTGAAAATATGGGAAGCGCTTCGATGCCTGAAAGCCTCCTTCCGAATTCGGAACTAGCGAGATAGCGAAACGCGGATTGTAGGGTAAGAGAAAGTTCGAATTGGCGAAAATCAGATTTCCGAAGAGCCGTAAACCTCGGTGGGGTAAAAAATCGCGAATATCGATGTGTCAAAACGTGGAAAGTGAAAGTCCGGAAAAGTAAAAATGTGGAAAAAATCGAGGGCAGGAATTCTCGTTCGTTTGATCAATCGCCGTGCCGCGATTTTCATCGAATCGTAATATTTGAACAGATATTCGGTCACCGATTTCCGGGATTCCGAACCTCCGGCGATTTTGATCATTCGCTAACTTTCGACAACTCGCGTTCTCCGTTCAATCCGTACTTTTGTTTCGGTATTTAATTTCCCCGGATTTCGACGCGTCCGAAAACGGTCGACTCTCGTTTTTTCGAAAACTCGGTATTTCGGTCGTCCGGCTTTTTTCCCGTCCGAAAATTCGCCCATCCTGAATCGTTTCGGTTCTATATCCCACCTTTTCCATAAAGCTTCCGAAACTCTGGAATCTCGGTTCTTCGAACCCTAATTTCCGCCAGGTAAATATCACACATTGAGTACGGTCAAGAATCGGCGAAAGAACGAATGGCTAAACGGTGACGCAACCGATCAACGATCCTCAACCCGAAACAAGCAGAGCTTAAAGCTCGGATCGCGGTGGCTGACTTCTTCCATCATCTAGAACTGGGTCAAGTGCCGCACGCCAACATTTATACGGAGGTGTTTCCTGCACTGGGTATATAACATCGTCTCGGATAAGACACGATTATCATCACCGCAGGGCTACGTGTTCAGCCTTGAGTCCGTCTCATTCCTATGCGCCAAATAAGGGACAGAGGATCGACGATAATCGACAGAGAATTCCCTGACAAAATTCATCATTTCATGATCTAAAGATCTAAAGATCATATATTAAAAAGATACGTTAAACATCGTCAGGATGAAGAATCTGCGCCATATAAGGAGCCTCGGCGACTTAGCGAGGGAGTAACAAAAAACAATTATGAATTAAGCCGTTAACGAGGATGACGATGGAGTTTAGATGGAATTCTGGAGGCGTGGGAAATTCCTGAAATCTATGGGACAGTTTGGCGCGTCGATTTTTGAAACCTACCAAATTCCGAGTCGCTGTATTCCGAGTGCATGATGACCAGGACCATCCCAGCCTCTTTGACGAAGGCACTTTTGTTATCCAAAAAAAAGAGTAATATCGGAGGGACGATTATTCCACGTAGCTGCGAGCGATTAACTATCGCCTCGTGCGCGATCGGTGTATGATAAAGAACGTTCGATTTCACTTATTTTCGTCGCAACAAAACTGTGGAAAAACACTGCGGGCGAATGATACATAATTTAACGACTCTCCGGAATTTGATGTTTCCCTTTCTCTGACCCCGCGAAAAATTGGCAAAAAAAAAAAGAAAGAATTGAAAAATTGAAAAATATACGCGATATTGACGCAACACGTGGTGAGGATTTTTTACGGGTTTAAAGTCCGACGATTTTCTATATAAAGACGGATTATTCTTCACCTCGCCTCACTTGGTGAACGGACAACAATGGTCAGAGGAAGGTAATGGTCGCGTATATGTGCGGTTGACGCCGGGCCGAAGAGTAGTGCGATGGGAGGCCAGGGCGTCGGTCCTAAGTCTGGCGTGAATCACCCCACCCCCCGATCGACGAGACAAACGAAACGAAACGAAACGAAACGAAACGAAACGAAACGAAACGAAACGAAACGAGACGGTTCAGACGTTGTTTCAAAGCAAGGGAATTCCCTGCTCCGATTTTTGCGAATATATATAACGAAGTCTAGACTGAATTTATAAATTTCCAAAAAAAAAAACAAAAAAAAAAAAAATCTTTTTTATCACCGTTAGAAAATAGTGCCACGTGGATTTTTTTTGTCGCGGTTGACAATTTGCCAAAAGAAACGAAACGGAAATGAAAAAGAAAAAGAAAAAGAAAAAGAAATGAAAGGAAATAAAAAATTTTTAAACTTTTTTAAAAATTTTTTACTTCGGTAGTTTTTTATTTTTTTTATTTTTATTTACTATCGAAAAAATGCTTTCGCTGTTTTACAAGTATATAGACGATAGATAACACCGGTCAACCAAATAAAAAAAAAGAAAAAAAAAAAACTTTTTTCTTGTGCCTGGGTTTAGTTCATGATTTTCATTTGCTTGTCATTATGCATGAAAATTAAGAAATCATTAGACAAGTTAATCTATACAGAATTTGGAAAAAATATTTGTTATTATTTTTTTTTTTTATTTTTTTATCAGATGAAGAAACGTGAATCATAGATTTTCTGAAAATTTTCAATAACATTCCCCTGATGGCTGTTACAGAATACTTTATCTGATAAAAGTCTATATTTTATTTTACTAGTCACACACGTGAATAATCAAAATTTTACATCTAGGACCCATAGAATAGTGTTGACCTGTGTGATAATTGATATTTGGGAGAAAATACGATATGAGTGAGTGAAAAGATCGAAGAGACTCGATAAAGACTGAGGCTTGGATCAATGGAATAACCGATGAATGCGAGAATTGAATTCGGAGCGAATAAAAAGCAGGGAAAAAATTTTTTGGGACGGGCTAGATTAAAGTCTTAGTAAAAATGACCAAGTCTTATGATAATAGTCAAGCGAGGAGTCAAAAGATTGACAATAACCCAACGCATCGGTATTAAGACTCCAAAAATCCATGGACACAAATTTTCTACGCTAAAGAAAATTGAAGCTAGAATTTTTAGCCTTTAGTTTGACGATAAACTCGAGACGCTGAATCTTACATTTAATGGTCATAGGACCTCGGAGTGATAAATTCAAACCGAATGGATTCATAATATTTGAAAGCGTCTTCAAATTATTCCAAAGTGTCGAGTTATTATTCCTCGCTTTCCAATACCATGATAGAATTCCAGGCTTTCCTCGACAAAAGTCCTTCTTCTTCGATGGAAAAAGTTTGCAAGGATTGGAAAATAGAAGAAAACAGCCAGAAAAGCGATTCGCATTAGTTTTGTCGTAGAAAATTTGTAAACCGAACTAAACTTGGGGTCAAGTTTGAGACAAATTCTCCAAGATTTCCAGCCTTTTTCTTTTTTTAAGACGACAAAAAAAAAAAATTTCCCCGACTCAAGAAAAAGAAGAAGAATAAAGTAGAACGAGAAGAAAAGAATTCGGCTCAGTTTATCTCAGCTTGATCTGCGTTTTCCTCCGCAGACTTGACAAAGGTGACTGAGAAATTGTTTGTCGCTGCGCAACGGCTCTCTGCGATACTTGGATCAAAAAAACGGAGTCGATTGTCAATAATTGAGGTATTCGAGTTTTGATTTCAGCCAAGTTTTTAGCGAGAATGGCATAAATGGCGTAAAAACTGACTGATACAAAAAAAAAAATCAAACTAAAAAGATCGAGAGGGCGAATAGTCCGGTTCGTCGATTTCCCTACGCCCGGTTGTATCTTAACCAATAAGTACAAAGGCGAGATAACGCGATACGCGATGAGGCGGTTAACCCGGGTATTCGGCTGCTCGGAAATTTCCTTACGAAATTCATTCCTGGCCATAATCGTCGATCATACCTTGGCGATAAGGCGAGCATACTATTCCATACTAACTGAACCTAGTCAGGTCTATGTATGTATCTAAACGTTAGTGTGAATACGACACGACGTCGTACAGATGTTGTTAATTGGCGTGTAACGGTCGTTTGTTAAACGGCTGTCGGTTCTAATTCGGGTTTATAAAAGCCCGTTTATATCCGCCAGTTCGTCGATAAATCATTTTTACAATATTAGCCGTTTGATATTGTCTAAATACCTCGTTTTTCCGCTAGCCCCGAAATCTCCTCCTTGTTGTCGGCCATCTTAGCACCAGTCACTGATGTATTGTATGCATGTAGCTATCTGTTCTATCTTCTCACCGCACAGTGCACTATGGGTAGGTAAAAAACAAACTATATTAGTCGCAGCGCGACTAGCGCCAACTTCACGAACTAGACGTTCGTTTCTGTTCTACCATTCCCGCGGTGGCGCCATCTGCCGTCTAAACTATCTCGAAAACTTTTATACCGACCGAGTTATCAACACTTAAATTTCAATTTTTACATTTTATTTGAACAAAAATTTGGAACTCGCTAAACCGACGAAAAATAAATTATGAAAGTCGTTAATTCCGTGTCAATTATTATTCGCCTTGATTAAAAATACGAATAATAAATAATAATTCGATTTATTTTCTTGTTTTTTTTCTTTTTTCATAGTTGGATAACTTGTCTATCGTAATTTTGTCTCGAACCTATGATCACACTGGCACCTGTTAACTGTTAACTGCCACTTCGACATTTGGCCTCATCGCGGTAGGTCTCTTATCTAGTTCGAAACGTGGGAATACAACATTTTTCACCATGAACGGAAGGGAAGTTGTGATCGTCTCGGCAGCCAGAACTCCGCTCGGTAATATTACGCTTTAATTTAAGGGCAATCCCTAAACGCCAATCTCCCTTTCGTCGAAAAAGGGCACCGCGGGGAGAGGGGGAGGGGAGGGGGCACGCAATTCGATTATTATTCGATTATTATTCGAAACAATATATTCGCAGGGTAAATTCGAATTAAATTCCGAACACATATTATAATTATAGTTTTAAAAAAATTAATAAAAAAAAAAAAAAAGAGATTGGTTGACTAAGGGGTTGTCCTTAATTTAACCTATAAAACGATCTTTGATAACAGATATACCTATACACTTATACATATGTAGCTCAAGTCGGTTGTTGCGAAATCCGCAGGATCGTTTTGCGGTTCATTATCTTCGATCAAGGCATCGGATTTGGGGAGTATTGTAATCAAGGAGAGCTTGGCTAGAGCTAAATTGAATCCGAACGATGTTTCCGAAGTTATAGTCGGCCAGGTTTGGAAATAATTATTATTAGACGAACGTACAAAATATTGACGATATAATTATTATTACCACTCGGCTAATAATCAATGAATATATCATGTTTCCCTTTTTTTTTTTTTTTTACAGGCCCTAACGGCAGGTCAGGGTCAAAACCCAGCGAGACAAGCAGCCCTCAAGGCAGGCCTCCCCATATCCGTACCTGCTTATCTAATTAACTTGCTGTGCGGTTCTGGCCTGAAGTAAGTATCACCTTAGATCTCGTCGTTCTGGAGTCAAGATCAAAGTCTGACGATAAAATAACTGAGAAAACTTTACTTAGATTCATATAATGAAGCTGAAAATACCAGAGATCAATTTTAAGACTTTTTTTTCCTTGTTTTTCTTCTTTTTTTTTCAAAAGATTGCTCCACGCGATTTTAGATTTTTACAATTTCAATTTAGAATGACGAAATTTACTTCAATCTTTGATTATATCAATACGAGTTTATGTACGAACGACAAGTAAGCGTTGGTTAGTTAAAAAAACAAAAAAAGAAGATTATCCGACCATTTGATAAGCGGAAACATTACAACGGTCGTTAATTTTCAACACGATTGTTTTTTTTACAGATAACGACAAATCGATGTGTAATTTGTTCAAATCGTACTGAAAATCTACGATGATTCAGACACAATTTTCTCATCTTTATCTAAACGATCTTGAAAGATCTAAGATCTAATATCTGATCTGCTATCGCGTCTTTAGATCTTTCAAGTGTTATGTTTTTTTTCTCACTGCTGTGGGATAAGAAGAAAAAATGATGAATAAAAAAAAAAAAAAGGAATTGGGAGATAAAATTAATGGAGTCAATCGATTCTTTCTAATTTCTGTTCATTTTCTTTTTGTCTTTAGATCGGTTACCAATGGATATCTGTCTATAAAAACGGGAGAAAGCGAGGTCATAGTAGCGGTGGGACAGGAGTCGATGAGTCTAGCTCCGCATGCGATTCATTTAAGAAATGGAGTCAAAGTTGGAGCTGGCGAGATGACCGATACCCTGATTCGCGACGGTCTGACGGACGCATTTTTCGACATCCACATGGGGATAACGGGTGCGATTCGTATCTCGTTCTATAAAAGAGATGATTTCTCTGACCTAGTTCCTAAAGAAAGATGAGAAATTTCTTTTTTAGATTCTCTTTCTCCGGAGAGATATTGAATTTTTTTCACATTTTTTTTCTCCAACAGCTGAGAATATCGCGAAGAAGATGAACATAGGCAGAAAAGAGCAGGACGAGTACGCGGCAAAGTCTCAACAGCGTGTCGCCGCCGCTTTAGCAGCGGGTTACTTCGATGCGGAAATCGTGCCGGTTGAAATAACGGGGAAAAAGGAAACGCGTCTTTTTTCTAAGGACGAACTTCCCAGGGCCGGAACTACAGTCGAAGTGCTCGGCAGACTTGAGCCAGTCTTTATCAAGGCAGGAACTTCCGAATTTCTCAATCGTCGAATCTTTCGATTAGAATTTACTCGTCTCCGACGAGTTATTAAGTTCGGAGAAGTTTTTTTTCATCTCGAAATCCGATTCATAGGCCAGTAAAAATAGAATTCAACTTTACACTAAATTGCCGATCCAATTTTTTTTTTTTACAAGTTTCAGGCGCCATCTTGAAATAAAGTTTTTCGCCGATATCTCGGAAACTATGCACTTCAAGGCAAAAGTCATAGAGACCATTATTGTAGAGACTTAAATTTCGCATCTTTTGTTTCCCATAAACTATTTTGTAAAACTTACCGTTTACGATTTATCCAATATTATAGTTATCGACAGAGATAGAAAGACCTGTTCATTAAATGAGCCATAAATCGTAAACGGTGAGTTTTACAAAAAAATTTATGGGAAACAAAAGACGCGAAATTCAATTTTCTACAATAATGGTATGTACGACTTTTGCCCTAAAGTGCATAGTTGCCGAGATATCGGCCAAAAACGTTTTTTTCAACATGGCGCCTGAAGCTCCACCGGAATCTGTCAGCATTTTGTGAATTTATACTCAGTAAGTGGTCCTAAACCTTATAAAAAAAAAAACAAATTGACCAAAAAAAAAAACGTCTATTTTTACTGGCCTATCAGAAGAAAAAGAAAATTTCCAAGTCCTTCCGTTCGCCTCCACCTTTCCTAGACTTGAAGAAACTCTTCCGATTTACAGAAAGACGGAACCGTAACGGCTGGAAACGCTTCAGGAATGAGCGACGGAGCTGCGGCCCTGGTTTTGATGTCGGCTGAAGGAGCGGCTGCCAAGGGGATCAAATCTCTGGCAAAGATCGTGGCCATAGCTCAAACCGGAATGGAGCCAGACCTGATGGGACTTGGGCCAATTTCTGCCGTTCAATTAGTAGTCGGTGTCTCAATTCTCGCAGGTTTCATCAAATTTTTTTCTTTTTATTCAAATCGGTCGTCTTTCAGCTCGAAAAAGCCAACTGGACCAAGGACGACGTCGACTTGTACGAACTAAACGAAGCTTTCGCTGTTCAGGCCATCGGCTGTGTTACAGGACTCGGAATCGATCCTGAAAAAGTCAACGTCGACGGAGGAGCCATAGCTCTTGGACATCCTATCGGAGCTTCTGGTTTGATCGATTTTTCACGATTTCTTCAAGATTTTTTACCATCTTAGACCGAGAAAAATAATCCGATACTTTTTTTAGGAGCCAGAATTTTGGTCACTTTGCTGTACGCTTTGCAACGTACCGGCGGAAAGAAGGGGATAGCTTCGCTATGCATCGGAGGTGGAATGGGGATAGCCATTGCCGTAGAAAGAGAATAACGAACGAACGAAGGGAATAAATGTCTATAGATGAATATTTAGCGTGTGAAAAGAAAAAGTAGTTTTGCTTCTTGTTTACTGTGCTGTTTGCCTTTTGAATAGTGGAAGAAAGTTTGGTTGATTTTGACTAGATTCAGATACCCCAATTTCTTAGATAATCATTAGTGGAATAGAATAATTGTAAGTAGAAAAGAAAAAAAAAGGTCGCAAAGTTTGAAAACCTTTTTTTTTTTCTTTATTGAAATGTTTCATTCCATTTCTTATCTCATATTGAATAGAAAAATAATAGCGAAGTTATATATTTTTTAAGGAAAAGTTAGAGAATTTTACAACCCGATGCGTTATACAATATAAAGAATATATTATATAAAAATGGATTTATATTCTTGCTATGATATTTTGAAGGAAAGAAAATAAAATAAAATGTGCAAAAAAGAAAAAAAAAAGACTAATTTATCCTCCCGGTATTTTTTAAGTATGATAGAAGTCGGTTGGAACCGAAGAGACGAGGGAAAACTGCGATTATGGATAAGAAAGTGAAAGAAAATGACAAGATTCCAGAGTTTTTTCTTCTCACATTGTTTAATCATCCTTCAACGCTTCTCTCACAGCCGATAAATCCTCCTCTTGTTTCTTCTGGGTTCTTTTCATCCGCCAAGTTCTCTTTGTGTTTTTAATTTCTCTGGGTCTTTCACGGAGTATCTTGAGCTGTTCTTCTATCGCTGGAATTATTCGTATCTTGAAAGAAAGGAAAAATACAATAATAATAAAATAACCAACAATATTAAGAATTGAGGAGAATATGCGAGTCTCGAATTCCATAAAACGGCATGATTTTCAAAGCTGTATAACGTCGGGGGTATCGTAGAGAAAAATATGTGCAAGATATGATTTCGAAGAACGAAATACCAGCTTTAATACGAAAAAGAAGAATTAACATCGTTGTATCAAAATTGCAATCGCTATGGCCACTTGAGCAGGAGTCCGCAAAAAGTGGCGTTGAAACTTGCAGCCAAGAATACAGCCGAACGGCGTATCCGAAAATCAAAAACCCGGAATCATTTCGAAGGGCAAAGTGCCCTCTAAGCTTCTATGGAACAGATTTTTTTCCTCGTCATTCCGTTTCCGATGTACAGAAGAAAACGTGGCTATAAATTCCGGAAAACGTTATCGTCCGGTGAAAAAATTCACTCTTCTGCCAAATTTCAATTCAACAAAAATCGATTCCATAGAAGCTCAGAGGGCACCTTGACCTCTGAAATGATTCCGGGTTTCTGATTTTCAGATACGACGTCCGGCTGAATTCTTGCCAGCAAGTTTCAACGCAGCTTTTCGCAAACTCCTGCTCAAATCGCCGTCGCAATTTTAATACAACAATGTTGATTTTCTTGTTCATATCAAAGCTAGAATTTCTTTCTTTAAAATTATATTTTGTACACATTTTTTCCTATAATACAGCTTCGAGAATCGTTGCAGTTTTATGGATCTCTTTAAAAAAAATATATGATCAATTCGCAAAAATTGTAATCAGGAAATGGAATATCAGAGGCGAAAACTAGACACGATGTAAATCAAACTAGTACGGAGATAGGTTCTAATTATTTTCGGTACTGAAATATAATTTATTTATTTATTCATTTGTTCATTGATTCTTGGACTTGAATCGACTTGACCAAATGAATTATAATTATGTACAACGATCATCCGAAACATCTTTACCCACATATGAGATTAAATTGAGCAATAATAGATAAATAACGATTTTGTACAGCGCAACTTATTACAATAATTATCAAACGTTCATTTTCCCAGATTTATGAAACAGTTTAGATCCCTCTTCTATTTTCCAATCAATTTTTTTACATAAGAACGACGCTTTTCGGCTTCGCGGGATAATAGCCGCACAGTTTTCTCTCATCTTCTATGCCAAAACTTTTCAAAGGCGTGTCTAAAGAATTATTGACTATAAATTCAACCGACGGTACGCAGATCTTTGAGTAATTATTTATCACATGACTCCAAAGAGAAGCGTGCGAGACATTGTCTTTGTTTTTAATGTGGAAATAAGACCCCCAAGTTTTAGAATTCAGAGTTTCTTCGTCCCTGTGGGAGAGACTGTGGTCTATCATCCCCTCCGCTAGTTGTTCTTCGACTACTGCGACCGTGTCGCAGTCTGCGTAACGTTTAGGCGCGTATATATCCTGGATCAGGTTATCCCCGACGTAAACACAGGCCGGGGAAGGCTTTCCGGACTCCCTGGCAAAGAACTGTTTCAACTGTGTCCAATTCCCTTGGCTGTAGGTCTCCCCTCTCTTCAATTCTCCGTCAGCGATAGGCTCGCTTTCCGAGTAGTTGGATTCCACCCTCAGAAAGGGTCTGGATCCGGTGAAGAAGCCTGGTTTTTTTGCGTAGCAGACTATAACGTCGAACATCGACTTCCAGTCAGGTCCTAGAGCAAAGGACGCTGTGAAGTCCGCAAAGTCCGCGTTAGAGCCTGTTATCAGATACGTTATTCTCGTCTTCTTCAATTCCTGGGGATAAAAAGAGCCCGGAATTTAGTTTGGGATTGAAATCGTGGGTCTTGGATCTCTGGATCAACTCTGAAGAATCGGGGGAGCCGATTCTGGGGATAAACGAGTCCAAGTTCCAAACTCGAAGGGCGTTTCCCAGAAAGTTTGCAAAAAACTTCCAAACGAAGAACACCGGAGTTTCAAAATTCCGAAAACTGGAGACGAACTTCAATGCTTCGGAAAATTCTGAATTGTTTCAAAAGAATTGGGGATTTCGAACGTTTGGAACTTCGACTCGGCCCCAAATGGACGTTTTAAATTCCCCGCGGCTTTGAATTGGATAGTTTCTCATCTCGGTCTGTAATCCGGTAAAATCACGGCCTGAATGAGTATTCCGAGAAAATCCAGAGGCTTTCCGGACAAAAATTCCTACTCTTCCGTGTGAAAATGAAGCGTTAGAATTTTTCCAAGAATTACTAGAAACTTTCGAGTTTTTAAGAAACTAAGATCGATGTAAGCCCAAAAGTTTTGAAATTAAACTACGCGGAAATCTTTCGATTGATTCCACCAAAAAAATTGTCAACTTTTCTGAGACTTTTCAATCGTTTCAAAAGAATTGGGGATCTGGACTGTTTGGAACTTCGACCAGATACGTTATTCTAGTCTTCTTCAATTCCTGGGGATAAAAAGAGCCCGGAATTTAGTTTGGGATTGAAATCGTGGGTCTTGGATCTCTGGATCAACTCTGAAGAATCGAGGGAGCCGATTCTGGAGATAAACGAGTCCGAGTTCCAAACTTGAAGGGCGTTTCCCAGAAAGTTTGCAAAAAACTTCCAAACGAAGAACACCGGAGTTTCAAAATTCCGAAAACTGGAGACGAACTTCAATGCTTCGGAAAATTCTGAATTGTTTCAAAAGAATTGGGGATTTCGAACGTTTGGAACTTCGACTCGGCCCCAAATGGGCGTTTTAAATTCCCCGTGGCTTTGAATTGGATAGTTTCTCATCTCGGTCTGTAATCCAGTAAAATCACGGCCTGATTGAGTATTCCGAGAAAATCCAGAGGCTTTCCAGACAAAAATTCTTACTCTTCCGTGTGAAAATGAAGCGTTAGAATTTTTCCAAGAATTACTAGAAACTTTCGAGTTTTTAAGAAACTAAGATCGATGTAAGCCCAAAAGTTTTGAAATTAAACTACGCGGAAATCTTTCGATTGATTCCACCAAAAAAATTGTCAACTTTTCTGAGACTTTTCAATCGTTTCAAAAGAATTGGGGATCTGGACTGTTTGGAACTTCGACCAGATACGTTATTCTAGTCTTCTTCAATTCCTGGGGATAAAAAGAGCCCGGAATTTAGTTTGGGATTGAAATCGTGGGTCTTGGATCTCTGGATCAACTCTGAAGAATCGAGGGAGCCGATTCTGGAGATAAACGAGTCCGAGTTCCAAACTTGAAGGGCGTTTCCCAGAAAGTTTGCAAAAAACTTCCAAACGAAGAACACCGGAGTTTCAAAATTCCGAAAACTGGAGACGAACTTCAATGCTTCGGAAAATTCTGAATTGTTTCAAAAGAATTGGGGATTTCGACCGTTTGGAACTTCGACTCGGCCCCAAATGGGTTTTAAATTCCCCGCGGCTTTGAATTGGATAGTTTCTCATCTCGGTCTGTAATCCGGTAAAATCACGGCCTGAATGAGTATTCCGAGAAAATCCAGAGGCTTTCCAGCCAAAAATTCTTACTCTTCCGTGTGAAAATGAAGCGTTAAAATTTTTCCAAGAATTACTAGAAACTTTGGAGTTTTAAAGAAACTAAGAACGAATTTAGACCCAAAATTTTTGAAATTCGAGTAATTCTACCGAAAAAAAAATCAGGAAAATTGAAAAAATTCCCGAATTCTCACCTTGAGCCAAGCGACGAGTTGAGGGCTTGACTTGTGCATAAATTTCTCCGGATTATTTTTCAGAGTTGGAAAATAGGTGCCCTTATCCCCGGCGAAGTTGCCTCTGTCGAACATGTCGACGAGTCCGTCGAGGACGTCGGGCCAGATCCTGTAGCCGGCGAAGCCTGGATTTTCGGGTTTTAATTTTTCGTCTATAGTGTCGACGACCTTGGCGAAGACTAGGGAGGCGGGCATGTCGAAGTAGTCCAAAAGCGTCCGCATCTTTTCCGACAAGGGTCCGTTCCACGTGACCAAAAGATCGGCGGTAAACGCGTCGGTGACTTCCCACCTCCGGCCGGGATAAAACGCGGCTATTTCTTCCTCGGTCAATATCCGCGTGCCGTGGCTCGCCCTGAGTATAAAACCGCGCGGCGATACCCTGAGGATGTTTCCCCTCTCGAAATCGACGATTAATCCCTTCTGCATGAAGTCGAAATCGGCCGGCGTGAGTTTAGCGTAGAGTAGTTTCCCGTCGTAGCCGCGTTTCTCGACCATGAATTTAGACAGCACTTCGTACTCGAGGGTGACCATATTTGTCACGTTGTAACGCAGCAGGGTGTTGTCCAGGTCGAAACCGACCGCGTCGTAGTCTGAGAACCGGAAGACGCCCATTTTCGATGAATTTTCTCCTCGCGGTTTTGCTCCGCTCGCTATTCCCCGGGCTGTTAATCGCGCGGACAGATGAGCGGGGGATTCGCACTTCGGCTGTTTTACCGTTTCTAGGTTACTCGGACGCGAGAGATTGTGGTGTCGTCTGCTCGCGGGAGTCCTAACCTCGGATAAGCCGAACGCTTCGATCAGCAGGATCGATAACGCGGGTTTTAGATCCGGCGGGTTTAGGCGGGAGCAGAAACTCACATTTCGGATCATAACTGCGAGGGGATTGACCATTCACACGATACACGGACGGAGATTAGGGGCTGGGACTCGGCCGAACGTTTTTAAACGAACGAAACCAGGCCAAGGCCGATTCATTTGGCGGATTTAGACGCGCGAGGGTATTTTTACCGCAGCTACTATACACTTGACAATGTCAGATTCTCCGCGATCTTGAACTGCGAGATATATACCCTTATGTTTACGTAAACAAGTCGAAGATCGATTAAATTCACGGTGAGATTCGATAGAATCGCTATAACCACGGAGCGGGAAATTCGAAAGATTCTCGCAATTTTTGTTTACGAAAGTAGGTCGAAGATCGATTAAATTCACGCAGAGATTCGATAGAGTCGCTATAGCCACGGAGCGGGAAATTGAAACGATGCTATTCGTCTCTTACATCAGTTAAAACTGTCAAACAAGCTGATATCCGTTTCTAATTTTCGCCTCTAACTATCGAAAGTTCATAAACGAGTAGAATATAATCGAAGTTTTTTTTTCGCGGTGAAATTTAAAGGTAAGCATCTAACCTGTGGCGGAATGTGGACGTATCTAATGTTGCGTGAATGAACGAAGAACATGTCGTAGTTGAAGGTCGATCCCCTGGGGTCTACGAAGACACAATTTTTCATAACGATGTTCATGTAGCTGAGAAAAAAGACATCAAACCAAGGATAAAACGTCGAAACACTTTTTCAGACGCATGCTGGGTCACCGTCGCTCGGTTATTGCATGCCACTTTTATTCACATTTAGACACTGACCCGTCAACTTGTTCGACAAGCCCAGTGATCGAAGCTTCGTTCCTAAAATCTACGCTCGTTATTTGACCCTCTACTGCTTTTAACAAGATCGCCAAATTGTTGTGAAAGAAATAACGCTCCTGGTTAGAGACGCGCGTCTCCGCGGCCGCCATCTTGGACTCTGCGATCACGTGACACGACGCGACAGCTCGCGGCGGTCGATTATCGATAATCGCCGCGTTCGGGGTCCGCGCAATTTTTGAACCGTCGAAAACAGGATCTACATGTCAACAAGGAACCAACTGGAACCGAACACGAGGCAAATAGGTATGTCGATATTCCGTACGGGCGATTTATGCCAAAAATAGCGAAATTAACACGCTCTTTATCCTCGGGGACCGCGAAACTCTCTACTCACGCTATAATCACGGAGTATTTACGGCCCTAACGCACAATGATGCCAACCTAACCTGTTCTAACTTCCGATTAGAAAACTCGCTCTGGATTTCGTCGAATATAAAATGCGCCGCACTTTCCGTAATGTTTACAGAAAATAAGGGGAAAATACAGGATGAGGAGAGTCAGAGTGAGGCCGAAATGCCCGAACCCATTGTTCGAATCTTGGCTAGAGGCTTGGAAAGAAGATGCGAAATCGCGGGGTACGGAGATGCAGTACTGCTTCGCCAAGGCGTTGGAGGAACTACGGAAATATCCGCTCCCTTTAAAGTCGGGAAAAGAATGCCTGGTGCTGCGGTATTTTGGGCCAAAGATTTGCGCCATGTTGGACAAGAAGCTGGAAGAGTATACCGCAGCCAATATCAACGCTCCGGCTTCCGTGCGAAATCCCATTGAATCTGGCGAGCGAATCTCTTCGACTAACAGACAGCAAAATGACAAAGAGAACACGCGGAATACTTCCGCTGTTAAGAGAGCGGAGAAATCTGGAGCCGGAGAACAGCCAGCGAAGAAAATCAAGACTCCTAACTCCCAAGGGCACAGCGACGGGGTGTGTCAATTTTTTCTATACCCTATTCTCTTCCTGCTTATGGGAAAACAATTCGGTTCTTAATTTTTAATTGAAGTATTTTAAATCATTTTTTGATCCATTAACAGCAATTTTTTTTGCTGGAATCAATCGAAAGATTTCTGCGTAGTTTAATTTCAAAACTTTCGGGTTTAAATTCGTTCTTAGTTTCTTAAAAACTCGAAAGTTTCTGGTAATTTTTGGAAAAATTCTAACGCTTCATTTTCACACGGAAGAGTAAGAATTTTTGTCTGGAAAGCCTCGGGATTTTCTCGGAATACTCATTCAGGCCGTGATTTTACTGGATTACAGACCGAGATGAGAAACTATCCAATTCAAAGCCACGGGGAATTTAAAACTCCCATTTGGGGCCGAGTCGAAGTTCCAAACGTTCGAAATCCCCAATTCTTTTGAAACAATTCAGAATTTTCCGAAGCATTGAAGTCCGTCTCCAGTTTTCGGAATTTTGAAACTCCGGTGTTCTTCGTTTGGAAGTTTTTTGCAAACTTTCTGGGAAACGCCCTTCAAGTTTGGAACTCGGACTCGTTTATCTCCAGAATCGGCTCCCTCGATTCTTCAGAGTTGATCCAGAGATCCAAGACCCACGATTTCAATCCCAAACTAAATTCCGGGTTCTTTTTATCCCCAGGAATTGAAGAAGACGAGAATAACGTATCCGGTCGAAGTTCCAAACAGTCCAGATCCCCAATTCTTTTAAAACGATTGAAAATTCCCAGAAAAGTTAACGATAATATTTCTATCGTATCAATTCTCTCCCAGTAATCTCTAGAAAAATTCCTATTCCTCCAATTTCACCTGTAAGAGAAACAATTTTCCCTCCGTAAAACCTGGAATCAATTTCTGATCAATTTCCGGCTCTTATTTATTCAGTTTCTTCATTTCAGGTCAGTAAATCTGCCGCCAGAGACACCGGGCCTTATTTTCCGACCTGGAGATCCGGGGGCTACGCCATCCTCCTAACTCTATACGAAAAATCACTAGAACCAGACTACCCAGGTAGTGAATAGCTTCTTTCCTCACAGAATCTAGAAAGCTCTTCCCTGTCGATCATTCGATTTATTTGGACAGTTTATAAGCAAAAGTCTTCTCAACTTTCCTTAAAAACAAAATTTCGTCCTCGTTATTTTCTTGTCTTGTTGCAGGATACATGAGCAAAGCCGATCTCCAAGCCGATGCCCAAAAATACTGCGATACTTCGTTGAAAAAACCAGACCCCGGGACCAGGTACAGCGGCTGGTCGTCTATGGCGACTCTGACCGAAAAGGGACTCGTTTTGAATAGAAACAACCCCGCCAAGTAAGAAGAGGGGCGAAAAACGGTTCCATCAGCGTATTTTTATCCATCAGAATCCCCGACGAGATGAAAAAGCCTCGAAATTTGCTCAAAAAATTAAAAAAGCTCAGAATTCTTCGCTCTAAGCTTTCGGAAGTAGCTAAAACTCGCCGACGATTAATTTGGGGTCTAATTCTCGAAATTATTCAAGGTACAGACTTACGGACGCGGGATTAGCCGTCGCCATGCGGCTCGCGGACGTAGAAAAGAACAATCTCGCCTCGGGATCGTCCTCGCAACTCGCCAGCGGCAGGAGGAATTCCGGGATTACTGTGAGCGCAAATCTCTTGCAGAAGGTCAGAGACCTTAGAGCCGGCGAAGATGCGGAGATTCTGCCCTTGGTCGACTGTGAAAACTTGGCGAAGGAGAAGGCGAAGCCGAAACGGAGAGAAAAACGTCCAGAAATTTTCGACAACCAGCGAACAGACGGCCAGCTAAGCGCCGGCTCTGGCGATGATAGAACCGCCGTTTTCAGACCCGAAACTTTCGACATCATCCTGCTGGTCGATGACAGGGAAACCGCGGGGTAAGATATCCTCGGTGGGATCAGGCTGGGGAAAATTGAGATGAAATTGAAGTTTCTAACAGTATTTTATATCATTTGAACGTTTTTTTGATACGAGAAGATTCGTTCTTTTGATTTTTCTGATCTTTTCTCGCCCTTTTTTAAGCGGAAAGACTCGGCCGAAGGACGACATGACTTTGGCAGAGCTGACGCAGGCGATGGTGAAATTCGAGGTCCGGAATCTGAAGATTGGCGATTTCACATGGATAGCAAGGTGCCGAGACTCCGGGGAGGAGATGGTACTGCCTTACATCGTCGAGAGGAAGAGGATGGACGATTTTGGAGGCAGTATTAAAGACGGGAGATACCGGGAACAGAAGGTATGAGATTTAGCCAAGGAGGGGAATTTGGGGAAAGCCGTTCTAGCAGGTTTTCGAATTTTATTGAAAGAGGATTTTTATCCGATTCAATTATTCCTAGAAATTGATAGAAACTGATTTAATTTCGAGTAAAGATCAATTTAGGGTTTAAACATGTTTTAGAATGAATATCAGAACGAATTTGGTCAAAGAACGATTTTTATCCTCTCAAGAAATTATTTCTAGAAATTGCGTATGATGCAATAAGGTGGATAGATATTCGTTGATTAGTTATCTTTAATTATTCAATATTCCTCGGGCGTTTTTCTCTTTCAATTCGTATTTTACACATGTGTAAATATTTTCATTATTCATCACTTTTGTCGAACGGTTTATCGACCGATTTTCATTTTCTGAGTTTCCTTCGATCTTCCGACTTCTATTCGCTGTCGTCAAAGTCTTGTTGAGCTTTTTGCCACTTTGCTACCATCGACGACATCTCCTTCTGCTTTTTTCCAATCCCGATTTTTACCTGCGAACAAACGGAGGGCGAATAAAATATCAGAGTCGCGAATCTCAGCGAAAAGAAGCCCCTTTCGAATTCTTCAATTCCTGTTTCTCGTTTCGAAAAGAATCTCCAAAGAGATGAATAAGATGTAAAGAAATAGAACCGATTCTAACAGAACGTTTGACAAGAATTGTACAATCCCGAAGAATTACGACCCAGGAAATTTAAGCGCAGTATGGAATATGATTTCGATAAGCAGAAATCCGTCGAAAATACCGAAAGCTATCGGTAAATAGAATAAAACTGGTGAAAACTTGGGGAGAAACGACTCCAGGAATTTAAACAAATCACAAACAGCATTATTTCAGCTGAGAATCGACTCGAAATTCTAAAAATCAGATTCAAATAATCCAAAAACCAATCCGAGAGACCTTTTTCCTTTTCTTTTCCTTTCCAGCGGCAGGATCAGCTCTAGAGGCGTTAGCTTTTTCCTCTATATCTCTTTGAAACTGGAACTAACGTTTTTCCATCTTTTCCAATCTCTCCCACAGTTCAGACTGAAGAAATCCGGCATTCAGAACGTGACTTATCTGATAGAACACCACGGCAATAATCAGTTCGCTGGACTCCCTCTAACGACTCTCTTCCAAGCGGCGACGAACACTTTAATTCAAGACGGTTTCGTTGTAAAATACACCAAGTCTCACAGGGAATCAATGTTCTATTTAGCATCGCTGACCTTACTGCTGACTAAAATTTATCGGGTACTATTCCATCCCTCGCACCGTCGCTCGTTTACGATTCTATTCCTATTTTCTGCTCTCATTCCCTCAAACTATTTGTTTCCAGGGAAAAACCCTCGTAGCATGTAAAAAGGAAGATCTAACGCCAACCAATACCGTTGACGAAGTCATCCCGCTCATGGTATTCAAGGACTTCAACAAAGCCGCTGCCAAAGTCAAGGTGAATACTCGGGTGTATAAAAAAAAAAAAAAAAACAATTTTCTTCTCTCTTCCGAACAGGATCAAACAGGTCTGATATTCTTCCAGGTTTTCAAAGCCAAGGAGATGTTCATCCGGCATTTGATTCAGCTCAAGGGAATGTCCGTCGAAAAAGCCATGGCTATCGTCGATTTTTACCCGACTCCAACGGCTCTGAAAAAAGCTTTCGACGACGCAGGTTCTAGCGGAGAGAATCTACTATCCAGCCTGCAGTGCGGAGCTAGTAAAAGACAGCTCGGACCCGCACTCAGCAAGACATTGCACCAATTTTACACGAGAAAAGATTTTTGAATTATATTCACAGCTATTTTTATCATCTCTAATCCTTTCTTTGAAAATTCATTTTTATTATCGGTTTTTTTTTTTATTTTCTGACAAAAAGAAGCTGACTATTTTTCTTACTTTGATAATTCCGATCTTCCAGGAGATGGAGGAAAAAAAGATGATCATTAGTTACCAGTTTTTCCATAAGAAGCGAAGAAGACACGAAATTTTCGACAGAAAATAATCAAACAGTTTGAAATTTCGTTCTAAATATTGAAGAAAAAAAACAAGAATAATAGTAATAACAGAAGAAAAGAGAATATTTCTTTTATTTTCTTTTCTTTTATTTTTATTCATCCGACGTATGTGCTACATAATCATCTCATTATTACTTATCTAAGCGTTACTACTATGTACATACGATATTCTATAATATATATATTATTATTGTTATTATTATTACCAGTTATAAAAATACTAAATCTATACTTTTATAACATAATAAAAAAAAAAACAATGTTTATAGATCTCAGGAAATTTCTACGCTTCTCCGATATCTCCGACATCGAGTTCTACCACGTCGTTGGAAAGTTTTCTAGAAGCTCCGCTGCTCCTCCTAGCATCGTCCCTACTCTGTCCCTCGGTGTCGATTCTCCTAGCCAAACTAGTCGAGCTAAGAGTGACGGAAATCTGATCCGGCAGAGGGCATGCGATGAGCAAAAGTTCGTCCGCGGAATAATTATTGTTCAACAACTGCAGCAGCTGGGCGAAAGCTGCGACGACGTTGTTCTTTATCGGCCTGAATAAAATGCACTCAGTCTCTCTATTGGCCAAGTAGAGCTGCATGGACTGCTGTAAATTCGGTAACCTGAATTTTATCAGCCTCTGAGCCTCGCCGACCGTCTTAGCGATTTCCTGGGGCGATCCAACCGCCTGTTGTCTGATCCTGCTCGTTCCGTCCGGGTTTGCAGCGAGCCTTGAAAGCTCGAGGAGTTTCAGCACAGGATCGACCAAGAGCTGGGTCGCGTGTTGTATCAGCCTCTGGCAGGTCGACTTGAGTTTGGCGTCTACATGCTTCCGCGAGTCTATAAGCTGCTCTTTCATCTGGGGAGCTCCCTCGAGGATAAATTCCAACAGCGCGTTGTTCGAGAGCGTAAACAGCCTCGACCTCTTCTCGAGGAGGCCGAAGGCGGCGGTTTTCACCTTGGAAAAATCCAGGGAGTACTCCTTGATCGTAAAGTCGACTTGAAAGGGCGCGATCTGCTCCCTTAGTATCAGCAGATGTTTGACCTGGAAAAGCTCAGCGTCCAGCGGCCCGGACCTCAGGTTTATCTTCTGCCTGGCGTTTTCTATGCTCTGTACGCAGAGGGAGATCGCCTCCTGGCTCAGGGACTGGAATACGGGCCTATCCACGCACCGGTAAAGCCGGGAAAGACAGACGAGGGTTCGCCGCACGGTCGGGTACCACATGCCGTGCAAATCCGCGGGGGAATTAGCCGCGCTTGATTTCTGGTAGTTGAGGGGATCCATGGTCAAATGATTGCGGGAAACCGCCTCCGGGGTTCCGCTGTCGTTTGAGGACAGAGATATGCGCTTCATTCTAAGCTGGTTCGTCTCCTCGCGGATCGACTCAGCGATCTCCTCCATCATCCGCAGTTTGTCGGGATAGGCAAGGTCCCCGGCGGACGGGTTGTAGTTCAGGACGTCGGACTGGAGGTAGAGATGAGCTCTGAATACGAGTCTCTCCTGGACGTCGTGGAGGAGCTGCAAACAGATGCTTCCGAAGCCCTGGAGAGGCTCGGAATTATTCTGGACATGTTCGTCGAGCATCTCTATCCTCAGGATGCAGCAGATTTCGGCAAGGGTTTCCAGGTGGTTTATGTGGATTATGAACGGGCGCAGGGCGTCGTATAAAGAAGTGCAGAGGCCCTCGAGGTAGACCGTTAAAGACGCCGACGGCTTGCTGAAGAATTGGTAAAACAGACGGTGCTCATCTATCGATGCGTGAAGGAGCAGGGCACAGGAATGACGCACCAGGCTGCAGTGGTCCCCGTTGTATCTGAAATGGGGAAGAAATACTGCAGATCTTCGCAGGGAATATCTCAAAACAAGATAAAATTCGATTTTGGGTGATTAAAGCAGGAAATTTTCATCTAGGATCGTTTAGATCCAGTTTTCTGTGTATAAAACTTCATCTAGGATGATTATAGAGTCTCGAATTGAATATGGCATTGGAATTCAACCTAATGGCATAATTTCAGCCCAATTTTGGGCAGATAAAATTTGATTTTGGGTGAATATGCCAGGAAATTGTCATCTAGGATGATTATATCGTTTTACAGATCATCGAGGATCGTCGATCCAGTTTTCTGCTTATAAAACTTCATCTGGGATGATTAAAGTATCGTTTCAACCTAATCTTGGTCAAATAAAATTCGATTTCAATTTCTTGTACTACGAAATTTTGATCTAGGATCATTTAGATCCAGTTTTCTGTGTATAAAACTTGATCTAGGATGATTATAGAGTCTCGAATTGAATATGGAATTGGGATTCAACCTAATGGCATAATTTCAGCCCAATTTTGGGCAGATAAAATTTGATTTTGGGTGAATATGCCAGGAAATTTTCATCTAGGATGATTATATCGTTTTACAGATCATCTAGGATCGTCGATCCAGTTTTCTGCATATAAAACTTCATCTGGGATGATTAAAGTATCGTTTCAACCTAATCTTGGTCAAGTAAAATTCGATTTCAACTTCTTATACTACGAAATTTAGATCTAGGATCGTTTAGATCCAGTTTTCTGTCTATAAAACTTCATCTAGGCTGATTATAGAGTCTCGAATTGAATACGGCATTGGAATTCAACCTAATGGCATAATTTCAGCCCAATTTTGGGCAGATAAAATTTGATTTTGGGTGAATATGCCAGGAAATTGTCATCTAGGATGATTATATCGTTTTACAGATCATCGAGGATCGTCGATCCAGTTTTCTGCTTATAAAACTTCATCTGGGATGATTAAAGTATCGTTTCAACCTAATCTTGGTCAAGTAAAATTCGATTTCAACTTCTTATACTACGAAATTTAGATCTAGGATCGTTTAGATCCAGTTTTCTGTCTATAAAACTTGATCTAGAATGAATATAGAGTCTCGAATTGAATATGGCATTGGGATTCAACCTAATGGCATAATTTCAGCCCAATTTTGGGCAGATAAAATTTGATTTTGGGCGAATATGCCAGGAAATTTTGATCTAGGATGATTATATCGTTTTACAGATCATCGAGGATCGTCGATCCAGTTTTCTACGTATAAAACTTCATCTGGGATGATTAAAGTATCGTTTCAACCTAATCTTGGTCAAATAAAATTTGATTTCAACTTCTTGTACTACGAAATCTAGATCTAGGATCATTTAGATCCAGTTTTCTGTCTATAAAACTTGATCTAGAATGAATATAGAGTCTCGAATTGAATATGGCATTGGAATTCAACCTAATGGCATAATTTCAGCCCAATTTTGGGCAGATAAAATTTGATTTTGGGTGAATATGCCAGGAAATTTTCATCTAGGATGATTATATCGTTTTACAGATCATCTAGGATCGTCGATCCAGTTTTCTGCATATAAAACTTCATCTGGGATGATTAAAGTATCGTTTCAACCTAATCTTGGTCAAGTAAAATTCGATTTCAACTTCTTATACTACGAAATTTAGATCTAGGATCGTTTAGATCCAGTTTTCTGTCTATAAAACTTCATCTAGGCTGATTATAGAGTCTCGAATTGAATACGGCATTGGAATTCAACCTAATGGCATAATTTCAGCCCAATTTTGGGCAGATAAAATTTGATTTTGGGTGAATATGCCAGGAAATTGTCATCTAGGATGATTATATCGTTTTACAGATCATCGAGGATCGTCGATCCAGTTTTCTGCTTATAAAACTTCATCTGGGATGATTAAAGTATCGTTTCAACCTAATCTTGGTCAAGTAAAATTCGATTTCAACTTCTTATACTACGAAATTTAGATCTAGGATCGTTTAGATCCAGTTTTCTGTCTATAAAACTTGATCTAGAATGAATATAGAGTCTCGAATTGAATATGGCATTGGGATTCAACCTAATGGCATAATTTCAGCCCAATTTTGGGCAGATAAAATTTGATTTTGGGCGAATATGCCAGGAAATTTTGATCTAGGATGATTATATCGTTTTACAGATCATCGAGGATCGTCGATCCAGTTTTCTACGTATAAAACTTCATCTGGGATGATTAAAGTATCGTTTCAACCTAATCTTGGTCAAATAAAATTTGATTTCAACTTCTTGTACTACGAAATCTAGATCTAGGATCATTTAGATCCAGTTTTCTGTCTATAAAACTTGATCTAGAATGAATATAGAGTCTCGAATTGAATATGGCATTGGAATTCAACCTAATGGCATAATTTCAGCCCAATTTTGAGCAGATAAAATTTGATTTTGGGCGAATATGCCAGGAAATTTTGATCTGGGATGATTATATCGGTTTACAGATCATCTAGGATCGTCGATCCAGTTTTCTGCTTATAAAACTTCATCTGGGATGATTAAAGTATCGTTTCAACCTAATCTTGGTCAAATAAAATTCGATTTCAATTTCTTGTACTACGAAATTTTGATCTAGGATCATTTAGATCCAGTTTTCTGTGTATAAAACTTGATCTAGGATGATTATAGAGTCTCGAATTGAATATGGAATTGGGATTCAACCTAATGGCATAATTTCAGCCCAATTTTGGGCAGATAAAATTTGATTTTGGGTGAATATGCCAGGAAATTTTCATCTAGGATGATTATATCGTTTTACAGATCATCTAGGATCGTCGATCCAGTTTTCTGCATATAAAACTTCATCTGGGATGATTAAAGTATCGTTTCAACCTAATCTTGGTCAAGTAAAATTCGATTTCAACTTCTTATACTACGAAATTTAGATCTAGGATCGTTTAGATCCAGTTTTCTGTCTATAAAACTTCATCTAGGCTGATTATAGAGTCTCGAATTGAATACGGCATTGGAATTCAACCTAATGGCATAATTTCAGCCCAATTTTGGGCAGATAAAATTTGATTTTGGGTGAATATGCCAGGAAATTGTCATCTAGGATGATTATATCGTTTTACAGATCATCGAGGATCGTCGATCCAGTTTTCTGCTTATAAAACTTCATCTGGGATGATTAAAGTATCGTTTCAACCTAATCTTGGTCAAGTAAAATTCGATTTCAACTTCTTATACTACGAAATTTAGATCTAGGATCGTTTAGATCCAGTTTTCTGTCTATAAAACTTGATCTAGAATGAATATAGAGTCTCGAATTGAATATGGCATTGGGATTCAACCTAATGGCATAATTTCAGCCCAATTTTGGGCAGATAAAATTTGATTTTGGGCGAATATGCCAGGAAATTTTGATCTAGGATGATTATATCGTTTTACAGATCATCGAGGATCGTCGATCCAGTTTTCTACGTATAAAACTTCATCTGGGATGATTAAAGTATCGTTTCAACCTAATCTTGGTCAAATAAAATTTGATTTCAACTTCTTGTACTACGAAATCTAGATCTAGGATCATTTAGATCCAGTTTTCTGTCTATAAAACTTGATCTAGAATGAATATAGAGTCTCGAATTGAATATGGCATTGGAATTCAACCTAATGGCATAATTTCAGCCCAATTTTGGGCAGATAAAATTTGATTTTGGGTGAATATGCCAGGAAATTTTCATCTAGGATGATTATATCGTTTTACAGATCATCTAGGATCGTCGATCCAGTTTTCTGCATATAAAACTTCATCTGGGATGATTAAAGTATCGTTTCAACCTAATCTTGGTCAAGTAAAATTCGATTTCAACTTCTTATACTACGAAATTTAGATCTAGGATCGTTTAGATCCAGTTTTCTGTCTATAAAACTTCATCTAGGCTGATTATAGAGTCTCGAATTGAATACGGCATTGGAATTCAACCTAATGGCATAATTTCAGCCCAATTTTGGGCAGATAAAATTTGATTTTGGGTGAATATGCCAGGAAATTGTCATCTAGGATGATTATATCGTTTTACAGATCATCGAGGATCGTCGATCCAGTTTTCTGCTTATAAAACTTCATCTGGGATGATTAAAGTATCGTTTCAACCTAATCTTGGTCAAGTAAAATTCGATTTCAACTTCTTATACTACGAAATTTAGATCTAGGATCGTTTAGATCCAGTTTTCTGTCTATAAAACTTGATCTAGAATGAATATAGAGTCTCGAATTGAATATGGCATTGAGATTCAACCTAATGGCATAATTTCAGCCCAATTTTGGGCAGATAAAATTTGATTTTGGGCGAATATGCCAGGAAATTTTGATCTAGGATGATTATATCGTTTTACAGATCATCGAGGATCGTCGATCCAGTTTTCTACGTATAAAACTTCATCTGGGATGATTAAAGTATCGTTTCAACCTAATCTTGGTCAAATAAAATTTGATTTCAACTTCTTGTACTACGAAATCTAGATCTAGGATCATTTAGATCCAGTTTTCTGTCTATAAAACTTGATCTAGAATGAATATAGAGTCTCGAATTGAATATGGCATTGGAATTCAACCTAATGGCATAATTTCAGCCCAATTTTGAGCAGATAAAATTTGATTTTGGGCGAATATGCCAGGAAATTTTGATCTGGGATGATTATATCGGTTTACAGATCATCTAGGATCGTCGATCCAGTTTTCTGCTTATAAAACTTCATCTGGGATGATTAAAGTATCGTTTCAACCTAATCTTGGTCAAATAAAATTCGATTTCAATTTCTTGTACTACGAAATTTTGATCTAGGATCATTTAGATCCAGTTTTCTGTGTATAAAACTTGATCTAGGATGATTATAGAGTCTCGAATTGAATATGGAATTGGGATTCAACCTAATGGCATAATTTCAGCCCAATTTTGGGCAGATAAAATTTGATTTTGGGTGAATATGCCAGGAAATTGTCATCTAGGATGATTATATTGTTTTACAGATCATCGAGGATCGTCGATCCAGTTTTCTGCATGTAAAACTTTATCTGGGATGATTAAAGTATCGTTTCAACCTAATCTTGGTCAAGTAAAATTCGATTTCAACTTCTTGTACTACGAAATTTAGATCTAGGATCGTTTAGATCCAGTTTTCTGTCTATAAAACTTGATCTAGGATGATTATAGAGTCTCGAATTGAATATAGCATTGGAATTCAACCTAATGGCATAATTTCAGCCCAATTTTGGGAATATAAACTTCGATTCTGAGTGAATATCTAAGTAAATTTGAATCTCGGATGATAATATGTTATAAAAGATGATCCAGGACGATTACGGTCTCTAAAATCGAACACGTCATCAGCGAATCTAGATTCTCATCCTCAAAGCTCAACATCTCCTCCGAAGTTAAATAAACGGACCTATCCTTGACGGAATTGAGTGCGCGAGCGACTCCAGGTCCCAGCACAGTCCCCCTGTGGCTCAAGTAAGCCTGATGGCACTCCCCCAGTAGAGTTTCGTACTCAGCCCTCTTTCCGCTCTTGGCTTCGATCTGTTCAATAACGCTCTTCACCTTTGGTAGAATGGCCTGAAACCTGCCGTAGAAAAGAGCGAGGGCAGTATCCGAGTTTTTTCCCGGTCCGTTTCCCCCCTCCCCATCCCTGGGGCTGAGAATGCTTTCCGTAGCATTGGCAAACTGGTTGAAAACGTAGTGCTGCATCATAGCGATGCTCTTGGACTGGCAGTGTCTGTATTTAACCAGGAAGCTGCCGCTCTCCTTAAACGCTTCGTTATTCTGGACAAACTCCATGTTGGCGTCGATCCTCTCGAGTATATCGAAGAAAATTTCGCTGTTCACTGACAGCGTGGGGGCTTCGAGTTTTTCCAGGACTCTGTCCACCTCCTTAAAGTACTTCAGATGTCCTCCGATCGCCTCGTTCAACTCCGTCAGCTTTTTCTGGTCCGATATGAGCTCCTCGCTGGCCTCATGGAGGGAAGTTGTCCGGGAGGAAACCGCTGCATACTGTTTAGAAAGAGCGGCGAAATCCGCGAGGGCGTTTTCTATGTCAAGACACAAGTCTTGGCACTCTTTTCGCCGCGATTTAAGCTGCTCCAAGTACCGCGTGTATTTCAGGTCCTGAACGGACGTGAAACGCTTCTCCAACGAGGTGTAGTTCTGCAGCAGCTCTTGGTAGGTCTCGATCTTATCCGACAATCCCGAATCGCACTCGATCGCGCTCACGCCAGACGCTCGGCTGTCAGACTCCGGCGTCGACACTATTTCCTCCTGTAACGCCGACAGGAGATTCTTCTGCGTCGCGGTCAAAGGCGCTAACGGAGCCTCGGGGCTGTCCCATCGCGTGAGATTGTCCGGCACACTTTTCGCCGACTTAGACGTCATCCTCGACGCGTTTGAGGTTAACTTTTTAGGTTAGTTTCCCACGGTTTTGGATAACATCGGTTTTCTGGTTTTTTTAACCCTCGGAACTCAGTCTCTGGGATTATTTCCCGGTTTTATCACACTTCGGTTTATTTCGCGCTGATTTTTCACGCCTTTTATTACACTGTGACACTCGACAGCTGATCGCAGATCATTGTTTCGATTGACAGGCCGCCATCTTGCCACGAAACATCGCGCGGCGCCTGGGCATAGGCAAGTTACAATACGCGGGCGAATGCGGGTTGCGTGTGTCGGAAGATCCGAGTTTTTCGATCTATTGTCACTCAATAAATCCTCGATGTTTATTATCCGGCTATTTTAGACGTGGATTTAAATTTTTCACGACTTTTTGCAGTAATTTAGACTATTTTAGTCGAGTTTCTATCGATAATTGCGAAAAGAAAACACGGGCGTTTGAACGGCCTGCGCGCGCGCAATTTTCGGCATCGAGCAGACGACGGGAATTGAGACGAAACGAATGCGAAGCTGAAACCGAAACGAAATATGATCGCGTCGGGTAGGTTATTTCGACTTTTGAGGTTATGTCGGGATCTTGTTGCTGATATTAGCCGTTATTAATCGCGAAAATACTATTTTAATAAATATTGAAGAGTTTATTCTAGCTTTAGACAGCTGCCTAGCGAATTTATGTAATATGTTGTAGTTCGTGTCCCGCACCGTCGTCGCAGCGAATGTGAACGTTACTGACGAACTAGTTCGAACTGTGATACATGTCGTTGAATAGAATAGATTTATTCATTTATTATTGAAAACTAGACGATTAAACGAAGCGAAGATAAACCGCGGTGTACACAATACGCGAGTGATGTGAGATGGAGAGAAACACGCGCTAGTGAATAAACAGAGAACGACAACAAACCGTTGAACTTGAATTTATACTAAAAGCACAAAAACAACGACAAATAAAATACTATTATTGTTTACAAATGAAGAGGCGACAGAGAAGGCCAGTTCTTGATATTAACAATGAACAATCCGAATCCAACAGGGGCCGATGGCAAAGTAATATCATCATCAATCCTTCTCTCACTAATTTAAGCTACAAATATTTTTTTATACAATTTTCAGACCTCTTCCCTTCTGTTTCCAAAAAACTGCATAAAAATATCCCCCAAATTTATTCAAATTTTTTGTCACAATTTTTACTATTTTTTTTTTTTACATTTTTTGCCGAATTTCTACAAATTTCTATCGAAATATATGTTTTTGCCAATTTTTCCAAATCTGTGTCTCGTTTCATTGAAATCTAATTTTTTTCGGAATCTTTTGCAACCGACTTGATTTGAAATTTTATTTCCCATTTTAAGAATATTATTCCAAATTCTAGACAAATATCAACAGATAGCGGTGGATCATCCAGAGCAGAATGGAACCCAGAATGATAATCCATTGGCGAGTTTACTCGGGCAGTACAACTCGGACAGTGAGACTGAGGAGGGTAAACAGGACACGAATAAGCTAAACGACAAAGTAAACGACTTTCTGAAGGTGTGATCATCGTCAATTATCGCCTACAGATGCCCAATCTTCGTTCTAATAAAGCCTTGAATTTAACGGACTGAAATTGCCAGAAAATATTGAGTAAAAAACTATTTTCAGGAGATTCAGATGATCGCCCCTGACACAGCCAAGTCTAATGACCTTGCCAAGCCTCCAGATACCCAGATAACTTCCGGCCGGCAAAGCGAGACCTCTAACTGCTGTAATTCACTTGAAATCACTCAACAAACTTTTTCTAATCCCTGGGTAATCGTTTCATTCGTTTTTTCACAGCCTGGCAGGAATGCTTCGACGAAACTACCGGGTATCCTTACTACTGGCACGTGGAAACGAACGAAGTTACTTGGGAAATGCCTAGCGAGATGAAAATCAACAGGGATAACAAACCCGGCCAGATACAGCAGCCCCAACTTCCCCACTCCCAAGTACAACAGTGGGCTAATTTCCTGCCTAATACATGTGAGGATTTTATAAGGTTTGAACAGAGAGCTTTGAATCCACTCCTCTAATCCTTTTTTTTTAAACGTTTTCAGACCCCGAACTGCAGACTAATATCCCAGAGGGAATGATTCCTAAGGAAGTAGTCGCTAGGAATAGAAATCGACAAGTCGGTCTCGCCAAGGGCAGAATGGACCTGGAAATCAGCGCACAAACTCCGCAGAAAAGCGGGCCCAGGGATGACGACTCTGACGACGAGTGAGAGGCCTCATAATCCCCGAAAAATCTCGTTTTTTAGTACCAATATCGATCTGACCAAGTTCCTGATTTTTTACAGGAAAATCGAGATGATAACTTCGTTCGGGAACGACGAGAGCGAGTCGGAGACCAGCGAGACTGATTCGCCGGTTAAAAAGTCCGGGAAATCAAACTCCGAGAAGAATTCGCCGCCCGAAGACGAGGACAGCCTTTCCATCGGACCTCTACTGCCCCCGGGAATTATCCCCATGATTCACGGGCCGGAGAACGCTAGCTTGGATATGCGGAGCGCTTTGGAAGGCGGGAGGAGGCCGAGCAGAAATGAGGCGGAGGAAGAGGTCAAGGAGGCAGGGAAAGAGGATATCGACGAGGAGGATATCCTCAAGAGGCTCAAAAATCAGGCCAAACTTCTACAGTCTTTGGGCGGCGAGGTTCCAGAGTCTGTTGAAACTCTGATAAAGAATGACGCCGGGGATGAGGGGGAAGAGGACGATATCATCTCGAAAATCGAGAAGGAAATGCCCGTCGATCATACGGCGAGGAGTGCCGATTCGGAAAGCGGGGCCGAAGCGAGGGAAAAGAATGATGCGGGGGGTAAAAAGGCCGGAGATGGTGAAAAAGCCAGGAGGGAATTCAGGGTCTCACTTGTCGCCGGTTACAGCGACGATTCCGAACCCGAGGACGAGGTCTCGCCCAGGAAGGTATCACCCCAGCCCCTGTTTCCCATCTCAGAGTACAAAGTCGTTAAGGAGAATTCTAACTCGCTGAAAGGGTTCGGGGACTCGAATCCAGCCAGGGAAAGCACTGAGGTTGATGTCAAGCCTGTAGACGGTGAGATTCTGGAGGAAGGAGAGAAGGCTTTGGAGGATGGTTCAATGGGAAAGGAAAACACTAGTCAGATTGATGGCGAGGGATTGGAGAGCCAGGAAACCGAGGAGAATAAGAACGCGAGGAGCGAAAACGAGACGCTGAGGCAGAATTTGTTCCTTGAAAACTTGGAAATACCCAACAAAGCTTTTCAGAGAAAGAAGAGAATCGCTTTCGATGGTAATTTTCAACGTTTGACGAACGAATTTTACATCTTTTATACTCTTAGAAGATAATATTAACTGGGCTTTCGGAAAAATTTAGCAGAAAGACTCTTGCGATGCTTAAAACAAACTCGATTCATTTATAGATGCGAAATTCAAGTTGAAAACCGATTTCAAACTACTTTTGATGAAAGAAAGTGACTTTTAACTCTTTCAAATCGTTTCCTATCTCAAAATCTGCAATAATATGATAGAATCTTTATTTTAGGATGCTGAAAACAGCCTCGATTCAATCACAGCTTTGAAATTGAACTTGAAAACTGATTTCAAACTATTTTTGATGAAAGAAAGTGACTTTTAATTCTTTCAAATCGTTTCCTATCTTAAAATCTGCAATAATATGATAGAATCTTTATTTTGGGATGCTGAAAACAGCCTCGATTCAATTACAGCTTTGAAATTGAACTTGAAAACCGATTTCAAACTACTTTTTACGAATAAAAGTGACTTTAAACTCTTTCAAATCGTTTCCTATCTCAAAATCTGCAATAATATGATAGAATCTTTATTTTGGGATGCTGAAAACAGCCTCGATTCAATTACAGCTTTGAAATTGAACTTGAAAACCGATTTCAAACTACTTTTTACGAATAAAAGTGACTTTAAACTCTTTCAAATCGTTTCCTATCTTAAAATCTGCAATAATATGATAGAATCTTTATTTTGGGATGCTGAAAACAGCCTCGATTCAATTACAGCTTTGAAATTGAACTTGAAAACCGATTTCAAACTACTTTTTACGAATAAAAGTGACTTTAAACTCTTTCAAATCGTTTCCTATCTCAAAATCTGCAGTAATATGATAGAATCTTTACTTTGGGATGCTGAAAACAGCCTCGATTCAATTACAGCTGCGAAATTGAACTTGAAAACTGATTTCAAACTATTTTTGATGAAAGAAAGTGACTTTAAACTCTTTCAAATCGTTTCCAATCTCAAAATCTGCTGTAATATGATAGAATCTTTATTTTAGGATGCTGAAAACAGCCTCGATTCAATTACAGCTTTGAAATTGAACTTGAAAACTGATTTCAAACTACTTTTGATGAAAGAAAGTGACTTTAAACTCTTTCAAATCGTTTCCTATCTCAAAATCTGCTGTAATATGATAGAATCTTTATTTTAGGATGCTGAAAACAGCCTCGATTCAATTACAGCTTTGAAATTGAACTTGAAAACTGATTTCAAACTACTTTTGATGAAAGAAAGTGACTTTAAACTCTTTCAAATCGTTTCCTATCTCAAAATCTGCAATAATATGATAGAATCTTTATTTTGGGATAGTGAAAACAGTCCTCGATTGATTAACAGCTTTGAAATCGTTTTTCGAAATCGATTTCAAACTAATTTTCAAGCCTTAATGAGACTTAATTCTTGTAAATCGTCCCCAGCCTCAAAACCTGCGATAATATGTTCGATTCTTCCCCCAGTTGTGCCAAACAAGACGACAAGACCCCAGCAAGAAGCTGTCTCAATTAATACTCCGAAGACGGAATCTACTTCGTCTTTTTCTCACGACGATACAGAGCGGCACGGTTTTGGATTCCACAAAGAACAGCAGCAGCAGGCGGATACAGAGAGCGCAGATTCCTGCGGGGAATCGACAGACAAGCAAAAGGCGGATGTTGCTCAGTCGAAAAAGTCCATAAACTTTGTGAAGGGGGAAATCGCGGCGGGGTTTAAGCCGGACGAGGAAAAGCCGAAGAGGCCTGACTTCGAGAAGCCGGCCCCCGACGCCCAGAGCACAAAACAACTCAGAGAAATGAGCGAAATTGTCACGGAGAAGGTGAAATTTCTCTCCGAGGGAAGCCAGAGCCTCTCTGCTATACAGATCATGGCGATACAACTTCAAGTGAGAATCTTTCGGGGTATTTTCAGCCTGGGAAAGGGATCTTATTGACCAGGTGATAAACTTCACCGTTTTTATAAAATCGCAGACGCTGGTTGCCGCCTGGGAAGCCGGAGACTTGAGGGAAAGCTACTTGTACGAATGGCTGAGGGGTACGGGCCTGGAATTGGGTCGTTTAGAAGAAGCGGCTGCTCCTCCGGGCTGGGATTGCCATTGGGATAGGTAGAGTATCTCAAGCACACAGTTAATCGATGAAAATATCTCGTAACTTGAGAGTCGTAGGGGGAGAAGCTTGTGTTTCGTTGTGTCGAATAGACTCGATCATCTCATGGTATTCCATGCCGACTGAACCGACGATTCTTTCCATTTTATTCTTCACTTTATTTAGATGTAAGAAAAAATGGGAAAAATTTGGAAAAAATTAGGAGCGAATGTTGGAGTTGGAATGGATGGTGGAAAGAAAAATTCATTCTTAGGCTTTAAGGTCTTGGATATTATCACCGCATAATTGTCTTCGTGATTTATGCTTTGTCTTGCTGTTATAGGCCTGGGAGAAGCGATCGTGATTTCAGCGGGAGAAACCTCGGAGCGCCAAGACTGAGGATGCATATTTGAAATCTTTGTGTTTTAACATTTTAGCTTGAAAACGTATAGAGAAGCTATTGTAGTATTGATAAAAGAAAGAAATTTACCCAAAGCTTGATAATAATTCCCGTGAGAGAAAAAAAAATTCAGATAACTCTTTCGTATTTTTTTCAAGGCCTCTGGCGTAAATTTAATTTAATGTTAGGAAAATATCTCTTGAATAAATGAAGGATAAGGTTCTTCTTTTCGAGAAACGCGACCGCAGGTAGGGGTATTAATAATGGATTATCTACTACTTTCAATGAAAGAGAAAAGAGAGAGAAACACAATCGGCGTGCACAGAGGGGCCTGAAAAACGCCCTGAAGAACGACTTTAAATCTGCCAAATATTCTCACACCTTTATTCTCTCTCTCGGGGGGATGTTTTTAGGTCGCATAAACGGTACTATTATCGCAACTCACTCACTGGCGATGCTCAATGGACCTATCCCGAGGCTGACGTTGTCGGAGGTACTGAAGAAATGGACTTGTGCACCACCCCTCCGCCCCCGGAGGACGAGGATCTACTTATCATCGGTAAATCGCTTTTCGCCGAAAACTCGTAAACGAAGAAAGATAGGAAAAAAAGTTTCGAATAAAAGTTGTAGAGCGTAAAATTTCACATCAATGATGTCCCATGACTTTTACCCCTAATCCTGATAGTTCAGGTTTTACAGCGATTCGAAGCTTGATATCTTGAAAAATTGAAAAATTCTTATTTCTCAATTCCAAATTAGATTTCAACATTTGTTATTTACAGAAGAGGCGCGCAACGGCTCTGCGGAAAAACCCAAGGAGATCAAGTCAGCCCTGACTGTTATAGGGGACAATAAAATCGTCCAGATAACTAAAGACGAGTATAAGAGCCTCGAGGCTCCGCCTCCGCCCCAAATCTCGAGTCCAAGTCCGCCTCCCCCTCCACGAATCTTTGCGGAGGATTTGAAGAAGGGAAAAAAGCGACGGGGAAGCAATAACGAGCGGGTTTCAGACCAGAAGAAAGAAAAATCAGGTGATTTGAGGAACTCCTGGGAAAAATTGACGCAGAAAGAGAAGAAATTTCCACTTTTTGTTCTCAGAATTTATCCCCACCGGCTCTTCTTCCGATACGAAAGACAGCGTCGATCCACCGCTACCTCCTTCACCTCCAAAAAACTCACAGCCTCCGCTGCCACCGAACCCGCCACACGCTGCGATTATCCCAAATCCACCGAGCAGCGAACCTCTACCACCCGGAGTAGACCCGAAGGATATGCCTTATCCTCTACCTCCTGTCACTGGGATGGAGCCTGGAATTGTTTACGCGGGAAATGCACAGCAGACTAATCCTATCTATGCAGCTACCATCGGGGATAGAGGCGCTATCACACTTCCTATCATCGATCATAGATCCGGCATCATTCAAGGACAGCTTATGCACTATCCGACTTATCAGCATTTGCATAACGTAATATGAGAGCGGAATTAATGGGGATTCGATATTGGAATTCGTTTTTGAACCTTTTTCAGCCTAGAAGCGATCCTTTTTTATTTTGGATTAAAGAGAATGAATTTTTGGATACTTTTATACGCAGACTGTTTGTGAAAGATACTTTGAAGACTCGAAATCTAGTTTACAAGCTCAGACTAAGAAATTCTGATGAGTTCGGCTAAATTTGAATTATTTTGCATCTAAAAATCAATAATCTTCAATTTTGGATCGAAAAGAATAAATTTTGAATCCTTTTATGTGCAGACTGTGTATAAAAGACCCTTTTGAGACTCAAAATCGAGTTTATAAATTGAAACTAAGAAATCCTGAGGAGCTATGCCAACTTTTGATTCTATTAGATCTAAAAATCGATAATCTTCAATTCTGTATGAAAAAAAATGAATTTTTGATCCTTTTATGTGCAGACTGTACTTTAAAGACACTTTTGTGTATCCAAGTATGTAATTCTTTCTTCTCTTTCGACAGCAAGCGATGATTGCAGCAGCTGGAAGTCTGGGAGCCCAAGAGGCTGTGCAATTTATGCTGACAGACTACGGTCAAGTGTATGCGAATACGCAGGTGATAGCAAAGCCGCCAGTGAAATCGAAGAACGATCAGTCGCTTGGCTCGGCTTTGGACTCATTTTACAACGACATTGCTTCTATAGAGAAGACTAACGCCGAACAAGAGTCTTCGCTGCAAGAAGTCGACCCAACAATTAACGCCGCAGAAAACAACACTCCGCCACCGATTATCGCCACTTTGCCTACTCCAGTTAGCACAGCAACTGCTCAAATAGATATAGAGGAAAAAGCTAACGCCTCTAGTGCTGATCCTGCCGCTGGAAAGGAAAAGAAAAGGAAAAAGGTCTCTTGGATCGGTTTTTGGATTATATAAATTTGATTCTTAGAATTTCGAGTTGATTCTTAGCTGAAATAATGCGGTTTGTGATTTGTTTAAATTCCTGTAGTCGTTTCTCCTCAAGTTCTTACCAGTTTTATCCTATTTACTGATAGCTTTCGGTATTTTCGATGGATTTCTGCTTAATGAAATCATATTCCATACTGCACTTCCATTTCCTAGGTCGTAATTCTTCGGGATTGTACAATTCTTGTCAAACGTTCTGTTAGAATCGGTTCTATTTCTTTATATCTTATTCATCTCTTTGGAGATTCTTTTCGAAACGAGAAAGAGGAATTGTAGAATGAGAAAAGGGCTTCTTTTCGCTGAGATTCGCGACTCTGATATTTTATTTGCCCTCCGTTTGTTCGCAGGCAAAAATCGGGATTGGAAAAAAGCAGAAGGAGATGTCTTCGATGGTAGCAAAGTGGCAAAAAGCTCAACAAGACTTTGACGACAGCGAATAGAAGTCGGAAGATCGAAGGAAACTCAGAAAATGAAAATCGGTCGATAAACCGTTCGACAAAAGTGATAAATAATGAAAATATGTACACATGTGTAAAATATGAATTAAAAGAGAAAAACGCCCGAGGAATATTGAATAATTAAAGATAACTAATTAACGAATATCTATCCACCTTATTGTATCATACACAATTTCTAGAAATAATTTCTTAAGAGAATAAAAATCCTTTTTTAATCAAATTCCTTCTAATATTCATTCTAAAACATCTTTAAAACCTAAATTGATCTTTACTCGAAATTAAATCAGTTTCTATCAATTTCTAGGAATAATTTTATCGATTAAAAATCCTCTTTAAACCAAACCCGATCTAATTCTTATTCGATTCTCTATTTTCTCAAAAAAAAAAGCCATAGAAGTAACGAAGTCTGGGAAAAATCATCTGAATAAAGAAACTACCCAGGTATTAATCAATAGCTGAAGTTTATTGATGTAATAATGTACATTTAAGCGACGAGTGCGCTCGCGGTTGAGCTTTCGTACTTCCAATTTGGAGGTAGCGTGCTTTTAGTTTTGTAGTAACGAGCGAGTCTGTGGATCCTCGACTCTACCAAAATCAGGCGGAACTTGCTGTCCTTGTCTTTGCGGTTGCGTTCCAAGTGCTTTCTGATCGCCACAGCCTTCTTGATAAGGTAGTAAAGATCCTCGGGTAGATCAGGGGCCAAACCCATCGCCTTTTGTATGCGCAGGATCTTGTTGCCAGTCAGAAAACGGACCTGAGCCACTCCGTGCGAATCTCGAAGAATCACGCCTGGAATAACGTGAAAAAAGATTAAAATCTGAGCTAGAATTGGGCTTCTCATCTTTCGATTAGGAAATTGCAACGATATCAGAAGTTTCATTGTTCGTGACTACCTATAATGAATTTGGCACAAAGTAATTCCCAAAATCACCTCAAAAGCCACGAGTTTTAAATTTCTCTAGCAAGCTTCTAGGAAGTGATAAGACAAAGTTAGTCGAACCTCAGCTGGTAGCTTGCAAAAATTGAACATTTTAATGGAGCAAAATATGAGGAAATCGTTTTTTTTTTACCAATTTGCGACGGGGTCAAACCCTTCTTGGCAAGTTTGAAGATGTGCTCCTTGCAGTCCTCCGGTGTGAGTTTTAGCCACGTTGGAACACTTCGTCTGTACGGCAGAGCCGACTGGGATATACCCTTTCTGAAATAGAATATATAAACTGCAAACGACTGCGGGACGAATGATAATAATTTAATAACTCCGTCAGAAGTTGATATTGTGTATATTATCACGAAGATAACCAACAAAACGAAAAATAAGAAGAGACTGGACAGAAAATGGGACGATAAGAAGTTCGGTGAAGAATAACGCCGATCAAGATTATTGAATTAGATTAATTCGAATGAAAACCGTCGCGATGAGATAATTGAAGGAAAGAATGGAAACGCCATTCATGTATCGCGGCGTGAACACATGGCGACGACTTAGCGAACGGCGTTTGTTGTCTTATTCGAGTATTTCGGGGCACTAGGGGAGCGGGATTTGTGTTAAAAGGGTATAAAACGGCGCGAGGATTATCTTACGGATTATACTAGTTCATATGTTCGAGTAATTTGTGGTTAAATTGATAATTTCTTACCCTGGTGCGTGCATGCGACCCATGATGGCAGATTTTTCTTACCGAAAGACACTAGCGCGGTTTTAACACTCGAGTCACGGATCAGGCGGGAACTAGCTGTGACGTCACGGCGCTCTAGTACGCTTACCCGCTATAAATTCCGCCGCGCCTAACCATATGCAACCCGCATGCCATTCATGTAATTCGGTCTCTACCTTGCCTACTGTTCGGCGTGGCGGAATTTTTCGCGGGCGCGTGTGCCAGAGCAAAGTTACAGCGCCCGACCGGCGGCAACAATTTTCTGTCGTACACGGATGGCATGCGGGTTGCCTACGGCTAGGCGCATTGATGTTTGCGGGTAAGTTAGTTCGCCCTTTTGACCGCGAGATGGCGAGAGCGTTTCTCACCCCGTGCGCAAACTTTCTGAATTCAAAGTTATAAAATAATGGGTTTTTCAGGATTTTCGACTTACAGGCAAGGAAGGGACAGGGGAAAATGATTAAACAATTGATTATTTACGATTTTTAAGGAATGTTTATTAAAAAATGCAACAGCTTATTATAATGATATATCCTAAGGTTGATTATTCAAAACGACTACAGCTAGGTCGCGCAGTGACGTGATATTCTGTTCGAGCGACAACCGATCACGTGACATGGCGTATCCGTACACCACACACACACATACACGTACGCACAGTGTATTAATGCAGTTAACACACAATGTGTAATTTGTTTATACTATTTTTGTTGCGAAATATAACCGATATCAAATTATACGAATGACGTACATACCTATATCATTACAACAGAATGATCGAACAGAATTAGATACACAATTACTACTTCCTAAGTACCAAATCAAACATCATGCTGATCGTCAGCGAATATTTCACACTCAATAAAATCTCAAATAGGTTATAACGCACGGTGATATATCACAGGTATTTAATTATTTATAAACTAAAACCGCTGTCAGCTGTTACCACTCACGTATGTACTACATACGTACGTGTCGACATTATTCTACACATTTTAACTCACTAGTTACGAAACAGAATCTAGTCGATTTTTCTTAACCTGATAAAATTATATTTCGTTCCAATTCCTTTTTTCTTCACCTTATCCCCTGGATACCGTTTATCAATCTTTATTTCGAAAAACGAAAGAATAAAAATAAAAATAAGAAAATGAAAAAATGAAAAAAACAGCTTTGAACTTTCTATTATTTTTCCGCAGATTTTTTACACGCACTCCAATATGTTGACGGTGGAGAATATGATCGCGGGTCCGTCGACGGCGTCCGATAATATTCTGGGTACGAATTTTGCCATGGAAACGGTGGAGATTGTTCCCACGATGGAAAGCGGAGAGGCGATGAATCTGATGGAAGAATCCGGAGGGACTGAGGTTCAAATCGGTCAGATAGTCGGCTTGGATAACCGGGAGGAATCCTTGGACAATGATCAGAGAAGCGGAGAGGATAGGAACGTGGAGAAAATATTGCATTTGGTGCCTGAGATCGATTCGCGTTCCGATGCCCTGGTGAAAAACGGGCCGAGCAATTGGCCGGATTTCTGCAAGCCTTCGACATCCTCATTTACAAATTCCGATCGGGATTCTTCAAACTCTGGGAAAGATTGTTTGCAGGAATTCGAAACCCCCAAGCCGGGGACTCTGGTCACTTCAAATTCGCTGAAAAGGGCCGGGCCCTACATCCTCGGACCCCCGATCGGCACTTCACCTGTGAAAAGCATCGTACAATGTCTGGCTCGGAGAGAGGGGGCGGATAAATTCTTCACGATTAAAATCCTCACCCTGAAAGACCAGGACGAATATGAAACGCAGGACGATAGGCAGGGGAAGATGTTATTGCATGCAGAATACTCCTTGCTTAGTCTCTTGCACAGCCAGGACGGAGTCGTTCATCATCACGGATTTTTTAAAGTAATTATTAGTACCGTTTGGATCCTGCTCCAAATTTGTTCTTCATTCCTTGAAAAACTCCAAAGTTTCTAGTAATTTTTGGAAAAATTCTAACGCTCCATTTTCACATGGGAGAGTAAGAATTTTTGTCTGGAAAGCCTCTGGATTTTCTCGGAATACTCATTCAGGCCGTGATTTTACTGGATTACAGACCGAGATGAGAAACTATCCGATTCAAAGCCGCGGGGAATTTAAAACGCCCATTTGGGGCCGAGTCGAAGTTCCAAACGTTCGAAATCCCCAATTCTTTTGAAACAATTCAGAATTTTCCGAAACATTGAAGTCCGTCTCCAGTTTTCGGAATTTTGAAACTCCGGTGTTCTTCGTTTGGAAGTTTTTTGCAAACTTTCTGGGAAACGCCCTTCAAGTTTGGAACTTGGACTCGTTTATCTCCAGAATCGGCTCCCTCGATTCTTCAGAGTTGATCCAGAGATCCAAGACCCACGATTTCAATCCCAAACTAAATTCCGGGCTCTTTTTATCCCCAGGAATTGAAGAAGACTAGAATAACGTATCTGGTCGAAGTTCCGAACAGTCCAGATCCCCAATTATTTCTAAACGATTCTAAATTTTCAGAAATGTTTAGGATAATATTTGTATCGCATCAATTCTCTCCTAGTTATCTCTTAGAAATATTGTTTTCCTCCAATTTCATCTAGAAAAACTGAAATTGACGAAGTTATTTGCATTTATACAGGACTGTGCGCTGGAGGAGAAGAGCGGACCAGCGGGAGCTGTTTACACGGGTAAAATAAAGCGGCGATTGTGTCTGGTGCTGGATTGCCTTACCGCGAACGACTTGAATCCGAAGAACGACGAGCTGCTCAATTTACAACACCACGTTATAAAGGAGAAGAAATTGTCGGAGAGAGAGACTCTGCTCATATTCTCCGACACTGTTAGAATCGTCGCTTGTCTTCACAAGAGAAACATCGTACATAGGGATCTTAAGCTTGGGAATCTTGTGCTCAATCGTAGGACTAGGAAAGTGAGTCTATTAAATTGGATCGGTTCTCAAATCTGAGTCCCATTTTGGTTCGAATCGGTCCGTAAACTCGATTGCAATTCAACGCTAATCCCTAAAAATTATATTCCAAGCTGATTGACTGAATTATCTCAAATCCCGAGCCAAAATCTATCAAAAAATCAGGATTCCATCGATAATAAAAAACCTGTCTGAAAATTTCAGGTGACGATAACGAATTTCTGTCTGGGAAAGCACTTGGGTAGCGAGAACGACCTGTTGAAGGATCAGCGAGGATCTCCCGCCTACATATCGCCGGACGTTCTCTGCGGCAAACCGTACCTTGGAAAGCCGTCTGACATGTGGGCGCTGGGAGTAGTTCTTTTCACGATGCTATACGGCCAGTTTCCGTTCTACGATAGCAGTCCGACGCAGTTGTTCAACAAGATAAAAGCCGCGAATTACCACATCCCGAAGTAAACGGTCTTCGAATTAGAGTTTCCCGGTGTTTTCCCCGCTCGGAATAGCCTCTCAACTTCTGATTTTCGTTTTCAGCGACGGTAGAGTGTCGGACGGCACGATATCCCTCATCAGAAACCTCCTGGTCTTGGAGCCGAGTCGTCGTCTGACCGCGACGGAGGTCTTGGACTCCTTATCCTCCATAATAACGACGTTCAAAGTCCCTGCGGCGGTGGGAGAAGAGCTGCAGGTCGTTCCGGACATAGACGACGCGGGGGATAAAGGCTACGAGCAATTGTCGCAGCAGAAAATTGAACGGGATAAAAAATTTGGGGATAAAAACAAGCTGGGAGATTTCTCCAAGCAAGTTACGCTGCAGGTATTGTCCCACGAGACGATATCCCGGCCCCGGGCGATACTGAAGCCTCTATTTTCCCCCAGGAACAGATGGAGAAGATGATAAAACACCAGCAAAGCCCTATAGTCCCGCAGCGCAGACCCTACGCCCAGATTCCTCTCCACAGAGTCGACTCTGATGCCAGAGAACTGACTGCCGCTGAATTGTCGCGATACAAGCACCTCATTCCGAGGGAGAATCAGCGCTCGCATTCACAGACGCCGAATCGTCGCGAAGGAGTGCTTCTCAGGCTGAGAGGAAGCTCCAGGAGTAGATCGGTCGCCTCTAATCCGGTAGATTTTTTCACACAAGTCGCGTGAGACCCTCGCAAAAGTCTTTGCAACGTCCAAAGTCCTCGCGCCCCTGGAAATCGCTTTTCGCCGAAAACTCGCGAGCGAAGAAAGATGGGGAAAAAAGTTTCGGATAAAAGTTGTAGAGAGTAAAATTTCGCGTGAATAATGCCCGATGGCTTTTGCCCCTAATTCTAACGGTTCGGGTTTTACAGCGACGCGAAGCTTGAGATCTCAAAAAATTCATGAAAAATCGAAAAATATTTATTTCTCGACGTTCTTGGGCGGAAATCGGTCGGAAAAAATCTCGCCTTTTTAACGAAAGCAAGAAAAAAAGATTACATTCGTCGGTTTACAAATTATAACAATTTTAAACTCAGAGTTCTTTATCAAAGCGTCGAATTAACTCAGTTTATTAAATCCCGCAGATTCTCGGCCGCCAGGTAACACCCAGTCCGCAAATTCCTCCCAGCTCCGGCCCCAACACTTCGGCTAGCAATTCCACTGAGAATTTGGGCCCAGGGAGGGCGATGGGCGGCCTGTACCCTCCGGCGAACAACGAGAGGGAATCTGCAGCCGGAAACAGCGCCGCTACTCCCTCGGGGGTCCAAAACGAGTCGAACAACACTCAGACCTCGTCCCACAGCCAGCACAGAAGATTATCTCTGCCTGATGTCCAGGAGGGGAGTTTATACTCGGTAGAAAATCAGAGGCAATCTTCTTCTCCGGAGTCGCAGGCCGGACGGATCAACCCGCAGTCTCAATCGCAGGTGCCTCTGTCTTCGCAGGAGGAAGCGAGGCGGTCTTTGAGACCGACTCGGTCCCCCGGTGTCTTGAACCGATCGGTTCCTGAGCTGCTGCGACAGAACAGACAGAACAGATTCCGCGAAGCGATAGTCGACCAGCTCGCCTCCTTCAGAGTCAGGATGCAGCAGAACAGGATGAACAACATCGAGCGGGAATTGAACATACAGAACAGACTGGTAAGTCTGATGTCAAACGCCGTTGAAAACGAGCGAAGATCGCTCGACTTCCCCCTCAGGAGACCTGCGATAAACCAGAGCCGGCATTCCCCTTACTCTCTGAGATCCGGGGGGGATGTTTACAGCGGACGGGGTTCGAGGCGTGTCGAAACTCCGGGGGTACAGAATTCAGACTTTGGCAGAGAATTTAGGGATAATCAGATTTCGAATGGCGGATTAACCGACCGCCCAGATCCCTTGGCTTCCAATGCATCTTCGCTGCACTCGGATAACCATGAGGCGTCGAGTTCCAGAGCGATATCAGCCCTCGCGAGAGACTCGGCTTTGATCGGGGGTCAGAACGAGTCTGAGAATCAAGATTCTATATTAATTCACAGAGGTATTAGGTTCCAGCTTTCGCCAAGGTCCCAGAGAAACTTGAGCGCATTTTTGAGAAGCAGATTGGACGGCAGAGGTCGCGACTCTAGGAGATAGTATTTATTTCGTGTTTAATTATACCTGTAATTATGAAATCAATTATACGAAGGTTGAGATAGTTTAGCCAAGGAATTAGGTGGCAAGAATTTACATCTATTGACCTGTGAAAATTTCAGCAAATAAAAAGAAGAAAAATCATGTTAGTAGATTATGTTCGATCGACGTAACAAAAAAAAAAGAAACAAATGAACGAAGAGAAAAAAATGTTGATTATCTTAATTTGAGTTCTTTTTTTTCTTCTTCTTAACTCGCTTGTATACAATTATTATTAATGAATTATTTGTTCTTATTGTAATAATATTATTATTGTTATTAATATAATAGAGAGCAATAAAATAATGCGTCGATTAAAATCCAATGTACAGAATACAAATTGTTATTTACCCTCTTCGGTATGATTTTATTGATTAATTAATAACAATAATTAATTAATTAATAAATAAATAATCTACGAGTCTCGCGCTTCCCCCGAATAGATATATATATATATATATAATACCTATATAATCAATTTACTAATTATTAGTATATTCGTTTAGTTTTTTTTGATGTTTTTTTTTTTTTTTAATATTTGAAAGAAGTCTTAAAAAACTATTTCACATATTATTTTATTTGTTATTATTATTATTATATTTATAACTTGAGGATTACAATATATTCATTTATATGATAATAATTAATTAATTAATTAATTAATTAATCAATTAATATTGTTAATCTATAATTATTATTATATATGTATGTATGTAATATAGCGTATCATATATGTATAGCAATAGAGACTCTTTAAGTGCAATCGAATAAACTATAGAAATAAATCAATACGTTTTTAAAGAAATTACTTCTTTTTCATTCTTTCTTTCTTTCCTTCTTTCTTTCTTAATTATATATATATCTTCTTTCCTGTTATTCGCACCCGTCAAACCAAAGTCTTCTCTATCCCTATTATATTCAATGTGATAATAATAGTAATAATAATAATAATAATAATAATAATGTAACATAGGTATAGTTTAATATGAAAATAATATTTCATAATTATGATTATCTATAATAATAATAATAATAATAATAATAATAGCAGTAGTAGGTATTTATGATATTTAATTATATGTATATTTAAATCGAGTAATATATATATTCTCTTAACTCTAGTCCCTCCGAATAAGAATTTATATCTAATATAATCAATCAATTAATCAATTAATTAATTAATTAATTAATTAATCAATCAATTAATTAAACAAACGTTACTATAATAATAAGAATAATAATCAAATTTCAATAATCGCGTATAGTTTTTCTTGTTGTTTTTGTTATTTTTGTCGTTTTTTTGTTGCTTTTGTTTTGTTTTTTTTTTTTCTTTTTTTTTCAATACAATATGCGTCTAATAACTAACGGACTCTTCCTCTTCCCATTAACCCATTAACCCTGTTTGGGTCACGGCATAAATAAATTCTCTCTACTCTACTCACTCTTCCTTTTCCTTTTTCTTTTTCTTTTCCTCTTCCTCGCTTCCTCGCTTCCTCCGCCTTCTCCTTTTTTCTAATATTAATTATATAATATAATAGGGACAATAATGATTTAATTATTTTTACTATACTATAATGATAATAATAATAATAATAATAATAATGATAATAATAATGATGATAATAATGCAGACAATAATAAATTGATTATAATATAATATAGTATATTACACTTGGATGTTTATATTATGATCCTAATTGAAAAACATGCCTTTTCTTTTTCTTTCTTTATTTATTCATTTCTTTATTTCTTTAATTAATTAATTATTTATATGTATAATCGCTTTTTTTTATATTTTTTTTTTTATATAATCGATGTTTACGATGATACAAGAGAATCGCACGTTGTAATATTATATTCAATATTTATATTGAACAGGTATGTATATATATTATGTAGAACAATAAAATGAATGTAATTTGAAAAAAGAAAAAAAAAAAACCGTTTTGTTATCATTCCATCATGCGATGACAATATTAATCAATATTAATAATACCGTAATATCATGCATGGGGATGTGGGATGATTATAATAATTGATAAATTCTACCTGATCCTTATCGTTGTAGGAAATCTATGGAATAAGGATGAAAAGATTTTATGAGTAGACTGAGATAAGTTTTTCTGACTATTCGCAGACACGGGGAGGACCGAGCTACTGCTGTGAAATATTGCAAAGAATTGAAAAAGGCTCTGAACAAGGAGGAAACGGGGCTCGTAGTATGTTTAACGATAGAAATAAGTGGCGCGCACCACTCCCATCGTAAGTAAGGGCCTTTTTCTAATCTTTTATACATCCAGATGATCCCTCCTCTCTCTCTCTCCCTCTCTTTCTCTCATCTATAGTAGAAAGCTAAAGACAGATGTACAGAAAATTTCTAGATACAATATTAGGCGCGCGACTCAATTATATTTTCAACCAGCCTCCGAGGGGAGGCCCGTATTCATAGTATACCAAAAAAAAGAGAAAAAAAACACGCCCAATTCCCTGAAAAGAGAAGTTTGTCTCTAACTGGAGATGAAAAGCTGCGCGTGATAAGAATAATTTGAATAAATTCAAACACAATGCTCCTCCGATCTTCTTAATGTTGAGTTTCATACTTTGTCATGATTCAGGCGATTGGAAACAGGAGCTTATCTTGTTCGTAATATTCGTTCGTTAAATATTAAAGACTATAATTCCTTCCTTTAACAGAGTAGTAATAGTAGATACGGTATCTATGAATACGGACCTATCCAGTAAACACATTACAATAAAATTGCGTTATTGGATGGTGTCTTATCCTTTCTGTTATTAATTATTTATTTATTTATTTATTTATTTTGTTTTTCATTTTTTTTGTTTCGGAGTGTGTTCGATGCTATTTTCTCGAATACAGGAGTGGTGCGGGCCTTAGTTTCCCCAAAGATGGAAATAATCTTCCTATTCGATACAATAACAATTGTGTGCTAATATGGATTGGATCAGCCCAACATATTACATAACGTTTTGTTAATATTGAATTGAATGTAGAACGAAGATAAGGTAATAGAGACAGTACCTTGCACTTGTCACTCAGTTTGAGCGCAAGCGCGAGTTCTCCATCGCTGATGTACGTTGTACAAGTAAGTTGGGTGCGAGCGTGAACACAGGAACCGTCATTCGGTACAGAACGGCTTACTCATTTCTTGGTGATTCTAGTTTTCTCTTACTATATTACTCAATGCTCTATACTCAATCGTCGACAATTTCAGAATCAAGGTAATCAGATGCAAGTATGACCAAAGATCATCATTTGTATACAGAGATAAAAAAGTGACGAGAAAAAATATCTAGTATATCGCAGGTTTTCATTCCATGAAAACTCGACCGATCATTTTTTCCACCGACATTTTTCATTCGATTCATTATCTCTTCTATCATATTATCCCAACTCTAACATCCGCTACTTCATTTTATTTCACATTTTTTTCTACGAATTATGAATTTTTCAAACATCGAATGGAACTACGTTTTTTAATTTCTCAATTTAAAACGTCGTTCCTTACGAAGTTTCAAGGATTCCTAAACAAACAACGTTTCGTTAGAAAAAAAATCTCCAAAGAAATTTCAGGAGCGAATTTTTGAGTTGGAAATAAGAGTTGCGAAGAAAAAATCTATGATTCGAACGAGAAATGGCTAAGGGGAAAAATCGTCGTTCGAATCGGCAATTGAATACCTCGTATTATATACATTCAAGAATTTCATAAAAAGACGAATTGATTTATAGATTATATTTATATCTATCCAATTATTTTATCAAATTCCAAAATTCTCGATCTAAATATTAGGAATGAAACAGTAAAAACAGTTGCGAGCGAGAGAGAGAGAGAGAGAGAAGAATTGGAATGATAACGCCATGGGTGTATTTGAAAACGATTTGTATAAAATATTTATTATTTCCTTATCATTCATGCATTTCAGTGTTTTTTTTTTGTGTTTTTTTTTTTGTTTGTTTTTTTCACCATTATTTGAGCAGAAAAAAAAAAATAAAGTTTACTCTCTAGAAAAAAACGTTATCGTCGATTATTAGTTTCTTTCTTTCTTTGTTTTGTTTTGTTTTGTTTTGTTTCTTGTTTGTTCGTTTGTTCTTTTCTAAGAAAAATATAAAAGTATTTTTTTTTTGTTTTTTGTTATCTATTTATATTTACAATTCAATAAATTAATTACGATTAGTACAATCGTCATCGTCATTGTCGTATAGCTGGCGGTTTGAGACACTCCGTTTCATTCTATCCGATTGATATACATATTTTCTTTTTTTTCTTTCTTTTTTCTTTTCTTTTCGTCAAAAAAAAACCGTTCGAAATTCATTAATTAATCAATTCATTAATTATTCACTTATTTTGATCTAAATTTCTTATCAAAGAATTTTCTAATTATTCTGTGCAATAAATCTGTCATAATATTTATTTAGTTTCTTTTTTTTCATCTTCTTCTAGTCATCGTCGATTGTCCTAGTATTTAGGTCCTGTGTTCACTATCACAGCAGTGTGTATATCAGAAATATATCCAAAATAATCCCTACCCCGTTTCTATGCGATAGAGAAAATATCGGATATTACCTTTCTGTAGAATATAAAGATAAACGGCTACGAAACCGTCCGCCGTTTAATAAGTGGACAATCTCTGACCGGAATCTACTCCGTCTGTAATTTTGGAGTTTTTTTGAAATCCGAAAATTTCTAATAATAAACGATCATAAAGTAACAAGGAAGAACTCACTGGACCCATATAGCCTCCCACCACTCCGGAATCATGATAAAAAAACAGAGTCAACATCACTCCTCATCTTAGGATACGTTATATACATAAAGACCAGCTTCTTAGTCTCTCTCGCGTCTCGAATGATTAAAAAGTTTCTTTACTTTTTGGTCAATAATCTCCCGTACATCACTATACTTCCTCGGCTTCAGATTTTGCCTCTGTATTCTCTGGCTGCGGATCGTGATTGACAATCTCTTCCTCGGGGTTTCGGACCTCCTTGGAATCCCCCGGGTTATCGTCGAGGCTCTTTTCCCCCGGTTCGTAAATCTCCTCGACGTTATCCAGCCCTTCGTGAGGTGGAAAGCTCTCATTCTCGTCGTTGCAGGTTTGGATATCCTGCGCCTCTTCAACCGGACAAACTTCCTCCCCGACTCCCTCCTCGATTTTCTTCCCCTCTCCCCCGTCCTCGGCATGATCTGAGGAACGGTGTTCGGGAAGTTCGTCAAACTCCTGTAAATTATCCCCGCTGACATTAGCCTCCGACTTTTCCGCGTCGTTCAGCGAATTTACGGGCTCATTTTCGTCCTCGATGAATATGGAGCGTTCCTCGTTAAACGTATGGTCAGCCGGAGGCGGACTGACGTTTCCCCAACGGGACTTTCTGCTCCGGTTATTATTCCTGCTCTCCCGATTATCGTGTCGGTCTTTTCCGCCCGGCGGTGAGACCGGGTCTTCTCTATCCCTCGCGTGGTTATCGAGCTGCTCTCTGTCTTCCATGTTCCCGACCATCTCCGATATTCCGTTCTCGGTTTCCCCCAGCGGCCAGGAACTCGAGGAAGACGATCCCGGAGGACCGTTTTCCAGCCCTCTCCAAGGGCCCTCGGGCCCCGCGACTGGGGGGCCTAGAACTCCGAATGGAGGCCTGATCGGGGGGCCGCGAGGATCGTCGAACGGAGGCCTGAAGAACGGGTCTCCTTCTCGTGGGTCGAACGGAGGGCCGCGGGGACCGAAAGGAGGCCTCATTCCGGGCCTCATGCCTCGCGGACCCATACCGCGAGGGTGGAACATGGGAGGACCTGGAATGTGTCGTTTAGAATCAGAATTTCATTAAGGTGGGGGGAAATCGTCGAATAGTATTTTTTTAAACCGCATGACTGAAGCCAAAAAGTCGTATTTCTTTTTTCTTTTTCTCGTATTCGTGCGGAAAGCATAAAAAATACGTTCGGAAACGTTGAAATTCGATGATTGATAAATTCGAGGCAGATGAGATCTTTGAATTCTTCTCAATTTTCATTTATTTTCGGGGTTTCATCAATTTTTTGGCGAATTAGAATAGAAACGAAGTTAGAAGACCTTTGGGCATTAAAATCGCCGTTTTTAAGGACCCGAGGAGATTTTTGAAGAGTTTGTTCGTTAGGACTAGAAGCAGGGGATTTTATGAGTAGTAAAAGATTTGGTAAACTTTAAAATAATCAAAGAATTTCGTATGATATAAAAAGATTTTTCAAGATTTCTCTAAGTCTGCGATAGATTTCGTTGATTTTCATAATCAGAACTCGAAGAATTTCACAAGATCTTAAAAGATTCTAAAAGATTCTATGATGTTATCTTAATTTTCAGAATTTAACGAAGGAATTGAATGTCTTATTGATTTTCGAAGCGTCGAATCAAGTTTTTACCAAACATTCCAAAAGATATTCAAACATATCTCAAATCTGCAATAGATTTCTTCAATTTTCGTACCTAGAAGTCGAAGAATTTCACAAGATTTGACAAGATTTGACAACATTTCATGATATTTTATTCATTTTCCCGAAAACCGAGCAAAGAATGAAACAATATTTCCCAATCATTGATAAAATCTGATAAAATTCTACCAGATTAAATATCCAAGACGAAAAACGGGCGATTTAAAACCGTGCCGTCTAAACCAATTCCTCACCATGTCCTCTAGGTCCGATGCCAGGTCCCCTAGGTCCGAAAGCGTCGGGTCCCATGGGTCCCCTGGGTCCCCTAGGTCCCATCATATTAGGCGGTCCGAATCCCGGGTCCATAGGACCAGGGAAGAACTCTCTCCGCCTAGGATCGAAGTCAGGATGATCAGGCATGCCTCTAACATCGAATCCGTCGTTAATCCTGGGGTCGAACCCGGCCTCCCTCTGTCTGATTTCATACTCGTATCTCTCCCTTTCGTAATCCTCCATAGGATGTCTCCCCCGCATATCGGGTCTGTCGAAATCGTCCCTTCCAGGTCCCATTCTCTGGCTGAACTCATCCGCCCTGATGCCATTGGGCCCCATTCTTTCAAACTCGTCGTTAAACCTTCCGACATGCATTCTGGGGTCTGAAAAATCGTCCATAGGTCCCCTGGGCGGTCCGACGGGCCCCCTAGCCCCGAAGCTCTGTCTCTCCCTGTCCCCGGGTCCCCTTTGTTGATAATCTCTGGGGTCTTGAGGGCCTCTGAAGTCCGGGCCCCGAGGCCCGAAATCGGGCCTGTCCGGTCCTCCGGGGAATTTAGGAAGGTCCATTAGCGAAGGTGGGAGGTCAGCGGGCCTCCTAGTCTCCTCGTAAGCCCTGTCTCTGTTGTTCCTGGCCTCGATTCTGTCGTCCAATGGCAAAGTCCCGTCGGCGAGCTGCCTGAGCCGATCCGCGAGGCTCGGTTTCGCCTCCTTCTTCATCGGCGAGTCAATCTCGTTATTCTGGCCCTCGGCTCTGTCTCTGCGCTCCTCTCTGTCTCTGTCTCTCCGCCGGTCCCTGCCTCGGTCTCTGCCTCGGCCCCGGTCTCGCCTAGAGTCGGTGCTCTCGTCCCGTTCGTTCCTCTCCCTCTCTCTGTCCCTCCGGTCCCTGTCCCGGTCCCGGTTTCTATCCGAAGGCCGGAGGTCGTCTTCCAGCCGGTTTTCGGCCAGCGGCCCCTTCCCCATAGCTGCTAACAACTGGTCGCTTAGATTCGGCGGCTTTTCCTGCTTAGATACGCTTATAACGCTCGGGGGAACGTCGTCCTCCATTTCCATCTCTACGTCCATGTCTTCTGAGTGATGATGCGACATTTGAAGCTGCATTGAAGGCGGCGGGGGTCCGAGGCCGAAGGGCTGACGCAGCATGGGAAGATTGGCTAAGTTCCCTTCGGAAGTTGGTGGCGGGACTCCCATCGGTGGTACGTTGTGCGGCATGCCTGAAAATCGGGGAGCAAAATGAGTCTAGGCTTCTGATTGAAGAGGAGTTAGTTTTTAATGAGGCAAAAACTGTAAGCGAAGCTAAAAACAAAGACGAAAGTCATATGAAATATTCGAAATCTTGTAAAATCTTTGAAAATTGTCTTATCTTCATTTCAGAATTTCCAAATATTTTTTCATCCAAAGAAACTAAGGATTTTTATTACTGAATTACTTCTGTATTCGCTTTAAAGAGGCATGCGAGTCTCGAGCTTCATAAAACTGCAACGACTCTCGAAGCTGTATTACAGGAAACAATGTATACAAGACACGGTTTTAAAGAACGAAATTTGAGCTTTAATACAAAAAAAAAGATCAACATTATTGTATTAAAATGCGATGGCGACTTGAGCAGAAGTTTGCGAAAAGCGGCGTTGAAACTTGCTGGCAAGAATTCAGCCGGACGTCGTATCTGAAAATCAGAAACCCGGAATCATTTCAGAGGTCAAGGTGCCCTCTGAGCTTCTATGGAATCGATTTTTGTTGAATTGAAATTTGGCAGAAGAGTGAATTTTTTCACCGGACGATAACGTTTTCCGGAATTTATAGCCACGTTTTCTTCTGTATATCGGAAACGGAATGACGAGGAAAAAAATCTGTTCCATAGAAGCTCAGAGGGCACTTTGCCCTTCGAAATGATTCCGGGTTTTTGATTTTCGGATACGCCGTTCGGCCGAATTCTTGGCAGCAAGTTTCAACGCCACTTTTTTCGGACTCCTGCTCAAGTGGCCATAGCGATCAGAATTTTAATCAATTCTGTCGTGATTTCATCGGATTTCATGAAGTTTGAAAGATTCTACAAGATTTCGAAGATTTCATGTGACTTTAAGCTCGTTTTCAACTTCGTTTGCAGTTTTTAGCCAATTTCTTTCGTAAATTTCATACCAGTCGCGCTGGGCTTATCCGAAGGTGCGGCAGGCGCGGGGAGAGGAATTTGGGCGAGGAGACCAACCCCTACTCCAGCTCCGAATGGGGAATTCACCGGCGGTGTTAACATCGTTTGCATCATTCCTGGGCCTATTAAACCTTGCATATTTGGGGGCGGGACGCCGATCGGAACGTTCGGCATTAGGCCATGCGCCATTTGGAGACCCATCGGGCCTAGCATGCCTGGATTGAAAGTAAACGTGTTGATTTTAGCGGATTACAGTCCCTTTTGAAGAAAGTAAAAAACAGAAATCAAGGATCTTGAATCTTGAATTAATTTTTCAACTCGTTTCAAGCATCTTCGGTATACTTGGAATCGAAGAATTCCATCAAATTTCCAAGATTTCTCACCGATTCATTGATTTCGAACTTCTGAAATGAACTAACTTCTCTAAAATCTCACAAGATATCGAGAAACTTCACACGTTTCTCAGGATTTTCAAACATTCTCAGTACCTTGAAAGATAGAAGCCAAAGATTATCAAGATTTTGAAAAATTTCCAACAGCTTTCATAAGAATTCCACGAATATTTCCAAGATTTCATATGACTTAGAGAACTTCTGAATATTCCCAGGATCTCGAAACAATCATCGTATACTAACGTGTAACTCCGCTGATCTGAAACCCTGGTGGCATCATTTGAAGTTGAGGATTAGGCGGAGCTAATAAAGCGGCTGTAGTCTGTGGTCTGATCGGAGGAGGTTGGCTAGTATCGACCATCTGCTGTTGTTGTTGTTGTTGTTGTTGTTGAGAATTCTCAGCGGAAGACATAACGTTAACGATCCCATCGGTCAAAGTGGGGATCGGAGTTCCGCCGACAGACGCCGCAGCCAAAGCTTGCAACTGGTGATGTAAAGTATCCGTGTTTGACACGGCGTGCTTCAGTTTGCCTGAAATTTTAGAACGGGGTAAAAAGGGGGGGAAAATTTACCCAAAATGAAAAAAGGGGGACAAAACTTTGAAGTTTGAGAAAAAAGGGGGAAGACCAGTAAAACTGTCCACTATTTTATACCTTTCAACCTCGGAGGGAGCGTGTCTTCGTCGATCATCCCGCCCTCCTCCAACAACTCGAGATCGATGTCCGTAACGTTGTTCAATTTGTTCCAGGGTATGTAGCTGACTCCGAGTTCGACTTCCCAATAGTCTTTCCACTCCTTGCCCTTGACGCCTTTGCCGGGTGCCCAGGCGAGCTGAAATATTGCGAGAATGAGGAGATTGCCATTTTGGAGGGAGGAAGAGCGGGGGTTTTTGTTTCCTGGGAGATTTTTTCCCACCGTTATAGCTTTTCCCTGCATCTTATGGCTCTTCAATTTCGTCAGTGCCCTGTAAGCGTCTTGTCTTCTGTTCATACAGATGAAGGCGCAGCCTCGCGGAGATATCAAATCGATGCTCACTATGTCACCGAACTCTCCGAACGTGTCGGAAAGCTCCTCCTGGTGAACTAGCTTCGATAAATGACCCACCCAAAGCGTCGTGCTACAAACTGCTCGGAAACATGTAAGAAAAAATTAAAATATCAACATTTGACGGATCCAGGGGCTCAGAAAAGAAATAATATTCACAGTTTGAAACGTTCGAAAAACTGTTCATCAGACTCTTCCAGTTTAGGATGAAAAAATGTTTTTTTTTGTCGTTAATTTTTGACTGCAAGACTTTAAAAAACTAAAAATGTCTTACAATGAAAAATTTCTATGACTAAAAATTAAATTCATCAAATATCATTGATTTGAATTTGAATTTGAAGAAATTTCATGCAACGCATCGACTCGTGCAGCAAGACAATTACTTTTTCTTCGATTGACTAGAGTTATTTTTTAGCGTAGGACAGAAAATCTTGAAAAATCATTAACTATGTATAAAACTGGCATCAATGAACTGTAAAAAAGAACTGAGTCATTAAAATGTTTTCTCATAGCGTCTCAGTGATTTGAGAAAAATTATTTCCGACGTATAAAACCTGAAATTGAGTCTAGATTTCAGTTTTGTTAGAAAATTCGTTGACTTTTACATCGGCTTGGGAGTTTTTAGACTTTTTCTGGTTCAAGTTTCGAAAGTCGATAAAAATGGAAATCTTGAAATTGCCATTAATCAGAGTACAGGATCTCCGAACGTACCGCTAAGTTTGTCTCTAACGATCGGTGGCAGTCCTCTTTTCCTTCTTTCTCTCTGTTTCTCGCGTTCTTCCTCCGACATTTTGTCCCTACTTTCGTCCCGCTTGCGTTCCCGATCTCTGTCCCTCGACCTGGACCTGTAAAATGTGAAAGAGGATTAAAGCTGTGTCCGAAAATTCCGAAGACAAATAAAAACGCGGATTTTCAACCGCGTCTGTACCTCCTGCGCCTGGATCTGCTCCTGGACCTGGATTTCCTCTCTCTGTCTTTATCCCGCTCGCGATTTCTCTCCCTGTCCCTGTGCCGGGGAGACCGGGACCGACTACGGCGCCTATACCTGTCCGGCGAACCGCTCTGCGACCTCAAATTCTCGCAATTTACTATTTCAACACTGCTGCTGTCTCTCCTGGCCGGTGCGGAGCTGAAAGAAGGTCAATAATCGTCAGACAGTCGCATAATCCCCGGTAAGCCGCGAAAGCGCCCCTGGAAATCGCTTTTCGCCGAAAACTCGCGAACGAAGAAAGATGGGGAAAAAAGTTTCGGATAAAAGTTGTAGAGAGTAAAATTTCGCGTGAATAATGCCCGATGACTTTTGCCCCTAATTCTAACGGTTCGGATTTTACAGCGACGCGAAGCTTGAGATCTTAAAAAATTCATAAAAAATCGAAAAATGGTTATTTCTCGACGTTCTTGGGCGGAAATCGGCCGGAAAAAATCTCACCTTTTTAATGAAATCAAGAAAAAAAAATTAAATCATCAAACTTGCGATTGTATATCTCTTAGGGAATTTTAATTCTCCCTCCTTACCCTGGGAAATCCAGGGAATCTTGTCTCTCGTCCATAAGAGGGCTTTTCACGTTTTGTAAGGAGGCTTGAGGCGGCTGAGAAGCGTACGGCAATGCCGGAGGATAGCCTGGGGGCGGCTGGCTCATGTCTTGGTGCATTATTCCCGCGTTCATAGACACGTTTCCGCTAGGATTGTAGATTACAGTTTGTTGAGAGGGCTTCAGGATGTCCGATGGCTTCAGCTCGCACTCGGAGGCAAACGGCAGACTCTGAAATAGCATGAAATAAAATTATAGATTCAGCAGACGATTTTTCTATCAATTTTTACTCATTTCTCGATAGATTCTCGTTTCAAAAATTGAATAATTGAATTTAACCGCGTTTCTCAGATTCCAGATATCAGAAATGGTAGTCTTCTGCGTTCTAAATCCCTGAAATAGAAGTAAAAACGATTTTTCCTCGTCTTTGAATACTAGAAATAAATATTATCCGTCTTTGAAACAATTTAGACCCAAATATCCAAAGAGAATGGATCGGAAAGGTATAAACCAGCTCCTGAAACTCACGGGAACAGTTTGTGCCAAGTGTTTGTCGAATTCGTCCTCCTGCTGTTTCATTTGTTGTAACTTCCTCATTTTCTCCTCCATTTCGTGTTGCGTAGCGGCGGTATTACCGCCCTGCATGGTTTGCTGGAGCGTCTGAAGCTGCTTGAGAACCTGAAAGGACCGGAGATTATAAAACCCGAACGAAATTCCGCCGCTTCTCCTCATCGAGGAAAAAAAATCACCTCAGGGTTAGCGAGCAGAGTTCCGAGTCCCTCGAGGCCTCCGCCAGGTGTCCCGGAGTTGTGCTGACCCAGACTGGACTGTGTAGCGGCAGGCGAGCTGCCGATTATTAAATCGTCGTCCTCTTCCTCCCCGTAGTCAAAGTCGAGCAACTTTTTATCAAACTTGACCGAACTCTGGCTCTCGTTGGCCGCTGCTTCTTGTTTCTTCAACAGCAACTGCTGCAAGTGTTGAAGCTGGGCCAGCAGAGAGACGTCGACTTGGTTTGTGCCGCCGCTTTGACCCTGAGAAAAAACGTGGCCAGAAAACGTGAGAAAATTTCTCAAAATTTGTCCAGAATACAAAACTAAGGGAGAAAATCTACCATCAGTTTATTCGCGTTCGCTATGTTGGCAGTTTCCATCTTAGTTTGGGCCAGCCATGCCGGATCTATCGAGGACTTGGAGGAGAATATCTTCTGGTCTTTCGGTGTGTTTTTAACGCCCGACGACGGCGGCGTCTTCGTCACTGCGTTCGAAGAGCTCAAATTGCTGGCCGAAGTCGTGTTCAACGTGCCTGAAACCGGGGTTTAGAAAGGATTAATATTCACGTTGGAAAATTGCTTTTAAATGATTCTCAGGGTTTGAGATCGAACAGAGTTTCGTAAATTCGATTTCTGACGCCTTTAGCATCGGCTTTAGAATTCTCAGACTTTAGGGAGTTTCTCTAATTTCTAGAGCCCGTTAAAATGAAAAAATTCAACTCCCGAGTTTCTGACTCTCGGATAAAACTACCGTTGCTATTAGCCGTCTGTTCCTTGTGTATGGGATGATTTGGGTCAGCGAGATCGAAGAGTGGCTGAATAACTTCGGGCTGAAAGACTGCGTTCTTTTGCCAGAGGTTCAGGACTCTGATAACTTTGCTCTTATCCTCCGGCGGGCATTTCAGAAGATTAAGGAATGTGGTTTGCATATTCTTAGCGAATCTGGGCGCGAATACGTCCTTCTCGACTCCAAACTGGTGTCTTGATTGCCTGACGATTGAGTCGATGACGTAGAGTCCGGGAACCTTGTACTCCGGCTTACACTGCGAGGAAAAAATAGTCATGAAAATCATTTCCGGATTTGAGAAACCCCCTCGATTCCTGGCTCACCTTTTGTATGAACTTTTCCACGCTTTGTACGACGTGTTTGTAGAATTTTATGGCCTTTATAGCGCCGCGGGTAAGCGAGTTCATTTTCGCCTTGGATATAGGCGGCTTGACATCGTAGAGCGAGGAGAGCTTGAAAGAAGGAAAAAAGATCAAACGTTTGGTTATTTAGTGTTGAAAAACAGCGAGGTAGAATATGAGATATGAATTTTCCTTGTATATATTTATTTATGCGAGTATGTGTGTGCGTGTGTGATTTAATTCGTTAAATATATAAACGCGTGTTTATAATTGACAGTTAATAACTTGACCTCTAAAATATTAGCGGTGGTATTGAATAGAGGTAATATAACATCACTTACCTCGGCGTTAAACGCCTTAACAGCGTCCATGTCCCTTAGTTTGTTGTTTTCTTATATATTCAATACCTCTGACCTCCGTGTTTCTTTCTTAGATAATAAAGTTACGGATTTATACAGCCGGCCCGAGAAGCGTTTAAGTTAATTATAAATATCCTATTTAAATGCTATTTATCTACGTTGATTAAAAAGAACGAAATTCATTATTCGCCTACTGTCGCGTAACGCACTTTATTCCCCCTTTTTTTAGCCTCGGCCCACCACCATGCCATTCCGCAAATCAAGATGGCCGCTGCGATGACCATTACCCGGCATGCATAGCGCCTCACATCACCGCACCGTGACGTCATTAGAGGTTGAACGGTCGGTAAAGCGACACATCTGACTTACCGACGACGAAGTTACACCGCGCGGTCGGTAAAGTAGATATTCACGGTGTCGGGTGATTTCTACGTTATCGACGTGTCGACAGACACAGACAACTAGATTGAGGGGGGTGGAATAAAACGCGAAATACGGAGTCGATCTGTCACTCCTCCGCTGTTTATAAGAGACGTTTATTCTACATGAGATAATTATCGTCGAGTGACAATATGTTGCGACAAAGATTCAAACTCAAACTGCATCGGACTGTTGCGGATCGGACAGCTAGTGCCGATTATTCAAACTCGAGTTAATTGTTATCTCACATTTATACAAACGAAACGGAGGAGTGAGGACTACTACTACTCTACAGTCACGTAGTAACACATTCACGCGTTGATACACAAATTTTTTTTTTCTTCAAAAGATATATATCTATAACATATAACTATAAGGTGACAGGACGGCATGTTTCTCATCATCGTTTAATATATATTCAAAGGGTAAGCATATCTATGTCATATAATTATATATATTACCCATTTATTATATACGAATATATAATATATTAATATTATTATTCTACTTCATATATATTATTCCTTATATCGATTACAAACATACATACATACATTATCATAGTTATATATACATATAATTTATATCACTGTTCAAACATACACAATGACGTGATTTTAGATAATCCGATCATATATTTTACGCTATTATTCCCATTCTTCCCATTATACGTATATAGTGTTTTTAGAATACACACGCGAGATAATCTATACTCTCAAATACGTGACTATAGTCTATTATACTTACAGCATGTATGTATGTATATATGTATTATGTATATAGTATCTACATCTCTTGTTTTGAGTTACCATTATTATTATTATTATTATCCCCTCCCCCCCTGCCTCAAGAATTATTGATTTCCTATTGTTTCAACGCCATACCATGTAATTTTTTCCCATTTTTATATTTTTTTTTACCTCTTTTTCCTTCTTCTATATTTCGGTTATATTATTACGAAACGATATCCGAATTATCATACCCATGTAACATATATGCGTTATCTAAGTATTTTTTTTTCTTCTTTTTTTTTTACAATAAAAACATCTTTATCTCGATCTCTTGAACCCTGAATGTATTTAACCTCCCCTCCCCGTTGTAGCATACAAAATATGTACATTACGAATAATATTTTATGATGATAATGATTTTTCTTTCTTTATCCTACCAAAAAAAAAAAAAATGAAAAAAAAAAACAATTTTCTTCTCCTTTTTCAGAAAGAAAAGAAAAAAGAGAGGAAAATTTTGAAGATACAAAAATGCTCGGAAGTATAATGACAACATTGTCGCTGAGGAGATGTTTTTACATATCCTCGGTAGTAGTGATACTATCGACTATGATGGCTGCTTTGATAATAGTGAAACTATCCCCTCTGGAGTCAGTCAAGTGTCAGCCACACGTTGTAACTTCTCCGGTGGAATGGAGCACCTCGTCAAACCTGGGTGTAGCCGGTGACGGTGAATTGATAGTAGCCGCGGCAGGTTTTGACGAGGATAAAAACAGGCGTCAGGAAATAAACGAGAAGAATTATGGGGAGATGAGGGAGAAGATTGTGGAGAATAAAGTTGCGAGGATATCGAACAGGATGAGAAACAAGGTCTTGCCGCTCCTCACGATGAACAGGAACAACAGCGTTGAGCCAAACTACAACGTCCATATATTCTACTATCCGTGGTACAGATCTGCGGAGTTTGACGGAGGCTGGAAACACTGGAACCACGAGTACCTTCCTAACTGGAAAAAGAACGACAACAGAGTATTCAGAGAAGGGAGGCACGAACCTCCCATGGATATCGGTGCCAATTATTATCCCAGTTTGGGGTGTTACAGCTCTCGAGATCCCCAGGTCTCTGAAAGATGAAGAAAAATCACCTTCAGTCTCTCTTTTTTTCTACAAAGTTTAAAATTTTCGTCAAAGATTGAAGGAAATTCTTTAAATTATCCTCAAATATCCACACGGGATCAATAATCGCTTGTCTTTTATCTCAGGTGATAGATCTGCACATGAAACAGCTCCGGGAGTCCGGTGTGGGTGTAGTCGTCGTTTCCTGGATACCACCCAACGCTGTAGACAGCACTGACTCCGTCATGTCCGATCTCCTGGATACCGCGCATCGATACAATCTCAAAATCGCCCCGCACATAGAGCCGTACGCTGGGAGGAACCCCATAAACCTGATCGAGCATTTGAAGTATTTGTTCAACGAGTACGGCTCCCATCCTGCACTCCACAGGATTAGAAGAGAAACCGAGTAAAGATACAATCCTGGGGATTATTTATTTTCGCGTGAAAAAATTTGGGGGGTTTGAAAAATAGCCGGGGAACTCAGGGAAAAACAATTAGAAAGGAAAGAATAAGGAGAAGCTTTCTCTGAGGAGAATGATAATTCAAAGAATGATTATTTTTTCAGAATTTGGGGAAAAAGTTTGAATTTTTTCACGGAATGTTTTTAGTTGCGACTCGGACTGACCTCTCTCTTCTTTTTTCTTTCATTAGCGGAGCAGTTCTCCCAGTAATGTACATCTACGACTCATACGTATTCCCGGCTAGCGCCTGGTGGGAGCTTTTGTCAGACCGAGGGAACCTCACGCTTCGAGGAACGGAGATAGACGCGGTTTATATCGGGCTGCTTGTAGACGCGCAGCACAAAAACCATATAAAGAAGTCACACTTTGATGGATTTTACACGTATTTTGCTACCAACGGATTCAGCTTCGGGAGCTCATGGAAGAACTGGAAAGACTTGAATAAATTCGCTGAGCAGAACGGACTGCTCTTTATTCCCAGCCTCGGGCCTGGCTACATAGACACACAAGTATGCTGCTGATTTTAGGGTGTCCGGGGTTTTCCTGAAAATTAATAGAAGAGAATTGATCGGATGCGAATGGAAAATTTTGAAAATTAACCATGCGGAAATCTTTCGAGTGATTCGACGGAAAAAATTGGTCGTTAATGGGTCGAAAAATTGCGAGGATTGCCAAATTGAAGGAAATAGACTCCCAAAGCCGGAGGCATTCGCTTGCGCAGACAAATATCAAAATCCGATGAAATTTTCGACGAATTTCTAGTCAAGTTTGGGACAAATTCTAGATACGTTATGAAATTCTCTGAGATTTCCAGCCTTCTTCCAGAGGGTATCGAATCCCGTGAGAATTCCACGACGACCGGACACGGCGTGATCCCGGAAATGAAAATTCCCGGCTTCTATTTTCTAATCGACTCTGTTTTCAGGTCCGACAATGGAACGCGGACAACACTAGGCACAGGCGGCACGGACAATACTACGAAGTAGCCTGGGGAAGTGCTTTGAACAGCGGGGCGAGCACCGTGTCGATAACATCGTTCAACGAGTGGCACGAAGGGACGCAGATCGAGCCAGCGAAACCTGCCAGCAATAAGGAGTTCACTTATCTGGACTACGAGCCCGAAGGGCCTAACTTTTACCTCAATTTGACCAAGTATTGGGTGGAACAGTTCGCTAAGAAGTACAGGAGAGCCAAATTGAAGGACTGATCTGTTGGCAGAGAGGGTCCGAGGCCTGAGAGGGCCGGGAATGTTTTCTAAATTTTTTCACACCCAGTTTCCTCGGAGTTTTATCGTACGGTTTTGTTTCGGGAGAGAGTTGAGACGCGGATAGAGATGATTTTCGACCAAATGAACCGAAAACAATAATATTTACACTAGGGCGAGGACTTATTTACCTCAAATTCCCAGAAAATTGGCAATTTGATGCGGTAAAGTTATCACCCCATAATCTATACGCTACATACAGACTATAAACGATTTATCGGAGATTGATTCTTGCCTGTGACTTATATGATAGAAGAAGGGGAGTGTTTTTTTTTTTTTCTTTTTTCTTTCTTTCTCCTGCGAACGATACGCAATATGTTATGATTTCATTGAATATTTAGTATTTATGATAAAGTTAGATGTTTTATATTAAATGTATTATATATATATATATAGACAATAATTATAAAAAAAAAAAGAAAAAGAAAAACCCTGTAAATTCTATCGCAGGGTTATATCCACACTTCCCAATTTTATCTCGACCTCTATTAGGTGTATAGATATAACGAGAAAGAAGATAAGATATCTTAATTCTCCCTTCTTTCTTAATATTCTCATTCTCAAAAAAAGAAGAAAAAAAAAATTAATGAGGAGTAAAGAATTTTTATAGCTTAATATTAATAAGATGAAAACATGTACGAAGATTTATAATTCGTTATCGTTATACTTTCAATTCTCTATATACGTAGATATTACAACGCTACACATCTAATAAGCATATCAAATACTAAGATGTTATTATAATTATGTAAAAGGCGCCGATACGCATACTAAGTTTATTTTACATCGATTTTAGATGTACGACAGATTTAGTATAGATTTTATTGCGAGGCAGCGAAAAAAGATTAAAAACGAAAAAAAAAAATAACAGGAAATCTCCCTTTTTTTTATACTGTCTTTCTTTTCCAAGCATTTCTGTCGATTAATTGAATTGCAAAAAGATGACATGAAATTAAAAGAAGAAGAAAAAAAACTTTCGAAATTTTCAACACATAATATATATGTATAAATAATAAATATGTCTATATATAAATTCTTATCCTATTATATTCAACGATAAACTATATTGTAATATATTATCATAAGTATAGGTATATAGGTATAATATATATTGTCTATAATTCGGATTCAAGGTATGATATTATGTCTGAGTGTGTATGTTTAACTTACAAAATATCTATCGACGATCAGTCGCATATCCTTTTTCATTAATTGATTAATCGATTGATTCGTGTACCTTGTTATACTTGTATGATCAAGAAAAAAAAGAAAGAAAGAAAGAAATTTAACTCGATATTATGACGATGATGATGATAATAATAATAATAATGAATAGTTTTAATATTATGAAAAAAAGTTTTATCTATTATAACAATTACACTATGTATACCATGCATAACTGTGTATTTAATAATGAATCGTTTACTATATTTGTTGTATTATACACGTACATATGTAGAAGAAAGAGAAGTAAAAACTCTAAAATGAAAAATGAAAATGATATCGAACGAACGAAGAATGAAGAAAATAAATTATTTCTCTTTAAATCATTTACTTAAATATATACGGTCTTATTGTTTCTATCACTCTAAAAGTCTAGACTATAAAATAAGCCTGGGATATATTAGTGTATATAGTTATTATTTATTAGATTTGTGTTTTTTTTTTTAGTTATTTATGTATTTATTTGTTTTTCTTTTCTTTTCTTTTATCAATTCAAACACGATATATTAATACCCTCGTTCGATCTGTTTACTTAATTTGAATATTGGTATATATGTATTATAAGTAATTAAGCGATACAGTTGAGAAAAAAAAAAGCTTTACAACATAAGTTGATTAACTGATTTATATTTTATGTATCTTTATATATATTGTATATTATGTATATGTATAATGCAATGACCATGATTTAAATGGTTAATATTCATCGTTTAAATTCTTTTGATTATTTAATTATAAAATTACTACAATATATGTAATATAATATAATATAATTTTTCTTCTTCTTCTTATATATTTTTTTCTTTTTTTTTTTTTTTTCATCATACATTATAATATACAAACAACTGTGGCTTTAAATGAAATAAGAATTATTATAGATATAATAAATTCAAATCGAAAGAAAGAAAAAGTATCAAGTCATTATTAACACTTTATTAGAATTAGTATCGATTCAGAAAAACTTTTCACTTTTACTTTATTATTGTTAGATTTTTTTTTTTCTTTTTTCTTTTTATCTCACAGGCTTTTACTCTCAGATAATTAATTGATTAATTTTTATATTTTATAGAAAAAAAAAAAAAAAAAATATAGTATAGAATAGAATAAAATGAAAAAATATCCGAAGGGGTAAATTTTATAACCGATACTTGAAAAAAAAGTGATGAGAGAAAAAGGCATAAATGATACCTAAATGGAAAATGAAATGTTAATTAAAACGATTTTCACAAGTCGAAATTCATTATATAATTTAAACGTTTCATTTCACTTTACATGATAATATCTTATCATTAATTATCAGCTGATAAAATTTCTCTCTAATGTTCCTAAATCGCAGAGATTTGGAGAAAATCTGAACGGTAAAACTTTCATTTATACAACTAGGATTAGATTCTTTTGGTTTATTGTTTTTCTTTCATTTTTTTCTTCTTATCGAATAGAATCAGAAGCAAAAAAAAAACCAAGAAGAACTCATCATCGTTATCATCATAGCCAGGATCAATAAACCAGGCATATTATTATTATCATAATGACAGTCAACAAATAAATAAAATACTCTGATCACATTATTATACTAAATAATGATAGAAAAAACGAATAAAATAAATTTATTACAGATCAATTTGTCTGAAATATTTAAGTATACACGCGTGTGAGTCGTATATCCAGGTTTAATCAATCATGTCAAAAGATAAATGAATTAATGAATGAATAAAGTAAATTGATTAATTAATCAATCAATCATTATTCACATATGATATTTATAACTAATAATTAATATCTTTCTATATACCTATATATTACAATAACTTACTGAATATTATCGCGAATATTAATTATCCTAATCATATATTTATATACTATATATAAGAGATTATTAATTATTTATTTATACCCTGATGTTGTCGTAGAAAAATCAGTTTTTTTTTTTTTTTTGTTTTTGCCTCTTTAACTTAGTTTGAAAAGATTAATACAATATAATAGCTTATCTATTATTATTACAATCACATAAAAACACTCGACGAAATAGATTTTTCACTTTTTGTTTCGTTTTCTTTTTTTCCTTTTTGTCAATTGGAGTAAAAAATATATTACATAATAGATAATATTCGATTATTAGTTATCAATGAAACATAATCAATGTATTATCGCTAATATTAATATTCTTAGGTACATACATACGCTGTTCATTAAAATCAAATGAATCAATGAATTAATCGACGAATTGGCTACCCTATTCCGACCAGTTTACTTGACCATCAAAAAGCCTTGTACGTTGACTATAAACTTGTCGAAATTATCCCTAAACTTGAGCGTCTGTCCTCGCTGCGTATCCAATCTAATATTTGCGGTCAGTTCGGTAAAAGCTGCCGTCAGTCTTTCGGCTATGTGTCGGTCTTGCTGCGAGGCGAGGAAACTCTCCACCAATTGCTGGTACTGTTCTTGATAACAACATATCAAGTAGTAAAGAGGTATTTTCGTGCTCGATATCAGGTCGGAATTGATCTGATGAGACAGTATGAGATTCATCAGCAACTGAAAGCAAAAAATCAAACGAAACGAAGCGAGGGATGAATTACCAGTCCGCTGTCGAGAACAAGGGGCGATATGTCCAAGCCGTAACTCACGTTAAGGAAAGGAGCCATCAGCTGATTCTTCGGACGGCCTTTTTCTGCCTCGGAATAAATGTGCTTCGCTATTACTTGGATTATGTCGCAGCACAGGACAGTTATCTCATGCCCGAATGAGAACAGACCCAATTCTACAGAGACTAATAATTGGCGGAGCAGGTCTGCGGGCAAACTGCATACCTTCTCGGGGTATATCTCGCACACGAATGTTATCATCTTGAAGTATCTGGAAGATGGGGTTCGAGGGATTAGAATTTGAGAGAAAAATCACGAAGATTATTAACCGATGTTAGATTTTTAAATCTCATAAAAACTCGTATTTCGTGTTTTTTTTAGAAATTTTCAACCTTTTTTTATCATCTTAATCAATGAGATTCCGAAAATGGTTTACAACAGATTTTATGGAATTTTATCAAAAGTTTTAAAGAAATTCGACGATATTTTATCAGAATCGAAAAATCCTGAGAATCTAAAGAGAAAAATTTCCACAAATTTCTTATCGTTGATAAAATCACGATAATATCTGTCGATAAAATAGTTAAAATCTTATGATTTTCGTTCAAAATCCTTACTGCAAACAAAGTGAAGGAAATTTGAGTAAATCCATGGTCATCAAAGGCATGACGATGTTTAAACCGAACAAGAATACATCGACGGGAGTAGCGGCTTGTTCCTGGTTGGCCTGAGCCTCGGTATTACTGAAGTCGATGATCTCCTTGCTCAATAAATTGGTCAGCAATTGCATGAGGAGTAAAATATCCTGGAAAGTGTCTTCCTCGGCCGTAGTCTCGACAGTCAATCTGTTCGTGTTGCAGCGAGCGTAGGCTTGTATCGTGTGAAGACATGCTTCGTAGATTCGTACGCTGTCTCCCTGTAATCGGATAAAATATCTTTTTAAAGAAAAAAGAGCTGAAAACTTTCTTCAAGAATAGGAAAAAACGCGTTTGTCGATCTTCAATTTGCTATGGCTAATTTCTAAGCCCATAAAAACCTCCGTACCTGAGGTAAATAGCACAGCATTCGCCTGGTGCATTCGCAGAACAGTTCTAATATCAGTTGTACTATTTGCTGGTAGTTGTGGTAGAGGGAAAGTAGATTCGGAAGCTCGCTCAACACCGGGGACGTGTGTTCGAAGGCGGATTCAACCGTCGGGCCTTGTACGCCTTGCGCGACGCCTGAAAATCAGCGAAACTGAATAGAATTTTAGCCAAATGTGATTAAAAATTGACGAAATATTGCGAAAAGCCTGAATTTTTTCAACGAATTAATCCTCGTCGTCGGATTTAATTTCATCCATTCATATTTTATAGAATTAGAAAAGATTCACCGGTTTCAAACAACTTCTAATATCTTTCAAGTTTTTTTCTTTCAATTTAAAAATTTGACGATAAATCAAAGCCAGAAGTTCGCGTCTGTCTTGGTCTTGTCGATTATCGGATTTCGACGTTTCTTAAAGTATTTTTACGTCTTCTCCACGAATATTTATTCCAAAACTGATCCTCAATCTCACCGACGAAAGACTCTAACACGTCGATAATCCCGAGTCTAACTTCTTCCTGGTGGTAAGTCTGGGGGAAATTGTCGCTTCTGATGAGCTGTTTGAACCGTTCATGGAGAGGCTGTAAAGTCTGGGCCCAGTACTGCTGTTTAGAATTAGGATCTTGGACGGCGGCTCCGATTTGTACGAGAGCTCGCATCAGTCCTCTCTTAGCAGCCTGGGGTAGATCGAAGCGATCTTTGGTGGCGAGGTCGACGATGTTGCGGAGTCTGCCAGACTTGAGGATGCAGTTGCCTCTGAAATACGGGACGGAGTTGAATGAGACAATTCCATAAAAAAGAGGTAGAAAAATTCTTATGGGAAAATAGAAAAGCGTTGATATCAAGATTTTTTTTCATTTTTAGTCATAATTTCATGTTTTACGTTAGAACTGTGAAAACATTGAATTGAAAAATTTTATTTTCGCTTATTTCTGTGTGAAATTAAATTCCCTACAAAAAAGGTCTGATTATAGATTTTCGGCAGACGAGCCGTTTCCGAGTAATCAAGCTTGATAAATTGACATGTTTTTTCGATTTGACTTTTTTCATTTGGGATTTTGTAACTAACGAATCAATGAATATCTACAAAAGATCAGGACGGATTCTTGGAGGAAATTTAATGTTCTACAAAAAAGATCTCTCAACATTTTTGCCTAAATTCAATCCTTCAAAAGTTATGAACTTGAAATTTCAATTTTTTCTTCGATTTTAATTGAGAATAACTCTTGAAGGATTGAATTTAGGCGAAAATGTTAAGAGATCTTTTTTGTAGAACATTAAATTTCCTTCAAGAATCCGTCCTGATCTTTTGTAGATATTCATTGCTTCGTTAGTTACAAAATTCCAAATGAAAAAAGTCAAATCGAAAAAACATGTCAATTTATTAAGCTTAATTACTCGGAAACGGCTTGTCTGACGAAAATCTATAATCAGACCTTTTTTGTAGGGAATTTGATTTTGTATAGAAATAATCGAAAATAAATCTTTTCACTTCAATGTTTTCACAGTTCTAACGTAAAACATGAAATTATGACTAAAAATCAAAAACAGCGATGATAGACCTCTTAAAATTAATATCAAGGGCTCAAACTTTCACGAAATTTTCTTTTTCTCATTCTGAATGATATTCTCGATATATCTTTCAAAAAAAAACAAAAAATTTTCAATTTTCTTGGCCCAGTCTATCATACATATTTTTTGGAGACACTAATCCTCACTTTGTCTGTGGTTCGACGAGCGTCACGAGCAGTTCCATCGTCTCTTTGATCAGGCTAGGCTCTCCCTTAAACGCGTTAACATTGCACTCGATTTTTTCCAGCAAAAAACTGACCGTCCACAAAGCCCCCGGCGTGTCTTCGCCGAAGGCTTGTAAAAGTGTGGTGCTTATCTCCGAGTAGAAAGTCTCGGTGGGTAGGAGATAGCTCAGCGACCATCTCTGCAGGAACCACACTATCGTGCTGCTCAGTTCCGGGCTCAACATGTTCGTGAGGTTCGCCGATATCGCGATCTTCTCTATCTGGCAGAGTCGGAAAATCGCCGATACCAGACGGATCACGTGGTCCGCCGACTGCTCGGCTCCGTCTATGTCCGAAAGGCTGTTTTGGGGCGAGGCCAGAAGCTGCATCGTCGTTTCTACGTTCACTTGGCCCTGCTGAGTCTGGAAACGATTTTATAAAGTCTTAAAGGATCTTTTTTCCATCTATAACAAGACTTTATCAAATATCGCAAAGTTCTTTCATCCTTTGAGAAATTTTCGAGCTTTTTTTGCCTCATATTTCATAAGATTCGATAAAATTTTCCTTTTCATATAATTTCTTTGAAAATTATGAAAGAATTTGACGATATTTCATCGGAATTTCCAAGATTTCGTCAAGTTTCGCTAAATCTTCTCTTATTCCACGCAATTGGCTACCTGCTCCATGCTGTATCTCATGATCTCCGAAGGAACGAGAGCCACCTCTCCCTCGGACTCCATGCACAAAACATGCCCAGCCAATAGCACAAGCCAGTGCATATCCTCGTAGAGCGCTTCGACAAGCGAGGAACTGGATATACTCAGAGGCTGAGATTGATCGGCGATTCTGTTCAGCTGCCCGCTCAGTCGGCTCGTTCTGTCTTCTAGCAATCGGGCTAAAAGCGGTAAAGAATGGCCGGGAACTTGCCTGCCGAAATTTCCTGTCGAATAATTCAAAGTTGGTTTGAACTTTAACAAAGATAGTTAATTAGCCGAAAAAAGAGGCGGAAAGGATGTTACCAATGGTCTGAAGCTGCTCCTTGAATTTAGTCCTGTCGTTTTCTTCCGTGGCGTCGATTTCCTCGTCGTTTAACTCCTTGCCTCCCGCACCTCGGCTCCCGTCCGGTGGGGAGAGATGGCAGCGTAAATATGTGTTGAATATCTGGGCTGAACTTTGCTTGCAAAATTCTGAGGGGAACAAGTGAGCTTCGGATAAAACCGAGATCCAGGCTTCGAGCATGTGCTCAAAGGCTTCCATGTAGAGGCAGTCGTCCGCACACATCTGAAATTGATGAGAGAAAAGATAGATTTCGGACGAAGTAGGCGGTTTTTCGTCTATTTGGCTATTCCGAATTTTGTCGGAATTTCAGGTTTTTCAGACGAGAATTGTTACTCTTTCAGGCGAAATTGGAGGAATAGGAATTTTTCTAAATATTATTAGGAGAGAATTGATACATAGAAATATTGTCGTTAACTTTTCTGAGAATTTTCAATCGTTTCAAAAGAATTGGGGGTCTGGACTGTTTGGAACTTCGACCAGACACGTTATACTAGTCTTTCTCAATTCCTGGGGATAAAAAGAGCCCGGAATTTAGTTTGGGATTGAAATCGTGGGTCTTGGATCTCTGGATCAACTCTGAAGAATCGGGGGAGCCGATTCTGGGGATAAACGAGTCCAAGTTCCAAACTTGAAGGGCGTTTCCCAGAAAGTTTGCAAAAAACTTCCAAACGAAGAACACCGGGGTTTCAAAATTCCGAAAACTGGAGACGAACTTCAATGTTTCGGAAAATTCTGAATTGCTTCAAAAGAATTGGGGATTTCGAACGTTTGGAACTTCGACTCGGCCCCAAATGGGCGTTTTAAATTCCCCGTGGCTTTGAATTGGATAGTTTCTCATCGCGGTCTGTAATCCAGTAAAATCACGGCCTGAATGAGTATTCCGAGAAAATCCCGAGGCTTTCCAGACAAAAATTCTTACTCTTCCATGCGAAAATGGAGCGTTAGAATTTTTCCAAAAATTACTAGAAACTTTGGAGTTTTTCAAGGAACGAAGAACAAACTAAGACCCAAAAAGTTTTGAAAACAAACTACGCGGACATCTTTCGATTGATTCGACCAAGAAAATCGGCTCTTAATGAATCAAAAAATTGCGAGGATTGAAAATTTTCAACAAATTCCAGAAACATCCTGAAATTTCCTGAGAATTCTATGATCCCAGCTTTCCACGGCCAGAAGTCAATCAAATACCCACCGATTCCTCCTGGGCAGCTCCCTCGGCGAATAAGCAAGTGAGTCTAGTGAGCTGCTCCATAAATGACCTGAGGACGTCTTCAGGCAGGGATGTGAGTGTCGCGCGAAAGAAGGTGATCACCTTTCTGACCATGTTGGATATCCCTATGGCCTCTTGGTCTATAATATCGATGTTGGATACGAGCTTCAAAAAGCTCCTCATGTACGAAGTTAAATACTGTATCTTCACTTCACCGGAGTTCATAACTCCGCCGTTCAGAGTGGCCAGTTGCACCAGACAGTTTCTCGCGTGGTGCGCCAGCTGCGGATTCGTTCTGACCTTCCAATAAAGCGTGAAAAATAGGTCCAGGACACTCGGTTCGAGGATAACGTCCTTCCACATCGGACGCAGACGCAGGGCTGGACTGCTGTCAGACTCGTAAACGGATTCGAAAACACCTATCAATCTTTTCGGCAGTGTTTTCTCGGTCAAGGAAAATAACGCGTCGTTCTGCGGCTCGATATCATCCCATCTTCTTAAATCTCGTGAAATTCATCAAGTTTCAAGAAATTCAAAGAATTTATCATATCTTCTAAGTCGTAAGTGTGCAAAATAACTTTTCTACCTTTTTTTTGAAAGTTTGTTAATTTTTTAACGTCCATAAATGCGATTATTATGATAAAATCTCGTTAAATCCGTTGAAATTCTTTGCAATCTCATAAAGTTTCGTAGAATCTGAACCATTTTTTAATATTTTGTGAGTTATAATCGTGAGAAGTATCTTTTTTACCCTTTTCTTAACTTTGGTTCAATTTTTAGCTTCGACGAGTACAATTTCTGTACAATTATCGGTGTAAAAAGGATATATTTCGCGGATATGTAGCCCCAGACTAAAACACCCTCGGTTATAGAAAGGAGGTGTTTTATCAGAGGCAGTAGCTCTTCCTGAATGCAATCTCCTTTGGTCAGTTCCCCGAGAGCCCCGATGCAGAATTTGAAGATCCGCTTCAGGTCCGATATCTCGAATTGTTTTTTCACTTGGAAGTGTACCTCCCAGGTGAGTCCTACGTCCGAGGATTTTACCGTCGTCGCATATTCTTGCATCAGAGATGATATTATACTGCATCCCAATAGTTGCTGGAATGTAAATTTAATTCAGCTTCAAAAAATCGAAATTCGAAGAAATTATCAAACTTTGGAAGAAATCTGCGCTGCAGATGTTTAAACATGGCAGAAATTCTGCTAGTTTTTAACGAAAAATCTTCAAATATGACTCAAGTCATTGAGAGATGTTTTAGAAGCGCTGATTCGCCCCTGAAAAATGCAAAAAACTGATGACAAGTTTGTTCCAAGTGTTTAGAAGCTGATCGAAGGATTGAAAATTGGTAAAAAAACAGGGAAATTGAAGAGCATTACCCTGCGTTGATCCCCGCTCATAATAAGAGCCTCAACTTCGTTCAGAATCTGGCCCCTGTCCTGTCCCCGGTCTTGGACGCTGCCTCTTTTAACCATGATGGCAATGACTTGCAGAATTCTCTCCCTGACGAAGGGTGCGAGTTGTGGTTTGCTGATGATATAATGCAGCAAGTATTGCCTGAGAGATACGATGTCCGGCTCCGGCATCATGGCCCACTCTCTGACCAGCGCGGATTTGATCAATCCGGCCGATTCGAAGAGCACATAATCGACGTGACTCCTCTCCAATATTTCCCTGCATAATTCGTACGGCGATTTTGTCTTGCGAAAATTGAGGAACACCGTTTCAGCGGACTGACGTTGTTCCGGAGTTATTAAATTCGGCGGAGCCTGCGGGCAGACCGGAACGTGATTAGGAAATTTTTATTCACTGGCAGGTAGGGGGAGGGATTCTCTATTTACCAATTCGGGGAGAAAAAAATATCCGCGGATCTTTAGCCGCGCGGGGATTTCGGCCCGCGATAACGAGCCGCGTGCGTTATGGACGTTCGGATATTCGGACATTCCGGGATTTTGATGAGCCGCTTTTCGACCGAATAGAAGCCTGCTTTATGTTATAAATATATCGGCAAATATTCGGGACGGGATTGAGCGGATCTTTTTACATAACCTAAAATTCGAAGGAGTTTATCGATGCGGACGAAGTTTGGTGGCGATATTTTATAACCCGTGGGTCTAGGGTCGCGGTTTAGTCCTGTCGGGGTTTAACGGTTTGCTAATATTAGGGAAATAGGACGGTTTTCATACCAATATTATCTGTGCTGCGGCCTCCAGTTCTGCGAGCACTTGGTCCGCCATTTTGGTAAATAAAGTTTACTACGCTGTTCGATCATGGATCATCGACAGATCGGAGACTCGACCGAAACTCCTGGACACACTACATCCTTCGTTTTCGGACTCGACGGACGAAAAGAGACCGGAAAAGAAATGCTAGACTATAAAAAAGAGATTTTCCGACCCAAATACGTCTAATCCCTTTAATTACAACCGAGCAGTAAAGATATATCGACGGATTTAGAAATTACGCCTCGAAGCGCAACCCACGTGACACCAATGTCACGCTTGAAGCATATAGTTAGGCGCATAGATTTATCAATACCGTACGTTTTATCGATCGATTTTACGATATTCTCGTATTATCAGACCCCCAGAATCCATATCGCTATAAAAACCCGCAAACATTCGCCTAACGCGATGTATATTTCGGTATAAAAATCCGAGGTGAGGGATTGCATCGTTTCTCGTTCTGCGAGGCTTCCGATCTCTACGATATCGCGTTATCCACGGTCTGACAGAACGCAGCAGACGAAAACAGGATGGCGTCCGTCGGGAGGATATTGTCCCTTGAAATCCGACAAAGTTTACAGAATTATAAATCCATACGTAAGTTTTAACCGGCTTTACGATAACTGAGATAAATGAGATCGCTTAACACTCTTTGTGCATATCCTCGGCGTTTGAAACCCCGTTATCACGCACGGCGTGGTTCTAACCTAAAAATCTCTCCGCGTACGAATCTATCCTCTCCGTTCGGAGATTTCGCCAGGATTTTTCTACCGCTTAAGATTTAATAAACCAGAAATTACCCAGAAACCGTTTTTCTTTTTTCTCAATTTCTGTCAATGTTTTCTTCACAGTATCGAAAGATTGTCGAAAGTTGTCGACTCTCCCCTCGGTCGATAATGCGAGGGAGGAGAAGCGCTCGGATTCAAAACCGGCCCCAAAATCGGAAGAAAGAGAGAACACCGCGCCTCTCGAGTTCAGATTCATGTATCCGGAGTTCTTGCCCTGTCCAAAACCAGAATGGCGAAATTCGCTGCGGGAAAAGATGGAGCGGAAGGACATGATGGCCCGCAGAGCCCACATCGACATACCGACATTTTACGTCGGCTCTATCCTCGCTGTGACTCACTCGGATCCCCACGCTGTCGGAAAAACTAACAGATTCGTCGGGATCTGTATACAAAGACTGGGCTACGGTCTTCGGGCCCAATTCCTGCTCAGAAACGCCGTAGACCAGCAGGGAGTCGAAGTCATGTTCGATATGTACGACCCGACGTTACAGAAGGTGGAATGCCTCAGGTATTCGGCTTCGTTTGGAGAGATTTGGCCGATTTCAGGGCGTCCAGTCATTCCGGAATCATGATATCCTCTGGGAATCTCACGATGTATCTTGAATTTTATCAAACTTGGCTTTAAATTGATTTGGGAGTTTATTTCTTTCGTTTTTGCAATCTTTGCAATTTTTTGATCCATTAAGAACCAATTTTCTTGGTCGAATCACTCGAAAGATGTCCGCGTAGTTTGTTTTCAAAACTTTTTGGGTCTTAGTTTGTTCTTCGTTCCTTGAAAAACTCCAAAGTTTCTAGTAATTTTTGGAAAAATTCTAACGCTCCATTTTCGCACGGAAGAGTAAGAATTTTTGTCTGGAAAGCCTCTGGATTTTCTCGGAATACTAATTCAGGCCGTGATTTTACTGGATTACAGACCGAGATGAGAAACTATCCAATTCAAAGCTGCGGGGAATTTAAAGCGCCCATTTGGGGCCGAGTCGAAGTTCCAAACGTTCGAAATCCCCAATTCTTTTGAAACAATTCAGAATTTTCCGAAACATTGAAGTTCGTCTCCAGTTTTCGGAATTTTGAAACTCCGGTGTTCTTCGTTTGGAAGTTTTTTGCAAACTTTCTGGGAATCGCCCTTCAAGTTTGGAACTCGGACTCGTTTATCTCCAGAATCGGCTCCCTCGATTCTTCAGAGTTGATCCAGAGATCAAAGACCCACGATTTCAATCCCAAACTAAATTCCGGGCTCTTTTTATCCCCAGGAATTGAAGAAGACGAGAATAACGTGTCTGGTCGAAGTTCCAAACAGTCCAGATCCCCAATTCTTTTGAAACGATTGAAAATTCTCAGAAAATTTAACGACAATGTTTCTATCTTATCAATTCTCTCTTTAGAAAAATCCCTATTACTTCAATTTTACCTGAAAAATTAACAATTCTCCTCTAAAAAAGAAAAACTTGAAATTCTCAGTGAATTTGTAATCGACGAACAACTGTACACCCTGTTCATTTTAAACATTCCCTAACATTCCGGGCGCTTTTTATCTACTCCGAAACGTTTTCAGGCTAGAAAAAAGACTCGACGACCATCTCCTGTACCTCAGAGACGCCCCGATCGAGTACAGCACATTCCCCTTCGACATGGAGCCAGAAATATTGCCGGAAGGTACACCGGTGCGTATAAACGAGTTGAAAGTTCCGCTGAAGCCAAAGCCGTGGTACGCCAGATGGGAGAGGATGGATTTGAAGGGAGTTACAGAAGTGAAAGTGAACAAGAAGCAAGCGGCTAAGGCTCTGCTCCACAAAAAACCCTGGGAGAAATACGACCTGATGAAAATTTACCGGTGAGAATTCATTGCGAGATTTCCATTCATTGAAGATTTTTTTTTTTCTTTGCTCATTGGTTTTTTTTTCTTTTCTCCCCACTTTTTTCAGAGAGACAATACCCATCGAAGATCAGAGAGACATATTCGCCGAAGTTTACTCCGAACTTCATCAGTTGGAGATAACGAGAAGGAAATTATCAAGGAAGCGTACTTTTACTCGACCCGTTAAAAGCGCTTAGTAATTTTATCGCAGTTTTCTTTCTTTTTGTTTCTCTTCGATAATATTGTAACTATATAAGCTGTGTAGCGACGTGAAATAATAAATTTGAATAAAGAATTGTTAAATTAGATAAATGAAGTGTTTATAAGACTGTTTTTTTTTCTTCAAATATTCATTCTGTTTTTTTGTTTTCTCTCTTTTTTTTTCTTTACTTTCTCTTCGTCTTTTCTCGTTTTTTTTTTGTTTTTTTACTTTATATACAAAAGTTTGCATAACGCTATATTATAAACGACGTTTTTTACCATTCACAATTACACAACATTAGCCAATTCATGAAATATATCCTGTTAAAACTATTAATCCAACTTTATACGAAACCATAACGTGAACATTAATTGTGTTTTGAATAAACTATTCAGCGTTAATGAGGTTTTTTTTTAAAAAAAAAAAAAAAAAAACAACAACATTGTCGCTTTCGCCCTTCTCCCTCCCTTCCTCTTTCGAGCTATAAATTTAATATTTCTTATATAGCTAAACATGCGCGGGTGCGATGGAAATATCTTGAAGAATAATCCACCGTACGGAATATCTATCTCTCTCTCTTTTTTTTTTTCATCTCTTTACAGGCTTGTCTGAGTCTGATTTTTAAAAATTCCCCATCGAACATTAACAGAAATATAATTAATAATATAGTTGACACGACAGACGCGGAGTCTCGAGTCTATCAAGGTTCTCTTTTCTATTGTAATAAAAATCCATCAGATATTTAACAATAGCATTTTCAAACTTTTTTTTTCTCTCTTTCTTTTCCTTCTTCTTTTTTTTTTTTTCTTCACTTTCTTCGTCGTCGATCGTATAATATGAAATATTTTTTACAAAAAGAATTTTATCGACAACATCGATTTGATTCTTTTGACGAATAAGAAAAGAAAAAGAAAAAAAGAAAAAGAAAAGAAAAACTTTGCACTTTTTTTTCTTAAAAAAAAACTCTTTAGAATCTGTAGAAGACTGTAGAGATTAAAGATAGTCAATAAAATTTCGTCCCTCCCCCTCCGCCCCAAAAATAGAAAGAAACTAAATAAAAAAAGACTCCGATTTTTCTATGATATTACTCGACTCTTTTTGTCGATCTCCTAACTCACTTTCTTTCCTTCGTCGATTATTATTATCATTGTTCATATATTTTCCTTTATATTCTTTGATTACCTTTTGGTAATGTAAGAAAAAAAAAAAAGAAAAAAAAAAAGAAAAATAGACTCTGGCGGAGCTGACTTGACTATTTACTCATCGTCAGACAGTGATAATGAGTAGAATCTCGATATTGTAAAATATATCGCCGAGTTATTAACTCGTCAATAACGCTACGTTTATTTCCTTGACCATTTTCACCCTGTAAAGCATCTTTATCAGATGTTCCTTAGCCAGAGGAGAAGTGGAGTACCAAACCGGACTGTCCGGGACGCAGCTTCTCTCTGGTAAAAGGTAGAACACGTCGTTCCGAGTCTTTACACTCTCGGGGCTGAAAACACAGGATAAATATTGAAGACATTTCGACCGATTTGGCCAAAACGAAGATGAAATAATCGACGTTTCTCACCATTTTGATAAATAAAACTCGTACAACTTCACCGGACATCGCAACGGGTTGTCTTCGTTCTCTTGCTGCTCGTAGACCTTCTTTTTCCTCGAATTAGCTTCTGCGAAACAACTGCGATTAAAAAAGTCAACCAGACAAAGAGAAACACGGCGGTAAAACCAAAGTCAGATTCTCTCACCCAGCGCAGACTGCGGAGGATAAAAACGCAGCAAGACGTTACGAGAGCCGGGGACTTTTCCTGCAACTGCTGCAGGCTGGGCGGCCGGATTTCTCTTCCAATGTTTCATTATGTGAGAGAAGGATAGCTGCATGTGTTCGTCGACGGTCTGAAATAGAAAAAAGAAACAATCAGCGACATGGAATATCGCGAAATTCTATAGAATTTCACACAGTTGTTAAATCTGTGAAGAAAGTTTACGAAATCTGAATGAAAACTCGAATTTTTTCGATAAATATTTTACAAGATTTCTCAATTTTTCATCCAAGAATCACTAGATTCGAAAAGTTTATCAATATCTCTGTGAAATTATGTTAGTTGAAAAGAAAATTTCTCACCACTAGATTAAAGTGTTTAGTGTTGAAAAACATCAGCGTGCTGAGTAGTACGTGGGGGGAATGAGCTCCGAGTTGTTTACTCTCCCATAAATGCTCCTCTTCGACTCTTGTGACGATGTATTCTGTCGGGTATAAAGAAATAGTGTGACGAATGAGAGTTTGGGTGAAAAATCTGAGCCAGTAGTAAACCTAATGCTTTTCAAACTCACGAGCGTCGTTGTACAAGACTGAGAATTTCTTGGCAACGTCGTTCAAACAGTCTGTAAATTTCTCGTAGTAAGAATCGGTGAATATATTGTCTATCCGATTGTTCTCGAAGAGATATTGCTGTATGCCTGAAAGATTGACGAAAGTTGGTCAAGATATCTGGCTTTCGGTTCCTGGCGTTAATAAAGTATCGAGAAATTGACCTAAACATAGATAGTATATCGTATCAGGCGCGTATTCGGCGCCGTTTGGTTTCCTAACTTCCTTGACGAACAAGCATAGGGAATAGTTCAGCTCGTCGGCGGTCAGCTGCAGGAGCTCAGTCTTAAAAAGCTTCACTCTGCGCGCGGGTGTGCTCTGCTTTTCCAGCTCGGAGTTCTTCCCGATTACCTGGAAAACAAGATCGGGGTGGTTCGGTTGTTTGTTATTCTTCCAGGCGAAATTGGAGGGACTAAATTTTCCTGAAAATTGTTGGAAGAGAATTTACCGGATGCAAATATCGGGAAAATTCTGAAAATCAACCACGCGGTAATCTTTCGAGTGATTCGAGGGAAAAAATTGGTCGTTAATGGGTGAAAAAATTGCGAGTATTGCCAAACAGAAGGAAATAGACTCCCAAAGCCGGAGGCATTCGCTTGTGCAGACAAATATCAAAATCCGATGAAATTTTCGACGAATTTCTAGTCAAGTTTGGGACAAATTCTAGATACGTTATGAAATTCTCTGAGATTTCCAGCCTTTTTCTAGAGGGTATCGAATCCCGTGAGAATTCCACGACGACCGGACACGGTGTGATCCCGGAAATGAAAATTCTCGGCTTCTATTTTCTAATCGACTCTGTTTTCAGGTCCGACAATGGAACGCGGACAACACTAGGCACAGGCGTCACGGGCAATACTACGAAGTAGCCTGGGGAAGTGCTTTGAACAGCGGGGCGAGCACCGCGTCGATAACATCGTTCAACGAGTGGCTCGAAGGGACGCAGATTGAGCCAGCGAAACCCGCCAGCAATAAGGAGTTCACTTATCTGGACTACGAGCCCGAAGGGCCTAACTTTTACCTCAATTTGACCAAGTATTGGGTGGAACAGTTCGCTAAGAAGTACAGGAGAGCCAAATTGAAGGACTGATCTGTTGGCAGAGAGGGTCCGAGGCCTGAGAGGGCCGGGAATGTTTTCTGAATTTTTTCACACCCAGTTTCCTCGGATTTTATCGTACGGTTTTGTTTCGGGAGAGAGTTGAGACGCGGAAAGAGATGATTTTCGACCAAATGAACAGAGAACAATAATATTCACACCAGGCCGACGACCTCGTGGATAAAAAGCCGAATGAAATCCCTTCCAATCTCAAGACAGTCTCTAAAATCCCAATATCTATTCAATCCCAGAGTTTCGCCGAGCTAATTAAAGCCTTTACCCATTGCCTCCATGCGTTCACACCGAAAGTATATTTCAGGGCCATATTAGCGTCCGGTTTTTCTATCGGTTCCATGATCCTCGGTTGTTGGGGTGGCTGTGGTTCCGGCGGTGGCATAAGCGGCAGATCATTAGAGCCAGTCACTCGTCTGCCTCGTTTACTAGGCGTAGATCTCGGCTTGTATGGAACCATGCGTTTCCTGCCTCTAGATGAAGTTATAAGTCTCTCCGGTTGAACTGCGGGTGAGAAAAAAGGGTCAAAAATATCGTTTCGAGTCAATCGATTTTTCCCCACATTCGACACGCGGAAACGTGTCGACGTACCCAAAAAAAAAAAAAAAAAAAACAGTTTTTCGTCCAAAAATTCCTCATTTATAAATTCAAAAATGCGAAATTTGGTACGTCGGCATATTTCGGCGTTCCAAACGCGGAAAAAAATCCAGGCTTTAGGATTTCGGCCATTCTCATTCCCCCAGGCCATTTACCGTCCCCGTCGATCGCCGAGTCCTGCTGAGGAGGCGCCTGGGTAGCGGTGATGGTATTGGGGGTCAAAGCGGCCTCCAGGTCGACCGGCGGCTCGTCGAGTTCTCCGGTGGCCATTTTCAGCGCCATTTGCAGCATATCGTCGCCGAAAGTGTTGCTGGAGTCGACGCCCTCCGGGCTGAATCCGTCGCTGGTTGAATTGGCAGGAACGTCCGCTACGTCGTCCCTGTAAAAGTTAAAAATTCAATTCCGAGCTCAAGAGGCCCAAGAAGTCCCGCAAAACCCACCGATTATCGTCCTCGGAGTCGGAGTCGGTGTCGTTCTGCTTTTTCTCCGTCGCAACCATCTCCGCCATCATCAGTAACTCGGCCTCGAAAGGATCGGCGGGTATCTTCTCCTGTATTCTTTTAATGTCCTTGAATATTCCCTTGGCGCTGTTCCTCGTCGTGGGAATGAATATTGGCACGGGAATGGGCAGGGGGAACGGGAACGGCACGGGAAACGGCATGCTGTACATGTGCATGGGGTACGGAACGTAAATAGGCACTGGAATCGGGACCAAAATCTGGTGGCTGTCATCGGTCTGCGTCGCCTTAGTGCAGGGATGAGGCCTGACCCAGACCCCCTTAGTGTGCATCAGTGGCTTGCACTGGGTCGTTTTATTATGGACTTTAACGGGGCTAGGGGGTCTGGTTATGACTTGTTGTTTGTAGATTATTTGGGGGGGAGGCTGGCTCTGAACCGGTACAGAATTCTGCTGGGAAGCCGGGCTGCAGTTCTGGCCGTTACCAATCGCCGCTAGACTCGTGACCGAGGATATGACCGGGAGATTCTTTCCCTGATTGTCAGGCAGCTGTTTCTGGCCCTGGGAGGCCCCGCGCTGCTGGGAAATCGTCCGTTTTGGAATGCCGGTCGGCACGGGGTCGTCGCTGGCCGGGATTGTGATCGGAGACTTGGTGTACTGGCCCTGGAAATTCATCACGCATTTGTAGGAGCAAAAGTTCCTGATCGTAGCGTCGGACATTGTGAGGTGGTACTGGGCCTGGGAGAACTCTTTGCAGAAGTCGCAGTTTATCCGCCTGGCTGAGACGGCGTTGATCGAGACCTGGGGAGAGGATCGGAGATTACTCAAAACTGCAAATCGTTCTGAATTTTTTTACACACAAGTCGCGCGAGGCCCTCGCAAAAGTCTGTGCAACGTCGAAAGTCCTCGCGCCCCTGGAAATCGCTTTTCGCCGAAAACTCGCGAGCGAAGAAAGATGGGGAAAAAAGTTTGGGATAAAAGTTGTAGAGAGTAAAATTTCGCGTGAATAATGCCCGATGGCTTTTGCCCCTAATTCTAACGGTCCGGGTTTTACAGCGTCGCGAAGCTTGAGATCTTGAAAAATTCATAAAAAATCGAAAAATGGTTATTTCTCGAGGTTCTTGGGCGGAAATCGGTCGGAAAAAATCTCACCTTTTTAACGAAAGCAATAAAAAAAAATCACACAAGTTGGTTCACGAATTATAACGATTTTAAACTTTGAAAAGTTACACAGAGTTTTGAGAGAGATTTTTTACTGGGTAATAAACGGGGCCTGGGCACCTGGTATAGGGTGAGGCAGTTCAAGCTGCACATCATCATGATTTGGCCGGATTTCAGCTCCTTTTTTATCATGTCGAAGTTGTATTTCTTGACCTTGCACCAGTTGCAGGGTACGATCTTTCTGTTCGTTATTATGAAGACATTGAGGCAAGTCTTGTTGCAGAACATGTGAGCCTCCCCCTCGTAGAAAACGACGAAATTCTTCTTGCTCAATAACTGGAAGAACTTTTTACACGTCGAACATTGGTCCGGGTCGACTTTGTTGACGAATTTAAAAGCCGCGAAGCACGGGTCGCTGCATATCGCCACCGGGCCTCCGCCGTTTATCTGGACCTCGCAGTGCACGATCTTTTCCTGTTCGGGATAATTCAACAGTATTTTAATTCCTTCAGAAACACAGAGGCTTTCTTTTCAAAAAAAAATATTCAATTTCCAAAAATCAGCCAAAAACTATAATTTTTCAGGGAAAGATAGACTCGATTCGATTTTGGAAGAAGAGCAGAACTCAGACTAAGAATAGCCAAGATAATCCCATGGCGTTTCTCACCTCCTGGCAAACGCTGCAAGATTTTTTCTCCGAAATCGGTGGTTCGCTGGAGCTCATTCTTGAGTATTTCTCCATACAGTCTTGGGTGCAGAAGTCCTTGAACTGTCCCTTGTCTCCGACGGGAGCTAAGAAGCCCTCAGTCCCGGAGCTGATGTCCTTCTGGCAGTAGCTGCAGACCTTGAGTCCCTTCTTGAACTCCTCGAGGCAAGTGGAGCAGCAAAACTGCCTGACGTCGTATCCGAATCTCACGCAATACTTGCCTAGACTAACGGCCTGGACAGACCCGTTGCAGTTCCTGCAGTAGCTGCCGTATTTGGTCTGGAACTTCCCCAGGCATTCCTCGTTGCAAAACTCCATAGTTTCCCAGGAGAGATTCCGCTCGTCTCCAGCATCGACTATCAGCAGGCACCCCGCGCACCGCTTCTCCCTCTTTGAGTTTACCCCGTCGCTGGGAATGTCCGTGGCCTTGTTATTCGCGGCTTTGAAGGCGTTTCTGCACTCCTTCGAGCAGACATTGAAGCACTCGAAGCCGACCTTGACCAGTATTTTGCAGGATTTCTCCTCCCCGCATTCCTTGCATTTCTCCTTAGCCCCGATCTCCTCTATCTCAGAGCTCTTGGACTCGTCGTCGATGTTTATGACCAGATTTTTCGACCCCGAAGCCAGAGACTTGACCAGCTTGGAGCCCCGCTCTCCCTTCTTCGCTGCAATTTTATCCCTGGCCAATTTCTCCCTCTCCAATTCCTGCGCCGCTGATACCCCCTCGTTATCCTTTCCCGATTCCTTCTCTGCTTCTTTCTCCTCGGATTCTTTCTCCGCCACGTTTTCCCCCTTGTCTTCCTCCCCGATTTTCGCCGCGGCTTCTTTCACAGCCTCAGGCTTCTCTTCGGGCAAAATGACCTTCATGCTGTCCGGAATTATGCAAAGTTCGTCGTCCTGTCCGGGCAGAACTTCGGGGGAAACCTGCTCGGTTTCCAGAGCCGGGATTCCGTCCTTGGGCAAAATCTTCTCAACTTCTTTCTCCGTTTTCTCGGAATCTCGCTTCTCCTTTTCGCCCGGAGTTTCCTTCCCCGTTTCCTTGCTCCCCTGGTTCTCAGACTCTGCAGAATCTGCCCCTGAAACCTTCTCCGAGCCTTCTTCGAGCCTGGAAGAGGCCTCCGAGTCCCCGGCCTTCTCCTCGACGTCTTCCTTCGATTTCTCAGGCTGGAAGTTGTCCTTGGCTTTGACAACGTCTTGGAGGTTGTCGGCCTGGTCTCCGAGCTTCTGGAAGTCGGGGATCTCTCCGGCGAGGTTATCCGTCTCCATGTTATCCTCCAGGTTATCAGAGTTCAGATTATCCCCGCCGAACGGGTCCTCCGCGTTGTCTATCGACTGGTTTTCCAGCTGGGATTCGTCGTGCTTATCTTCCTGAGATATCTGGACGAATTCCGTGTTCTCAGGCTCGACTGCGGCCGAGTTCTTCTCCTGGTTATGGTCGAAGCTTGATTCCTCGGACTTTTTCGTCCTCTCAGACTCCTCGAGAGTCCCGTCGACCGCGTCGGCCTTTTCCTCCGCGTTGAGTCCCTGGTACTTGGAATATTCTGCAATGGAAGAAGACGAGTCTTCGCAATCTGCGACTACCTTGTCCCGAGGCTCTTCCAAGTCTTCGGATCTCTCCCCCCGGTTCTCAGCCCCAAAATCTTCGCCTATCAGATCCGTTTGAGCCTTGGGAGTTTCCGTCTCAGTCTTATCGCGCGGATCCGGGCTCTCTGCGTCTGCAATTTGTTTATCTGCCGAGTTCACTTCCTCGCTTTCTTCCTCCGGGCTGGAAATCTTGCGAGAAACTTCCAGGTCTGCATTTTTTGGGTCTGGCGGCTCCGAATCTGGACTTTTAGACTCTGTTTCTAAGTTGTTTGAATCTGAGCTCAGAATCTGTGGCAAGGTGCTCGATTCCAGCTCCTCTTTGTCTCCCGGAAGATTCATGTCCGCCGGTTCATCATCGGGGGGTTTTTCCTCGCTGATATTCGAACTTTCTGAGAAATAAGAAAACTGGATTTCAGATTCGGGCAGAAGTTTACGTCATTTCTTTCTATCAAATTATGTCCTAAAATAGAATTACATGAATTTGATTAGATAAATGTTATCTAATTCGTTTTCCTGTCCTTTTCTCGCAACTTTACGGCAATACCATAGGATATCTTGTTAATAATTAGAATCGACGTGAGATTGGGTGAAATATTTTGAAAAATTCTCGAATATTTTCAAGTCTCTCGAAATGTTTGCGAAATAAATTCAACAAGGTGTCCAGTTTTTTGTCGATTTTAAATTCCCCGAGGATTCCAGTTTTTCTAGAATTTACATGATTACTGGATGCCCTGTGATCAAGGATATCCTAACAAAGTCTTTATAAAACCCAGGAATCAAAAATCTCAGGAAATATCATAAAATCCTTCAAAATTCGACCTCCAAATTGTTTAGAATTCTTTCTGAATCAGTTCAGATACTTTAAAGTGTCTTGAAGCAATTTTCAAGGCTTGAAAATTCATTCACAGCAATTTCAGATCCTTGAAAAGTTTCTATCTTTAAAATTCTATCAGAAAATTCCTCTCCGTCGCTTATTCTCTTATTTATTTTCTACCCCTTCCCCAGTCGGTCTTTTGATATTCTTTTTATCTCTACCTGCGGCGAGCAGCGATGTAGAACAACCCTCGCCAGTTTTGTCCGCCTCTTTTCCTTCGGTTTCAACATCTTCTTGGGTATTTTCTACTTCTTTTTCTCCTCCTTTTTCTTCTTCTTTTTCTCCTCCTTTTTCTTCTTCTTTTTCTCCTTCTTTTTCATCCTCCCCTGGTTTATCTGCATCCTCCTCGATAAAGTCGGAAGCGGAAGGAGCAGGAGTGGAAGTTTCGTTTAAAAGTGGGTCCGCATCGCCCACCGGAATGTGTTTATCGTCATCTTTCTCCATCTATGAATTGGATCTGAAAAACTCTGTTCCCGGACAAATTCAAATCCGCTTTCTTTCTTCAGGCTTCGAAATTGAGAATCGTTAGTATCGGTTCATCCGACATCCCTCGGAATTCATTACCTGGGAAGAGAGAAAAAGAATTGACGAAAAATCCAAAAGTCGAAAAAATCGGAAATTGAAAAAAAAAAGCAAAAATAAACGAGGAAATCTGAAAAGAGAATCGAATAAATTGAAAAATTGTAAGAAAAAAAACGAAGAAAAAAAATTGAAATAGGGAAATTCGTGAAAAAAAAAAGAGAAAACCTGAAAAAGGAGAAAAATTGTAAAAAGTACGAAGAAATTGATAAATTGGAGAGGAAAATCGAGAAAAAAGAAGAACGAAGGATGAAGGAAGGGTTGTTTAATTTTTCAAATCGTCTATAAAGCGGTTTCAGAATCGAATTTATAGGTTAGGTTGTAAAATATCGTCGGCCATGTTGTATTTTGGTTTGACGAATTGAACATGTTTGATTACAACAAACAGAAACAGAAAACAGAAGCATGGTTCTGTGTATGAAGGGTGATATTAGCAGAGAAGAAAATCGGCGAATGGATTAAACGAGGATGATAAAAATGTAGGAAAAGGTTATAAATGGGGGGTAAAAAAATAGGGTGTAGTTGTTCAGAGCGGTCGAGGGGATTGCGAGAAACAACGACTACGATGATAATGATTAATTTTTGAAAAATTACTCTCGACGTGAGAGTTTTTTTTATAACCAAAAAATTGTTTACGTTACGTCGATGCGACGCCGCTTAGGTTATCGCCGACGCACACATACCTTTATTGAGAACTGTGTCGACGCATGTGTCGCGATAAATGTCACAGTGTTTATATTATATTCTGCAAAATGTTGTATACCGTATAGGCGTATCTTTTCTTTTTTTTTTTCCTTCTTCTTATTTCTGTCTTTATTTCTCGATAATAGATTAGGGATGAAAATTCTGTACGGAAATGATTTACGAATATTAGACTTATTATCCACTAATTCGTCAGTCGATTTATTTCGTTTAGTTTTATTTATAAAAACCCTCCACTTAGGCTTCCGAAACAAATTTTTATTTTATGACACTTCTTGTATAGCTTGACTCGATCGCTTTTTGTCCTCTGTGTATGTATGCGTTTTATTTTGAGCCGCTTCAAATGCGGTGTTTAAAACCTGGGATACGAATTTTTTTAGAGACGGTGGAACTCTCGGTAGAAACTATCTATCCATCTATCTATCAAGGTAGAGTCGAAGCCTGTTTTACCAACCGTGAACCGCCGGTAAAACAGCATCTACAATACCGACATGGCTTACCTGTCGGTAACTCAAATATTACAGTTTCGGCGATATAAATCGAGTACGGAGATGCTGAATTGATTTTTGCTAATCGTATTCGATAATTTATAAAAATTCCATACACTGTCACTGATCTCTACTTACCATAGTGCCTGTGTGCGATTATTGTTGAGAAATAATCTAAAATAATGATAATCTTGAGTATAATATCATATTGTCATAATGTTATGGCGGAACTTAAGTTCTCAATGCTTAAATTCGTCAGCCACAGAGGTATATTCTTCAAGAGGTATACATTTTATTTAGATATCTGTGAAAAATGAACAGTTCTCTTTGGACACATGTGGATTTTTTTAATTTTAACGGACATCTAACGTCTCTTTAGACCTAAATAAATTTCTTGGTCGACATGGCTGATGCCAGCTCACGAATCAAAAGTTCATGTAGATCGGCGTTTACAGGTTGAAAAATAATTCTAGTCACGCAATAATTCGGGCGTGTTCCGAAACACATTTCCAGTGCCGCGAGTTGTCCTTGCTTCTCTTTCGCGCCTGTGTGTTCGTGAATCTGACTATCGCTCTCTCGCAGTAGTGTTGGTGATTTCGGAACGCGCCCCAGGCGGCTGCGTCTGCTATGAAAACGGGCATAGATTACAAAGTACACAATAGTAGTGGTACGGGTGCAGTATTTGATCGCGAAGTAAAATGGCCGAGTATTTCGAGCACCAAGCGTACCTCGGGCTGTCATTAAATAATCAAAACGAGATAATCTCAATAATCACCGAGGGATAAATACCGATCAACAAATAGGTACGGGAATAAGACTAGAATATTTCCCATCGAAATATCGCCAACTAAATATCCGTCGCGTCAGGAACTGGTATTATTATTTTCTAACACTTTATTATCCCGAGTGTCTAGATAGTATGTTGTGCGATTATTTCATCTCATATCAACTCGCCGATATCGTAATCCTCCGGGACGCTAGATAATCGGAAAAATTACAGATCGTAACGTGCGGAAGTCTCTGAGCGTAAATCTGGTCAATTATAACCGAAACAATAAACATTATTTCAGCTTCGTTTAGTATTTTTCGTCTTTCTTCTCTCTCTCTCTCTCTCCCTTTCTCTCTCTCTTTCTCGCAACCGTTGATTAAATTTTTTTTGTAAATATGTTCGAAAATGTTCTTTGTTTTTTTTCCAAGATTTATCGTAATTTGGAAGTAATATGGGTCCCAATTTTTTTTTTCAGGATAATTTTAGGGCTCCTCGGCCTGCCCCTGAGCCGCGCAACACACAACTTCGAGGAGAAACAATGTCGACCAGCGATAGCGACCACTATTCACCAAAACCGTCTAAACGAAGACGGGTCGTTATTTCTGATAGCGACAGCAGCGACGGATCCATTATCAAAACGCACAGGAGAAGGAGGGTCTATGTTAGTTTATATTCGGACAGATTAAGTCGTTTTCATTCTATTCACGAATTTCTTTGAATTTCATTGTTAGAAAATTTTCCATCTATTCAGTCGAAATTATCTTTCAAATTGTTCGAACGGTCGAAAAATAAGAAATTTTATTCAGATTTCTTGATAAGTATTTCGAAAAATTCAAAATATGTTCACATCGATCGGAATTTTATTCAAAATGAATCGAAATTATTTGAAAATCGTAGAAAAGTATCTAGAAAATTTTGAAATTATATTGAAATCATCTTCCAATTGCTTAGAATCGCTTTTAGAGGAGAAATTATCTTCAAACTGTTTAAAAGTCGCTTGTAATCAAGTACCTAAAAGAAAGTATCTAAAAAAATGTGAAATTTTATTGAAATCATTCTAAATTATCTTTTGATTCTTTAGAATCGTTTTTGAAGAAGAAATTATCTCAACGCTGTTCGATGTTGTGTAATAATCGAATGAAATTGTCTTCCAATCGATTAAAATTGCTGCAAATTCTTCTAGAACTAATTCTAGTCACAGTCGAGCCTTGATTTATAATTACGATTAATCTGACTGGAATCATTTACACTATTGAGAGTCTGGTCGATTGTATAGCTTGGAAAAAATTTTCCGGATCCATTTTTTCTCAATCCAAATACTCTAAAGTTCTGAAAAAGGTTCTCGAACTCCTGAAGAATAAAAATTTCCATTCTTTTGCCTCAATTCTAAAGAAAAATCTAAAAAATCTTGAATTTACTCCGTCGACTTCCTTCTCTTCATTTTGTTCATTCTTTAAATCATTTTTTTTTCTTACCTTTGGTTCTAATTACTTTCAGAGAGTGACCAGCGACAGTGAAACCAGCGAGGAGGATAGCGACGTTGTGAAACCTGTTAACAGAAGGAAAAACTACGTGAGCATATCCAAGTCTAAAATTAAAGTCTAAGACCTAAGAGTCTGAAATTGTTACAAAAAACGTTGAGAATTTGGGGAAAAACGATATTTGAACTCAACTTCGGTCACTTTTCAACTAACCCGAAACTTTATCATTCATTCAATTTCTCGTTCAATTTCAGAGAGTCGTAAGCGAGGATGACACCAGCTACGAGAGCAGCGATACAGAGGCTGAAGGATCGGACGATCTAGGTCTCAGTAATTTTCTTGAAATCGCGAATCAGTCGAGAGACAGAAGGCTAGAAAGTTTAAAAAGACTCGTTTGTTATCGAGATTCCGTTCGTTTGTACAAATGGATCAGTTTTACGAAATTTCGACTACTCTGCTTAATTTTTCTCTCAAAATCGATCAGATATTCGATCGAGGATCGCTTCTTCCATTTCTTTTCTAGCTTTCAAACATTCTCCTCATTTTATTCCGTTTCTTTTTCAGTCATAAGTGACAGCGATACTTCCACATCAGAGTCGGACTGGAGAAGCGTTGAGGAAGAGGCGGGAGGAAGAGGAGTCGGCCGCCGAACCAAACTGCCCAAAGGCCCGAAGAAAACAAAGAGCAAAGCGCAAGCCGGCGAAACTGCGTCCGCAGCAGCACCGGGAGAAGAGCCGATTCCGATGGACGGCGACAGCGACAGTAGCGATGGACAGGCTGAAAAATGCCCCATATGTTTACTGTCTTTCAAAAAACAGGAGATAGCCAATCCAGAGTCTTGCGATCACTCGTTCTGCCTCGACTGCCTTCTCGAGTGGAGCAAAAATATCAACACTTGCCCCGTCGACAGGCAAACCTTTTCTGTCATTTTGGTCAGGAAGAAAATCGGGGGGAAGGTAAAGAGACCGAGTCGTTTAATCGTCTTTTTTCTCACCTTGGAGTTTAAAGTCCTGTAAAAATCGTTCTGAAATCGAATTTAATCGATAATTTGTAAACCAACGTATGTAATTTTTTTCTCTTGGTTTCGTTAAAAAGGTGAGATTTTTTCCGACCGATTTCCGCCCAAGAACGTCGAGAAATAACCAATTTTCGATTTTTTATGAATTTTTTAAGATCTCAAGCTTCGCGACGCTGTAAAACCCGAACCGTTAGAATTAGGGGCAAAAGTCATCGGGCATTATTCATGCGAAATTTTACTCTCTACAACTTTTATCCGAAACTTTTTTCCCCAGCTTTCTTCGTTCGCGAGTTTTCGGCGAAAAGCGATTTCCAGGGGTTCAGATTCAGAACGATTTCGACTGGACTATTAGAGATTCGTGAATTTTATTTCCCTGAAACGTGAAATTGGACAGATTCTTCGATTTTGGGGTCGAGAAACTCGCAGTTTTCCTTCTCTTCTATTCTCAGTTTATTTCTTTTATCAATTTCATCGTTTATTCAGATCGTAAAGCAGCTACCGGTCGCCGTCAGACCCCCCGTCGAAGAACCGATCCAAGAAGACGCAACTTACTGCGAGATTTGCCAGGAGTGCGACAGGGAAGACAGAATGCTTTTGTGCGACGGATGCGACCTTGGATATCATTTGGAGTGCCTAACTCCACCGATGACCGAAGTTCCTATGGACGAATGGTTCTGTCCCGATTGCTCACAGAATAGCCAAAACGACGCTGAAGTGGTAATGGACGAATATTTGTTGGAAAAGATGCGACGACTTAAGTCTAGCTCGCGGAATTTAACAAGCTGCGATTAGAAAAATTGGGGATAAGGATTTAGCAGTTGAGAAATTCGAAATCGTCGAGAAGAATTTTTTCGTATTGTGAAGATAACGCGAATTTTAGAGTTTCGCGAACGTAGAATACTGCGAAAATCTGAGTCCTGAAATAGAAATTTGAAATTCTTGCCTTGAAAATGAAAAACTGAATGAAATGAGATGCTGAGAGAATCTAAATCATGTCCAATCCGTTGGAATTATTGTTTTGAAGTCTAGAAACTGTTTTCAAAGTACAAACGAAGTCAGAACTACCTCGTAGAGTAAAAAATTGCTCCCAAAAACTTGGAGAATCTTTCATAGATAAGAATTATAAGATTCTTTCGTGACTTGAATTCGTGGTGAAATCTGATGAAACTATTATTCCAAAGTCTAAAAACTATCTTCAAAGTATAAACGAAGTCAAAACTACTTTGTAGAATAGAAATTGGTTCGAAAAACCTGTAGATTCTTTCATAGAATCGTCAAATTCTTTCCTGACATGAAACGATGTCGAAATCGGATGAAATTTTTCTTTTCTCAAAGACTAAAAACCGTCCCCAAAGTATAAACGAATTCAGAACTACGTCGGTTTCTATAAATTGTTTGAAAAAACGTTGAGATTCTTTCATAGACAAGAATTATTAGATTCTTTCCTGACTTGAATTCGTGGTGAAATCTGATGAAACTATTATTCCAAAGTCTAAAAACTATCTTCAAAGTATAAACGAAGTCAGAACTACTTTGTAGAATAGAAATTGGTTCGAAAAACCTATAGAATCTTTCATAAAATCGTCAAATTCTTTCCTGACATGAAACGATGTCTAAATCGGATGAAATTTTTCTTTTCTCAAAGACTAAAAACCGTCCCCAAAGTATAAACGAATTCAGAACTACATCAGTTTATATAAATTGTTTGGAAAAACGTTGAGATTCTTTAACAGAACTGTAAAATTCTTTTCAAAATAAGAATCCTCGAAGAATGATGAAATGTTGAAAACCGACTGAAAGATTGAAATGAATTTCAGGTGGAGATCGACTTGGACGAGTTACCGGACTTGATGGAGGAGGCTCGTCGCCTGGGAGAGTCTTACGGCAGAACGCGAACGGGTCGTGATCGCGATTCGTCGTTAGGTCCGCGCGTGATACCTAGAACGCGTCAGACGGAGCGAGTCAGAGCGAACATCCGTGCGGACCGGGACCGAAATCGCGCGGTGATGTTGTCGCGGGATATCCGCAACCCGGAGCCGGGATCCGGGTCGTATCTGGACCCGGAACAGCCGTCGACGTCGTCGTCGGGTATGGACACGGCGTTACTGAGAGAATCGGGGCGCCAGGATTCCGCGGAGTCGACGGGCCGCGTCCGGGCTTCGTTCGGGGCCGGGAGACCCGCCGCGAGCTCGTCTCGGGGCGCAAAACCGAAGGGGAAAGTCAAACGGAGGAGAAAAACTAAGCGCAGGACAAAGGGCAGCTCTAGGGCCGGGAACGAGGCCCTGGAAGGCGAGACGCGCGTTCGCGAAGTGAGAATCACGGAGATAAACGACGACGGAGAGGAGGAGGAGTTCGTCACATACGTTAAGGTCAAAGCGGATAAGAGTAAGACTAGAAACGGGAGAAAGTACGGGAAGAAGAGATCTAAGAACACGCGAAAGGTACAATACCAGTAAATCCGCGGCGCAAGTCTCGCGGTTTTGGAAAAAATACTCAGGGAGGAATTGGGATTGAGGAAGAGATTTTTTTTTAAAGAGAATTCAGGATTTGTCGAATGTTGGAACGGTTCTGTGGCCAGAGGATTGGGACGAGATGGCGAAAGTCCAATTTTTTCATTCGTGATTCATTTTTTTAGAGGAAAATCAGCATTTCTCGACGTTTTGTGATGAGAAAACTTTGTATACTTCAAACCACGAGACCCAAGGGCTGAGAAATCCTGACTTTTACTTTGCCTGGGATGAGGCTGATCGAAAGAAGCTCGTTTTCTAACTTATCACTAACTTTTTTGCTCCTTATTTTTTAACCACACGTTTTAATTCATGCTTTTAAACATGACTAAAGGGAAACTTATTCCTAACTCTTTTGCTTCTTATTTTTTAACCACACGTTTTAATTAATGCTTTTAAATATGCCTAAACGCCTTTCGATAAGCTCGACTAACGATACTTCAGGGGATACATAAATCACGAGTTTCATAAAACGGCAGTGATTCTCAAAGCTGTATAGCGTCGCGGGTATCATAGGGAAAATTATGTACAAGATATGATTTTGAAGAACGAAATACCAGCTTTATATGAAAAAAAGAATTAACATTGTTGTATCAAAATTGCGATCGCTATGGCCACTTGAGCAGGAGTCCGCAAAAAGTGGCGTTGAAACTTGCTGCGAAGAATTCAGCCGAACGGCGTATCCGAAAATCAAAAACCCGGAATCATTTCGAAGGGCAAAGTGCCCTCTAAGCTTCTATGGAACAGATTTTTTTCCTCGTCATTCCGTTTCCGATGTACAGAAGAAAACGTGGCTATAAATTCCGGAAAACGTTATCGTCCGGTGAAAAAATTCACTCTTCTGCCAAATTTCAATTCAACGAAAATCGATTCCATAGAAGCTCAGAGGGCACCTTGACCTCTGAAATGATTCCAGGTTTCTGATTTTCAGATACGACGTCCGGCTGAATTCTTGCCAGCAAGTTTCAACGCAGCTTTTTGCAAACTCCTGCTCAAGTGGCCATCGCAATTTTAATACAACGATTTTGATCTTCTTTTTTATATCAAAGCTAGAATTTCGTTCTTTAAAACCATATCTTGTACAGATTTTTTCCCACGATACCCGAATTCCTCGAAAATCGTTGCCGTTTTGTGGAGCTCGATACTGAAATAACACCTTAACGAGAATCTCTGTTTTCTAGTCGGCATCACATTCATTAATCCATTTATTCACTTTGATACAGTAACCTTGTTAAAAATATATCGTTTGTTTGTTATTCTATGGCTAAAATCAAGTTGATCATTTTATTATTTTTCTTTTTCTGTATTTTGTTATTAATAATAAACCCCTGGACCTTAAATCTTCTTTAAATGTGAAAATAAAAACGATTTTTAACAATAGAATCCTCCGACTTTTCTTTTACGTTATTCACATCATCTTCGATCTTCGTAACTCACGCCGCTTCTTCTTCTCTGTATTCTCACTTTCCCAAATCGCCGAGAGATTAACAACCGCATTTCATCATCTCATTGCCTTCGCTTAATTTCTTTCTTCAAATCCAACGCCGCAAATCTCCGAATGAAAAATGGTTTCGTCCCAAAAGTCTGACCTTTGTTGTAAAAAGCCGAATAAATTTTGGAGTAAAATGGAAGACGGCTCAGCTCCGAAAATCCCGAAGGGAAAATCCGACCCGATTCCTCTCAGAAATAAGAAACTCGGAGATTCTAATGAGCGCAGAACACTAACTGCTGGATATTTTCACCTGTTACAGAAAAGAGCCAGGAAACGCAGAGCCAGAACGGTTCGTTCTCAAGCCGCCAAAGTAGCGACGGTCAAGAAACGACTGGCTCTGGCCCTGGGAATGAACAAGCCTAACCGAGCCGCTCCTCTCCTCATTCCGACGGTCAAAAATCGACAACCAGTCTCCGACAGGGCGGTTCTAAACAACTCGCGATATCATGCGGGCATCTCTCGAGTCAGCCTCTTCGGAAACTCCCACGACCTCAACTACAGCCCGACTGGGTGAGTGAGAAATACTTGAGTAATTACTGAACCCTGTTTATGGCTGGTTTCTTTGTTTATTCGTTTGTTTATTCCTTAGACGGTTTTTAGGTATTTGTATTTTGTATTTGTATTTGAGATAGAAATAAGAGGCAAAAAGGTCGTTTTATGCGGTTGTAGAAAAACAGAGGCGGAACAGGTCAGGCGGACAGGATGATGGTTCGACGAATTAGGTTTTCTGTTTTCAGGGATTTTTAGATATCGTGATTAAATATTGTACAGAGATAGTCGAACACGAGAGGAATTTTGCGTAATTACACAGCTATTACTTACCTCCAGGTTGCGCACAATACACATTGTTCTGGTTATACATATTTCTAGATAATTTCTAAACGCGATTAGGCTCTACTCGCTATTTAATTGCTCCAACCCCTTAGCTGGAAACAGTCGGGGCGCCAAATGAACTTTGATCTAGCACCCCCACAGCGTAGAAAGGAAATCACGAGGTGGAAACTGAAAATCTAACACGTCAAATTTAATTGCTCTTGAAATGTTGTGTCCCCGATTTTTTCGTGTCATCCCCCGAGCAGACAAAACCACCCCCCTGATTTCGAATTGAACCAAGCGAGAAAAACTAAAGCTCTGAGACGTGAAATTTAATTGCTATTTAATTTAATATAAAAATTATAAGTATAATAATCATGATAATAATAGTCATAATGAATAGGGTGGGTTGAAAGAAAAAATTTTTCTTAGCATTGGGGGTAGAATTTGTACCTTATAAAAAAAAGAAAAGTTTTCAAGAAAGAAAGAAATTTTTTTTCAGAACGTTTTGAGGTGGCCCAATCGTTTTTCAAATATATATTTAATCAAATGGGGGTAGTTCTAGAATCTGCAGGGTGTCCCCTCGAAAGGCCAATTGAAAGTGAAAAGTTGAAAAAAAAAATTTCCCATAATTTTTGTAATTTAAGTAAAAAATCAAAAAATTAAATGCACTTGCATTTTGTATCGGAATGAAAGTTGAGTAAAAAAAAATCACACTCGACAATTTTTACATGTTTTCCACGATTTTGAACGAAAAAAATAATTTCCCGTTGGAACTACACCCCGCTTTTGATTGAATATTTATTTAAAAAACTAGTGGGCCACCTCAAAATGTTGATAAAAAAAAAAAAATTAAAAATACGTTTGAAAATTAGAAAAAAAATTTTTTTTTTAAAGTTTCAAATAAATTTTTGAACAAAAAACTTCTTTATAATAGTTATCTTTACGATAGAAATTCAAATTTGTATAAATTTCCCTGAAACTCATCGACTGAGTTGAAATTTTCCGAGTTATTGATCGAAAAATTGTTAAAATTTCGCATGCATTGAAGTTTGACGATGAATATCTTTTAAACGCTTGATTGAATCGAAAAATCACAAGAGACCATTTTTGTAGAGCAGTTAATTTCCTGCAAAACCATGAATCGCGCATTTGATAAAAAATTTTTCTTAACGAGTTATAAAATTCATAAGCAAAACAGCAATTTCTCTGAAAATAATCAAACTTCAACCTGTGATATCTTTCAAACGGTGAGGTTTCCGAAAAAATTCTAAGAGACCTTTTTTGTAGAGCGATCAATTTCCTAAAAGAATATGAGGAGCGATATTTTTTTCACGAACAGTTGACAGAGAGATATAAATTCTCGTTTCTAACACTGAGGAAAAAATGGAAAACTATAAAGCGGAGGATCTTTCTATCAAAATTAAGAGCTCATATTTGGTGAGTATTTTCCAGAGGTGTCTAGCAACCGATTTTTTCAGAGTAGAAAATGAAAAAAAAAAATACATAGTCGGTTTCTTTGACACCTGTACGAATTAGGTACGAAACAGGCGTGCAATTAAATTGCGAATAGAGCAACAAATTAGCGATTAAAGAGCAGCAAATTCCTGTAGAACGGAAAATACGTTTTTTCAATGTGGGTGTGCTAACTTTAGGAACTTGGAGAATATCGCACGACTAACGCCGTAAGGTCGTAGTTTTTGTTTATTATCGAGATTATTGTAACGTTAAAACTTTATTCTGCGAAAGTATTTCAACGTTTTTTGCAAAAATGCGACCTTTTAGTCGCGCGATATCAGCCCACAGGTCCTCAGTTTTGTCTCGCGGCTAGAATATTTTCAGCTGGCCCATTTAGACGATCCAAAACGATCTAAGTAGCTGAGAACAAATCCGTTTATTTCTTTCCTGACCAGGTCCGACACAGAATCAGAGAGTTGTTTGTACGACGGAGGTAGTGGTAACGGCTTGCTGGTAAGTAGTCGGCCCCGAAACGCGACGTCTTCCGTGCGCCGTCACGCCTCGTTAAAGTCAATATCGAACCCGCTGATATCTAGAGAGGCTGCGGCCGCCCCGGAGCGAAACGCGGCGGATTTTATAAGCAGCATATTGGACAGCCAGGAGCTTTGGCACTCGAAGAAAAACGGGGAAGTCACCCTCAAGGCGGACGGGACTTTCCTCATACAAAAAACCAACAACAACAACGACAACGATAAAGACAACGCCAACAAGCACAGCTTGAACAACAACGACAGCCCTGTCAAGGAGAAGAAGAAGATCATCGTCACGAATAACGAGGAGGAGAACAACCTGACCAGGAACGAAGCTAGGCTCGATCTCAACAATGTCAGCCAGAACGATCTCGTCCAGAATCCAATGTACAACAGCCCCAGGGGTGGAGGAAACCGGGGAAATTTTCGAGGCGGGAATAACTACAATTGCGAAAACAACAGGCACGGATATGGCGGCCAGTATGGCGGGGGGAGAGACTCCTATGGCTACAGGGGGCCCGGGGGGCCCAGGGACGGGTATAACAGCGATCGGAGGGACTTCGGACCCCCGATTAATTACAATCAAGGGTTCGAGGCGAGGGGGCCGCATCCTGCCTTCGGGACTAATCAGCCCTTCAGAAACCGCAATCCGCAGCAAAATTTCAGGAACGAGAGGCCCAGGTTTCCGCCACCGCTGCTCGGCGAGCGGCAACATCCTTTCCAGCATCAGGACAACGCCGATGCCTTTTCGCATCAGAATTCATTCCAGAGATTCAGACCCACGCATATTCAGCCGCTCATCTCCGCGCCAAGACCGCTTTTGGCAAGCAATTTGAACCAGCCTTTTCAGGAGGAAGCTAGGGACGGTTTTCAAGCATTGAACGAACCCGGGAACTCCAGGGGACAGATTATAACCCCTGAGGAAGAGGAGTGCGATCTTTACTCCGACATAGAACCACCGGTTAATAAAACTACAGAGGATACCGCCCTCTGCGAAGACCCGGGGGTTCTACTTCCTCCACCGCCGGAACCGCCTTCCGGGTTATTAGACTTTGAGGAGTCGAAGAGCGACAGGGACTGTAACGACAGCGACCAGGAACTTGTCATTGACGATACGCCGAAGGAAGACAGCAACCGGGATCCCAAGAACGAGGAGAAGTACGACCCCTTTGATAACGACAGCGACAGCAACGACCCGCAAACTGCTTCGCGATCTTTTGCCACGGGAGAAACTCACGGGGATAAAACCGCCGTGAGGTTGACCGCCTATGACGACGACGACGATGAAGACTCGCAGGCGGATTGCCCAAACTTTTCTATATACTCGTCGCAGACCATGGATCTAGCTAGGAACAGCGAACAGGAACTTTCGCAGCAAATCGGACCACTGGAACCCCCGCCTTTGCCGCCGGATATTCCCGACGACGATGATATCATTCTGGGGGATATTCAGGCCTGCGATTTGGCCGATATACCGGAACCCTCGGATCCGTATGTGGAGTCTTTGCAGAAGGAGAGACAGACGCTTAGCAAAATACCGCCTAAGAAAATATCGAACGACAGTAGAGGGAAGATCACGTTTAAAATTGGGAACAAATTGAGGCTTAGCAACAAACTGAGCAATCTTTACGACGAGATTGATGAGACTATTGAGAATTCTATTCAACAGGAGAAGGAAGTTGAGGAGAAGAAGAAGGGGGGAGAGGATAAGTCAGAGGACGAGGAGGAGGACAAGCTTGAAGAACTGGAAAAGGAACTCAAGGAAAAAGAACAGAAACTTAGGGAAATGGAACGCATGGAGGAGATGGAGAAGATCAAGGAGGAGGGGGTCAAGGAGGAGACTGAGACTGCGGAGAAAAGCGGCAGGAAAGAAGAGCGGAGTTTTTCGAAGGCCAAAAATAAGGCCTTGGCGACCATTGATCTGACGGAGAAGAGCTCTGATACGATTATATCCGTAAAATCATCGCCGAAAAATCTCGCCGAGGATGGGGCCGATGTTTCCGGGGAAAACAAAGAACGGGAGGGAAAGATCAAGAACACAACAACCGGCGGATGGAAGGAGGTGGAAACTGGCAAAGTCGAAAACGACGGACAGGTGCTCTACGACAAAATAGACGAGGAGTTTATCGCCAGGGATAAAGAGGAGGAGGAGGATCAGGAAGAGGACGAATTGGAGGGGGAGAAGCTCAGCAAACTTTCATCGGTTAGCGACGACAAGGGGGATTCTACCCCCAGGGAGGAGGAGAGCCTTGAAAATGGCGTTGAAAAATTGGACTTTGTACCGGAAGTGGAGAATTTCCCGTTGGAAAAAGACCCCAGTGAGATATTCGAGGGCGGAATCGGGGACGGAATTAATCCCCAGAATTGGGAGAGCGACGGGGGATATACACCCTGCAAGGACGAACTCCCCGTGACCAAGGCCAGCCGCGGGTCCGTTTCACCCTTCGAAAGCGGCCTCGAGCCCATCACTCCTACTAAGGACAAATCTAACGACGATTTAGACGGGTGTAGAACTCCCGCAGGTTATGCGGGGCTCGGGACGGAGGCCATTTCGGAAACCGACGAGCCAATGAGCTTCGAGGAAGAAGCTGGGCTGGTTAACCTCAGGAAGGAGAAGGAGATCGAGGACGGAGAGATCATGGAGGAGGGGAGACTTAGCAGAAAGACGAGCGAGAAACCGGCGAAGGAGAAGGAGGAGGATGGGAAAAGGAAGAAGAAGAAAGAGAAGAAGGAAAAGGGCAAGGAGTCGGACAAGAACAAGGAGAATATCGCCTCCCAGAATCAAGTCGCGTGGAAAAAGATATCCAAGAATACTAAGGAGAGACAGTACCGCGACAAGGACAGGAGGTCCAAGTCTAAGGAGAAGGAGAAAGAGAAGGAAAAGGAGAAGGAGAGGGAGAAGGATAACCAGAAGGACAGGGAGAAGGACAGAGACAGGGATAAGTCGAAGAAGAAGGGCGGGAAGGAACCGGTGTCGAGGAAGAAGGAGAAGCGCAAAGAACTGGAGAGGTACGACGTGCGGAAATTGGTCGCCGACAAACCGTCCAGGCCGAGGAAAGACGAGTACGGAAGAGACGTCAGGGACGAGTCGAGGAGCAGAACTAGGAGCCGGAGCCTCTCGAGGAGGAGGTCTCCGTCGAGGGACAGGAGGAGCAGATCTTACTCGAGAAATCGGTCCAGGAGCAGGTCCAGGTCGCGTTTGAGAAGGTCCTGGTCGAGGGACCGAGGCTCGTCTCGGAGGAGATCGCTGTCTCGTTCGAGGCGCAAAATTTCGCGGAGATCCGCCTCCCGGAAGAGATCCGTGTCCAAGAGGCGGTCCAGGTCTCCGTCGAGGAAGCGGAGGTCCTTGTCGCCCAGGAGGAGGTCCAGGGGCAGGTCTTTGTCCAAGAATCGAAGGTCGCGGAGCAGGTCCAGAGAGAAGAAGAAGGAGAAGGCCAAGAAGCAGCACAAGTCCAGGTCACGGTCCAGAAACAGGAAGAGAACGAGGTCCAAGACTCCGGCCAAGAGAGCCCCGTCAAGATCCAGAGAGAAGAAACACACCAAGCGGAAACAACTCGCGTCTAGATCCAGGGAGAGATCCAGATCCAGGGAGCAGAGGGAGAGGAACAAGAACTGGGAAACTGTTAACGAAAAGGCGCCCGTCGAGAGGGAGAGAAGGTCCTGGAGCGCTCAGTGGACTCCGTCGTGGTCCCGGTCGAGGTCCAGGACGCCGACGCCGGCCAGACACGAGGAAGCGGCGTCACATGCCGGATGGTCGCCGCCACCGGTCTTGGACAACGTCGCGGTACCGCCTAAGAATCTTACGGTGATACTGACCAACAAAGAAGCGATAAAGAAGAAGAAGAAAGAGAAGAAGAAGGACCCGAAGAAGGCCAAGGAGGCGGAGAAGAGGAAGAAAAACAAGAGGAACAGAACCCCACCGCCTTCTAAGGAGGTCTTCGCCAGCGGGGATAACATCCTCGTCAGCGTCTGCTTCAACAAAGAGAATGAAAGCAATCCGGCCGAGGTACCGGACGCTCCCGAAGCTCCGCCGCTGGTTACGCCGGCGGCTAAGCGGAGCAGGAGACGGGAGACCGGACAGAGTATAGAGCCGGCTTTGAAGAGGTCCAAGAAGGAGAAGGTGAAGGAGAAGAGAGCCCCTAAGTCGCCGAAGAACAAGAAGGAGAAGAAGAAGAAGTCTAAGGCGGCGGAAATCGCGGCGACTAAAAAACCCGTCGCGGTTATTGACCTCGACCAATCGCCGTTCAGGGAACAAACCCCATCACCCAGAGACGTGATCGTGCTTAGCGACGACGATGAGCAGAAGGAAACCCAGGAAATTGCCACCCCGGAACAGAGGGTCTCTCCGATGGCCAGCCCGCAGCATGAACAGTTCGTTTCGCAGGGACCCAAGACTCCGCCGGAGCCACAGATCAAGTTTTCGATCAGCAAGCAGCAGAGCAACCTCAGGACTTCCATGATCAATCCGCTCCACGAGGAGGAGGAGGAGGAGATCGACGAGAGGGCTGATGAGGAACTTGAAATGCGGGCGCAGGAGGAACTCGAACTCAGACTGAAAATCGGACCCAATACTCCACCAGAGCCACCCACCTCTCCGCCAACCTCGCCGGACGCCTACGACCCCTTCGATCCGACCAAGTCCAGGTCGCCGACGCCCGCCGCTAGCCAGGAGGCTACGCCTGCCGACGAGAGGGACAGGAGCAGGTGCGATTCGCCGAGGAATCACGAGCATCCCGAGGAGAAGATTTCCGGACCACAGAACTCGGATGGGGAGAAAATCGGCGGTGGGGATCAACAAGGACAGGGGAGCGAGAAATCCGTCGATAAACCCAAGATCATATCCATGGTCACCATTAAAAAAGCTTCTCCGAAGAGAGAGGAGCCGGCTAACGGCGGGGATGGGAGCCAGGAGATTAGCCAAACCGCCAATGATAGTCCGAACAAAAATCAAGGGGTACAGCAGAGCCAACAGAGCCAAGGCTTCAGCACCGTCAATCCGGTGCTTGCTACTGTTACTGCCGCTGTACAGAGGTCGGGGGCGCTTTTCAATGCCGGTACACCCAGTAGCGGTGGACAGAGGAATTTGATACAGGTCGGTACATTGGGAAATAGATTTCTTCTTTTTTTGGTAGCTGGGCGGATTTTGCAGCATTTAATCTCGGGACAAACACTCCCGGATTTTTATTATCGCTTTTGAGGAATCCGGAGGATATCGGAGACTGAGAAGCATTGCAAAAATGTATTGCAAAAGGCTTCCAATGTTGTTCTCAAAGGCTCTAAATTCGAAGGATTCAATCATTTCAAAATACTCGAAGGAGTTCGAATTCCAAAATTCAAAATGGCGGATCCAATATGGCGGACGAAAATTCTAAAAACAGTTTGATTTCAATGAATGTGAGTAACTTGTAGTTTTCGAGGTCGCTGAACACGAATCTAGAATCAAATTTCCAAAATTCAAAATGGCGGATCCAATATGGCGGACGAAAATTCGAAAAACAGTTTGATTTCAATGAAAGTGAGTATCTTATGGTTTTCGAGGTCGCTGAACGCGAATCTAGAATCAGATTTCCAAAATTCAAAATGGCGGATCCAATATGGCGGACGAAAATTCGAAAAACAGTTCGATTCCAATGAAAATGAGTACCTCATGGTTTTCGAGGTCGCTGAACACGAATCTAGAATCAGATTTCCAAAATTCAAAATGGCGGAGCCAAAATGGCGTGAGAAAATCTGAAGAATAGTTGAATTTCGACAAAAAATTTGTAACTTGAGATGTTTGTGGCCACGAATTTCGAATTTGAGTCCTCATCTAGGTATCACATAAAAATTTAGCAAACCATTCATGACGAACTATCCATAGTAAAAAATGTCAAAAGAATATTTTTTTGCTTTTCATTCCGCTCTTTGCCGAACCCAGAGTCACGAAACGAGGACGTGGCGGTTGTTGACTCCGTCTTTTTTTTCGATTTTTTTGTATTTTGATTTTTTTTTTGCTTTTTGAATTTTGGAAATCCGATTTCGGATTCGTATTCAGCGACCACAAAAACCATGTGATACTTACTTTCATCGAAATCAAACTATTTTTGAATTTTCGTCCGCCATATTGGATCCGCCATTTTGAATTTTGAAAATCCGATTTCAGATTCGTATTGAGCGACCTCAAAAACCAAGACACTGAGATTGTAGGATAAATCCATGAACATTTTTTTCCAAAAGTGGCACGAAAATTAGATTTTCGCATCACTGCCAAGGGGTTAATAAAGAGTTGAAAAAATTGCAAATGATTTGAAATAATCGAAGGATTTTAAAAGATTTCTTCGGATTTCCTAAAAGTTTCAGAGACTGGAAATCATTGCATAAAAATTACTTCAAAAGGTTTCCAATGAAATGACGATTCTGAATGATTTACGATAATTTCAAAACGTTCCAAACAGTCAAAAAATTCCAGGAAATTGTAAATTATTCTAAATAACTTCCTAAAGAGTGTTTGTCTCCGAGGACTAGGTGACAACCGTCAGATCGACTTCCCGCCTACAGTGTTTTGTGTTTGAAACTTTTTAGCCGAATCGAATCTCTCCGATAAACCAGACGAAGCAGCGTTCGAGCGAGCGGCCCCACCTGCCTAATCTATTCGCTAATCCAGGCAAGGCGACTCCGTCTCGGGGTCAAAAGTCGTCGGCTTCCTCAGCCCAGGGTAAAACCGCTTCTACGATGGGCCAAAACGGCAGCGACGGAGGCATGGAGACGACAAACGACGCTCTAGACATGTCTTCACCCTATTCACCCGGCTCGAGTTTGAGCGATGGGATATTTGACCCGCCTAGTCCTGGCGCTCACAGTCCTCAAGGACCGCCGAGCCAGAATACCAGCAAAAATACGCCGTCTAAAACGGCCGGCGGTAAAACCGGGGAGAAAAAAGACGCCTTTGATGTTCTCTTCGGGACGTCGCCGGCGGTCAAAAATCTCGGGAAAAATCGGGCCAGGAAAATTCCGGATAAAGATAAGAGGAAGAAATGTAGGTATTCGGACATCGTGGGGAGAGACAGCCGCGAACATATTTTGTAGGAGGGGGGACTCGGGAAAGCTTGACTTGAAATTGCATCTCGGAAAATGGGGTGAATTTCGTTTTTTGACGATAACTCGGCTCTCCGTCATGATACGAAAATTTTAATGATACACTTTTCCGCAGCTTTTTTTATGCTCTACAATTTAGGTTCTATGAACTTTTCACCTACCGTTGATCGTAGTCGAGATATCGAAGGAGAAAGTCAATTAGGAGATAGAAACTTGTTTTTTTTTTGCTGTTTTCTACCTCGTCGTGATACGTAGCGAAAAAATGTCCGGTACCAAACTTGTAGAGCATGTTTATTCCTTCGAGTTTGATACTGGACATTTTTCGATACGTATCATGAGAGGGGAGAAAACAGCTGAAAACCAGTTTCAATCTCTTGATTTTGTACTCTCTCCCTAGATATCTCAACAACGATCAACGATAGGTGAAAAATTCATGGGACCTAAATTTTAGAGCGTAAATAAAGCAGCAAAAAAGTATAGAATCGGAATTTTCGTATCACGACGGAGAGCCGAGTTATCGCAAGAAAACGAAATTCACACCTTCAAAATTTCACACCTACTCAGCTCAACGCCGTCTCTTCCGTTCGATTCTCGAGTATTTTTAAATGGAACGGAATTTTAACCTCTTGAATACTCGATTCCAGCAACTAATCCAAAAGTTGGTGTTCGGATGGACGAGAATCAGCTACAAATATTGGACGACCTTCCGAGTTCGGCCGTCGAAATGCAGGTGAAAGACAAGGTTCGTTAGGTCCTAAACCGCATGGGAGAGATGCTTGTTTTCTTTGACTAAAACCGAAGGAGTTTTTTTATTTTTATTTTATACTTTCTTTGCTCTGCTTCCGATCGAGGAATACCTATGGTCTTTAAACAGACAAAAGAAGATACATTTTTCGTTTCTTCTTCTTTCAAACAGGTTCAAAAGTTTCATTCGGGTATAAAAAAATACACTCGTTCAAATTTTCGCCCCTTAATATCAACATGAGGCTTTAAAAAATTTTGACAAGAGAAGTTGAAAGAATTTTCTTCATGTTAGTCTTATGGGAATTCTCCGTGTTAATATTAAGGGATGAAATTTGAACAGTCGTAATTTTATACCTGAACGAATCTTTTCAACCTGTTTGGAAAGAAGACAAGTCGAAACACCCTGATGAATGCAAATACATCGACGATCCGTTTCAACGGGTGAAAATATCCTTGAAAATTGATTACAGTTTCTCAAGAAACTAAACAGACAGGAGCGGGTCGTTGAGGAGGTGAAACTCGTCCTGAAACCGCATTACACAAAGAAACACGTCACTAAAGAGGAGTACAAGGATATTATGAGGAAGGCTGTGCCCAAGGTGGGTCTAATCATAACACATCCTGCGTTTCAGTTCCAAGGAATTTATCGTCATTAATGTATATATTTACTTTACAGATTTGTCACAACAAAACTGGGGAAATAAATCCGAAAAAGATAGGTCAGCTGGTCGAAGCTTACGTGAAAAAGTGTCGAGTTAATAAGAAGAAGGGCGGATCTGGCGGAGGCGGTTTGAACGCTGCGAAGGGTCCCAAAGCTGCGTAAGTTGAATTTGTACTTGTTTTTCTTGCTTTTTTAAATCGAATCTCAGCCGAAGAGAGGAGAGCGGTTTTAATCCTACTTTTTCCATTGCTTAATTGCAGAAAAAACCTCTGGAGTTGATCATAAAGAAACCAAATAAAAAGAAAACAAGACAAAGTTAAAGCCGGCGTCTAGTATTAAATATGGGGAATTCTTCGTCCTTCGTCCTTCGTCTTCGAGATGTGTTCGATGGTGGTTTTGATTTTTAAATCCCCCCCCCCCCGTGGTAAGTGGAACGAGGATAGCCCCATTTTCCCCCGATTGATAGAATATTACAAAAGTGCGTGAGATAAGGTGGCGATTTGTCTTAATACTGTAATAATCTATCTATGTTATATCTGGACAGAAAACGAAATAGAAATAGAAAGAAAAGAAAAAATGAAAGAAAGAAAGAAAGAAAGAAAGATGATAAAACCACGTAGAAAACACTTAATTAGACATCACCGAACAATGTGTATTGTGTGTAAATACTTGGGATATGATGATTTATACTGCGCAATATTTCTTTATTTATATCAATTTTAAACAAGATTATCCATTAATCGATATCAATCTATTCATCTACCTTCACCTTATACCTTTGCCTTCGCCTTCACCTTTGTCTTCATCTCTGTCATTGTCTCCGTCTACTTCATTAGTCGGGTTTTCATTTAACTAAAGGCTCCGTTTCTTTTTTTATAATCGATTGGACGGCTATCGTTTTTAGGATATCTGATATAGGAGTTCGAAGAAGAGACATTTAAGGGAATACGAGAAACATTAGCTAATTAACGACTCAATCCATCATTATTTTGGAATTATCAATTTGTGATTTATTTCGTTTTTTTTTTTTATTTTTTATTAACGTGCAAAGGGAGACGGAGCTGGTAATTCTGTTCTGTTGGGATTTATTATAAAATGACTATATATATGAATGAGTGAAATAATAAAGGAGCAAAAAAGAAAATATTAAAAACATTGAAAACGAGACAAACAAATTAATGACTATGATAATTGTGTATGTGTAATGTGAAATTGAGTCGGCACATTAAATTGTACAAAGAATTTGTACGACGAGTTAGATAGTTAGATTTTAGATGATTAAATTGAAAAGTGAATAAAGTAAATTAATTAATGAATAAATAAATTAATTAATTAATTGATTAATCGTCGCATGAAATACATAATGGCCTGCGATAATGGTAAAGCGATTTTAACAGTGTACAAAAGTTGTGTTTTTGTTTTTTTTTCTCTTCTCATTGACGATAATGAAAATTGATCATTTCTTTTCGAGGGAGTATGTGAGTCTCGAGATCGATGAAACTGCGACGATTTTCAATGCTGTATGGCGATGCGAGTATCCTAGGAAAAAATCTGTACAAGATATGGTTTTAAAGAACCAAATTCTAGCTTTGATATAAAAAAGAAAATCAAAATCGTTGTATTGAAATTGCGATGGCCACTTGAGCAGGAGTTTGCGAAAAGCGGCGTTGAAACTTGCTGGCAAGAATTCAGCCAGACGTCGTATCTGAAAATCAGAAACCTGGAATCATTTCAGAGGTCAAGGTGCCCTCTGAGCTTCTATGGAATCGATTTTTGTTGAATGGAAATTTGGCAGAAGAGTGAATTTTTTCACCGGACGATAACGTTTTCCGGAATTTATAGCCACGTTTTCTTCTGTACATCGGAAACGGAATGACGAGGAAAAAAATCTGTTCCATAGAAGCTTAGAGGGCACTTTGCCCTTCGAAATGATTCCGGGTCTTTGATTTTCGGATACGCCGTTCAGCTGAATTCTTCGCAGCAAGTTTCAACGCCACTTTTTGCTGACTCCTGCTCAAGTGGCCATAGCGATCGCAATTTTGATTCAACATGTTAATTCTTTTTTTTTCATATTAAAGCTGGTATTTCGTTCTTCAAAATCATATCTCGTACATAATTTTCCCTATGATACCCGCGACGCTATACAGCTTTGAGAATCACTGCCGTTTTATGGAGCTCGAGTCTCACATACCCGCTTAATCAATATCAGCTAATATCTCTAACGATGTATAATCAATACGATCTTTTAGTATGATAATAGAATAGAATCTTAAGCCTAGAATTTTAGTAGTAGGTAACAGTATTATTTAATCAATTTATTATTGTAGATATTAATTAATCAATATTAATTTTTCCTCATCATCATTTTATTATTATTATTGTTACTCTTCTTCTTCTTATGTTTCTTCTTTATCATTTTGTATAGAAAACAGAAGAATACATACCTACGATTAACGAAATTTTGACGAAGATCTTATCACCAAGTTTCTTTACTTTTTTTGTTGTTTTTTTTCTTCTTCTTATTTTTCCACATTTCTTCAACGTACCAAATTTCTCCAATCAAATCAAAGGGAACTGGTGGCTTTGACGAATGAATCGTTTACACAGTTCCAAGTCAAAACTTAATCGCTTTTTATTCGTCATCAATATCATACGTTACAACAGGGTGAAACATGACTCTCTTATTCGTATAATTGATTAAAATAGTTCATTTGGTGATACTTAGTTTTTCTAGCAATCGCATATCGCCGATTACCAAGCGATAATTAGCGCCTCTATAATACAAATATAATCTCCGATGCTTAGCGACAACTTTTCTCGCCTGAAATTCCCCACTTTCGGTCTCAAGCGAGATCAAAAATTGCGAATTTCAGGTAGAACGTTATTAAATTCAGTCTCATCACTTGGCGATCGCGAAGCCGACTCTGTTATTTCCAAAATCAAACTCGGTGTAATAACGGCCGATAAAAACATCCCCAAGAATCCACAGCGGGCCATTCGGCGGGGGGATGTCGATCCCCATGAATCCGCTGAGGCATATAGTCTTGCCGAATTGCTTGACCTGGAAAGAAATCGAAGAGGAATTAAGCCGTTGGATTTATCTATCCACCTAGGCTTGCGGGGGCGGATAAATACCTTCAGGATATAGTCCTCGCCTTGTAAAGTGAACGTTTTACCTCCCAGGACAAAACCGATCGTTGGGAGTTGAGGGATTAAGTTGCAGCTGACCTGGAATATAAAAATACGTTATATCGATCGATCTCTGATCAGATTTTTATAATTTCTGAATCAACTAACGATAGCTTCTCCGCCGATTATCGGCGTCGCTCCGATCGCCTGGTTTATCGCCTTTACTTCGCTCACTGGACCTGCGATTAAAGAGGTTCCGGTGTCTGCTATGGCTTCGCAACCCTTTTGGCAGAATACTTTGTCTCCCACCTTGAGTCTGCGGAATAATTAATCAACGCTTGAGAAAATTTTGGGGAATCTTGATACGGTTTTAACGGTTTATGGAAAAATCTGTGAAACGATGTTTGAAATGTAAAGAATTTCTATAGAATTGCCCAAAAGCAATCAGAATTCGTTCTAAATTCAAAAAATCTTTGAAATTTGACTTTGAGTCGTTGTAAACGACTAAATCATCTGCTAAATTCTTTGAAACTTTTCAAAAGGCTTCGTACTTGTCCATTTTGAATTGCCAGTAGGCCTGACGGTCGACAGGAACGTATGTGAAGTTACCGTTGTAATGATCGGGGTCTGAGCCGCCGAGAATCAATTCGCCGCCAATATCGGCGTTCGGATCCCTGAAAAGAATTCAAAACGATTAGAAACGTGGAAGAAAGGGGGAGATCCGTTCTTGAAAAATGATCGTACGGTAAACATCTTTCAACTTAAGATAGAAATTTGAATAAATTCTGTAAAACCTGTTCAAATAGAAGCTGAATATCGGCTGGGAAATTAAACCCTGGTCCAACATGCTGTTGAAGACCGGTTTTACCCCGTCTACAGAAATCCTCGGGTAAGCCATGCCCAGTATACCGTCAAATTTGGCGGCCACAAAGGCCAGACCAGGCTCGTCCAGTGCCTCGGCAAAAGTCTGCTGCTTTACATCGACGTTTCCAAACTGTGGATGAAAAGGGGGGAGGGATTCGATTAGCATTTGCGAATGAAGTTGGCCAAACGATGTGAGAGGGGATGAGGATGATCGGATCTAGTCTAGATTTCAAATTTTGTACAAAATTTCAACAATTTTACAGTTAGATTGAGGAATTTTCGGCTTTTTCCAGCTTTTTGAAGTCTTAGAGAACTCTGAGAGCGGATAAAACTGAGTTGGATTAGACATCTGTGAATGAAGAGTAGTCGAACACTCACCGATACAACGTCGGTGGATAAAAATCCTGAGAGACTTCCGGAACCGTAACGAATCTCGAATTTAGTACCGTTTTTCTGGTATGACGTCGACTTTTCGCTTCTATATTTGTTGTGAAGCACTGCGAGGTGGGAGAAAAAGAGATACAGGCACGAAAACCGGAAGACAAACGAATATTCAAAAAAACTTATACATTAAGATGACAAATTTTGGATATTTTTAATCTTTAATTTGTAATTATTTAATCTTCCAAAAATAATAATAAGTATAGAGATAAGAAAGACAAAGAAGCGCAGATTTTCGCTCATCCATAGTATCCTTACTGCAAGCTATGTTGGTGAAGTGGCATTTGCTGGACGGCACCCAGAGGTTTGATGAGCCGGTGTCGAAAACGACGCTGAACTTCTGGGGCGGACTACCGATAGTTATGTACCCATAGTACTGGGCGTCCAGATAATTCGACAAAGGCTCTGGGGTCGGGTGACTTCCGTACCGCATACGGACTTGCCTCAACTCTGTGCCAACGGATTGCAGCTTTCTGCGTGGACTCTGTGCCTTGTAGAGAGAAACCCTGGCGAATTAAGGAGAGGCGTTGGTTGTAGTGGAGTGCAATATCGTCTTTGCGTACTGGAGAATAGCCAGCGTTTCGGAAAACTCGAAAATCGGGACTTTCGCACGGGCCCCATCCACCTCGGGAGTTTGACGCGTTCGTTTGACGAGCCTGTCGCGAAATCGTCGAGGATTTTTAGGTCTTTTGACTCCCGGGTACTGGCACGATCGGAAAATGCCCATATTATCGATTTTTTATACGAGAAACTACGCCGATATGGAAAAGAAGCGATTTCGCTAATGGCGACGCCATGTTTGTCTACGGGATATTCAAAGCGTCTTAACTGGTCAGCTGTTTTGTGCAACAAAGAAATATCACAGCCCGAGAATACGGTGACTAGGATAATGCCGATGAGCTTGTAAATAAGTATATGTGTGGAAATAAAAACGTTGCATAGTCGCGTATAAATAGAATTAAGTAAATACGCAACGTTGCGGTTTTCGGTCGATGTATGTATAGGCATTGTCACATGATTATATACAGCTCGAAGATATTTTAATACCATTAGCCGAATGACTAATATGATAAAAAAGAATCAGAGCGAGGGGGGCTGAGTAAATGATTAAAACGCATGAGATCATTTCAGTAAAATAACAACAGGATTAAAAAAAGTACGTCTGTGATGATAAAGAGCGTGAAATAAAGAGAGAGGAATATTGTATATCAAACGTCGCAATATTTGTTTTCGTTATCATCGTCACTGTCAATATTTTACCTGGCTAGTTCTCCGCTCACTAGAGCCACTGCGATGGCAACGAATAAAATAATCCGCCAATACATTTCGGCGCGGTGTTTTGTCTCCTCTACTTTTTTCTTCTCGGGAAACGTTTGGGTATATTATTGTCGTTAACGAATAAAAGGAAACAGAACTGCCGTGTAACAACTAACGCGGACTGACAGCGATGGACGAATGTGAACCGTCGACTCCGAACCTCGGCTTCAACGTCACGATGAGCTTGCGGCTTAGGGATTATCGCGAACGGCCATTTGTGTAAATAACTAACTATCGCATCTCTCGGATTTGTTGTTAACTAAGTTTTGGTATAACGGTCTCGGTCGGTAACGCAGGGATCTGAAAATACCGTCTGATTAACCTGAAGCTGTCCCGCGTAGCTGGTAAAACAGATTCATCATAGTTGGCCAGCTTGATAAAACCAAATTCATACGTTTCTTTTTCTTTTATTCGGTTTTCATTATTTCTTTACGGTTCCTGAAACTTGCAACTGATTTCTGACGTCATGAATCCGAAATCAAAAATGACCCTTCCCTAATTATTTCAGTTTTTTTTTATTCGTTTTATTATATTGTACATTATTTTATAAAATATTCCATAGCATCTCTATTTACGTTGGTGATAACAGGGTTAAAGAAAAAAACCGTCAAATATATACTGGTCATGAAATTCGTACTGTATTTGGATCGGATTTATTGTCGGTGTTCTTAAATACATAATCCGGTCCGTTCCTAAACATTAATAACTACGGTGATTATTCGGCACGCCATTGGCTGGCTATTGTCACGATTATATCGCGCCGGCCAATGGGATGCGTCGCTGTTTGAATATGTTGCAAATTCGAAAGAGCGGCAAGATCACCCATCACCCCCCCGCGGACCAATGGGCAGCCGGCATACCAGTTCACGTACGCGGTCCGGCTCGGGATTAACTTCTCTTTTCGCTCTGCTGTTATCTCTGATTTTAGTGAGTAAAAAACGGTTCTTAGCCATTCTACAGTGAGATATTCGACGCGAGTGATCGGTAAGTGATGATTTAGTGTCGAAATATCAGTGAGAATCGAGTAGTTGTCTTTTGTCGTCCGTGGGGTTAGAGAAAAAGATGGGGGCGCCCGGGGGGACGCGTTCATCCTCGTCATTGTTCTGTATCTAATTTGTTTGTCATACGCTCTTATTCGGTGGGATTTTCGTGCTTAAATCAGCCATTAAAATTGGGGGAAAAAAAAAGGAGTGTTAATTCGATAGACGAAAAATCGGGCAAAGACCGTTGAGATTGTAGCGTCCAAGACGCCGCGCCCCCCCTTTCGGATTTAGAGTCTTTTACAGTTTATGGTAGATAGGAACTACTTCGCCAATCCGCACACAGAGTCGCGACCTGGCGGAGTGATATCTCGCTATTAACTTCAGTATATTAAACGCGTCTCGATAAGTTGTTCTATTGCTTTTCGACCGAGAAATATAAAGAATGATAAATGAAAGTAACAAATCAAAGACTGCGTATTGGCTGTACAGAATTTCCCGTAAGTTTTTTTCTCGATTGCGCGCATATATCGTTAAAACGACAAGTTTTCTATTATCATGTATCAATGCGCGCGAGGGTTGTTTGTAAACAATGAGAAACCGTTGGACGAGAATTAATTCGAGTTCGTTTTGTCGCTTCTTATTCGAGTCTGTGTCGTAAAATTTCTTTGTTTTATCGAACGTGATAAATTCAGTGTTTTTCTTTTTTCTTCTGTTTTCTTTCATAAATTCAGTGATCGTAGTTTGTTTTTGTTTTTCTTCACAAATTAAGTGTTTTTCAGTCTGTTTTTTTTCTTCCATAAATTCAGTGTTCACAGTTTCTTTTTTTCTTTTTTCATTTATGCGTCTAAAACACCGTCCCGTATTAAACCGTTCCGTTTCGTCGCACCCAGGAATATATCTCATATAATTTACACCATAATACAAAAGTGATCACAGTTAATTAGTTGTGTCTATATATATATATATATTATATTGTTTTTATAAATCACAAAATCCACACCGTATGCAGGATCACGCATACATATAAAATATATCATGGTGATTATAGTGATTAGTGCAGAAATTAGTGGAATCAGTGAATTTTTAACATGTAAAAGAAATGAAATTTTCTTTTACATAAATCCTACGATTATATCTGCATATACATAGGTATATCCTAATATATTTTGTGTTGTGTTGTGTTTTGCCCCCCCTCAGCCCCCCCCCCCCCCCCCTCCGTGCATTTTTGGATTACACATCGTACGAGGAGCCGACGGACCAACGAGTAAGAAAATAATTATGACGGTTATTCTTTCTTTCTTCTTTTTTCCTTCCATCTATTTATTATTACAGAAAACTTTTTATATTCTCCAATCCATTATAGGCATAAATTTCGAAAGATTGTAAGAAAAAGTGCAAAAAACAAAAATTTGATCGTTTTTTTTTTTTTTTTTCTGTGTGAAATTAGATGATTTTTGCTTTTTAATGTTGAACCTAATTATTGTCATCATCATCATTAGTATCCCAGGTCACGGTATATACTGGGATTCGAGGGTAGCGAGCTATGCTTATAATATAAAGCTTTTTTCCCCCGTTTGTATGCGTTTCGATATTTCCGTATTATGAAATAGGTGTCGCATAGATACCGGTGTCTGTGTTCCTTAATCGCAAAATAAAAACAGCTTGATTATTTATCGACGACAAACTGTCGCGGTATTGCAGAATACATTGAATGATAAAGCAGAGCGCGAGATGGCTTACCATAACAGCGAACACTTCTTTACCGACAAACTATACCGGCGAATTCTTCTTTACCGATCGAAATAATTATCCGCTCTTTTCTTACCGGCTAATAAAACTAGAATTCTTTTTTACCGACGATGGCAAAGATCGATCAGCCATCGACTACCGACATCTCGAGTAATTCGAAGACAGGTAGTTTATTTGGGTGGGAATTGTTCAATTCTTATTACTATGATTAATTTATCATCAACAATTATTTTCTCGATATGAATATAAAGAGGTGACAAATTCTAACGGTACGAAAAAAAAAAAAAAAAAATTTCTTCTTTTCCTGATGTCTTACAATAATAATGTTTGTTCAATTTCACTTTTCGACCAAGTTTTCATTTTTTTTTTTTTTTTTTTTTTTTACTCTTTACTCTTCGACGAGACGATTATTCGTCGGTTTGTTATTGAAGAAGAAAAAAGAAAACAGATTCACGTTAATTTTCGAGTATATAAAATTTATATAGTGTATTCAAATCTGTTATACTTTTTACTGATTATAAATCAGTGTTACAACTTACATGCGGTATACATATATACGGTTTATTATAATTATCACAATATAAAGAATATGAGCAAGTAGAATGACAATAAGGAAGTATATAGCATATTTTATATCTTATACTTGGAAGGAATATTTTAGAATTTTGTTTTACCAATCATCACTTGACCAGCGTTGTAATCGTATTCTGTATAAAATTGCATCAAAAATGCGCCACCGAGTTGCCAAAATTTCTGATCACTCGGCACGAACGGAGACAGACAAACTTCCATACTCTCGTAGACAAGCTGCAAAAAAAAAAAATAATAAATTAAAATTAGAATAAAGAAAAAAAAAAAATTTTGATCGGATTTCTGGTTTTTCTTCCATAAATTAATGTCGAAAAATCGTCACACATTATTACATATGTATTATCAGATACTCGTACTCACGTGTTGAACGTAGTATTTCGACTGTATTTCAAAATGAGTATCGGCAATCACGAATTCTATCGGTGGCAACTTTGCGGCATCTCTGCAGCTCACCTATATATTATATCAATGATAATTATTATATATAAAATATAAAATATAAAAAATATAAAGAGGAAGTGTAGAACTTGCAAGTTTTTGTTATATAAACGAATGAATGAATGAATGAATGAAAGAAAGACAGAAATTTATTAATTTCACCATAAATCTGTTCATCTTGAATATTTCCGGCACGAAAGATCTGGCACCGATAAGATCGTTTATTCTGTTTATTTCATCCGTGGGTCCGGTGATAGTGTTTGTACTAGTGTCTAATATAGCGTCGCAGCCCTGCTTACAGAATGAATAGGTTTTGCGGTGTTCCGGCTTGTCGAGAATTATGCTGAAATGAAATAGTACGGTATTTTTTTTCTTCTTCTCCTTCTTTCTATTTCTACGTGTTTTTTTTTTTTTTTTTTACCTGTCCATTCTTATCTTCCAATAGTACTTCTCTGTCACCGGGACGGCAGTCAAGGTTCCGTTAGCATAATCCCGGTCGGTTGCGCCAAGTATTAGACGACCTGCTCTCTCGGTAGTCTTGTCCCTGCGTTTAATCATTGATATAATTATTATTGTTATTATCATGAGATTTGAAGAAAAAAAAAAAAAAAAAAGAAGGAAATCGACAATTTATTAATCGACAATGTATAAAATATCGCTACGATATATTACCTGTTGAAGTAGAAAGTGAATACTGGTTTTTTGATCAGTCCTTGTTTGAGCATGTTGTTGAAGAATGTCGGTGCCTGGATTTTTTTCAAATTTGGAAAAGCGAGGCCCACTATACCGTCGGCTTTTGTCATACCGTAGGGTAGCCAGGGCATGTGCGTTATCTCGGCGAAGGATTGATTCTTTACCGTCAAATGAGCGAGCTGAAGAAAATAATTGATGATAAGAAAAAAAAAAAGAAAAAAAGAAAAAAAAAAAAAAACAATCATACGGCGATGAGAATAAAAATAATTATCGTTAAAATATATAGTCGAAATTCGAAAGTTAAGAATATGTATAAATTTATCAATTACATACGTTGAAACTATCGGTGGAAATAAAACCGCGAATATCATTCGACGTATCTCCGGTTTTAAAGGGTCTTCCGTCTTCTTGATAAGTCGACGATCTGCTACCGTCGTATTTCGTGTGAATCACTGTAATAATAATAAAAATAATAAGATTAAATATAGATGTAGATATATATATCAGGTTTAAAACTCGGCAAATTATAAAACTACATTATTAATCATCGTTTATTATTAATATTATTATTATTATTATTATTGTTGTTGTTGTTGTTGCTATAATTACTGCAAGCTATTTCCCATAATCCACAATGTTCAGATGGTACCCAAGTGTCTGCCCACGTTGTGTCGAAACTCATTTTAAACTCCCTGGCCGGATTTCCTATACGAATTACTCCGTAATATTCACCCTGCGTAGATATATATGTATATTATATATAATTCCGATTCTATTATAATTGTTTTTTTTTTTTCTTTTCTTATATTTATTTAAAAAAAAAAAAAAAACTAATTGATTATTTAAAATAAGAATATTGTTTTTTTTTTTTGTTGATTTTTATAGAGAATATCATTTCCTTATTATTATTATTATATCGTTGTACATAATATATGCATATATACTCACGTCCATGAATTTGCTCAAACGTATAGTATCGTTTTCCCATTTTTCAACTGATATCCGTTTATGTTTTAACGAATCGTCGCTATAAATTCTTTCCACCAAATTTTCGGACGACGACGACGACGAAGATCCGATAACCAAACGTTGTCTATAAATCGGTATTCTAAATCGGTAGAAAAAAAAAAAAGGGAACAAAAGTATAACGATGTAAAAAATTTTTTTTTTTTTTCCGACTGATTTATAATTTTTTTCCCTAAACTATTATAATTAATCATGAAAAACACACTTACTCGAAAGAATCACCGGCGACGTACGGCAAACTTGCGTATATTATAACGAAGAAGACAAAAACGTATCCCATAGTGCACTTCATTTTTTTAGATTATTTTTCCCAATTTTATATTCTCCCTAAATATATTATAATTACAGTGTGAATTTTTATTTTTTCTTGTTTTTTTTATTTTTATTATTTTTTTCTTCTTTCTTTTTCTTGTGAATGTAAGAAAGATATATACATAATATGTATTACTTTTTTTCACTCTATTCACGAGAAGTAGAAATACGAGAGAAAGAAAGAAAGAAAGAAGGAAAGAAAGAAAGAAAATAAATATTGTGAATGACTCACGGCGTCTGTGTTATGAATATCCTACAAAGGATATTCGAATGGATTTTAATTATTATGGTATAATAATGTGATTGTGAATCAGCGCGTCTTGTCGTCGAGCCACTTCGGAGTTAAATGAGATTGTGAGGAATACAATCTGCGGACTGCGAACTGTGCTTATTCGTCATTGAAATAACAGGGTCGTTGGGATTCCCCCATTTCTTATTAATCGATTCATCATATATATCGAAACGCAAAGGCTGCGTTCATTCGACTCCACGAGTCGCTCTTACCCAACTCGATTATTATGAACGATTCGAGAATCGACGATAAAAAAGAACAACGTGTTTATAACGACTAACTATATACTTAGATTTGTTTTAGTATTTTTTTTGTTTTTTTCATCTTCATTCGTTATAATAGAAGTTGAATTATTATTATTATTTCTCTTTTTTCAAACGCATAACTCGCATTAGTATAATTATATTAGGAAATCAACAGCCCCTTGATTTTGATCAAATTTTGATTGAATCCAAATTGAGTATTGACTAACGTAGGGATAAATGAATTTTTGAAATAACGGACTACACGTGAAGAAAGAAATAGAAATCCTTTCGAATATAATATTGCCCTTTCCTATTTATATTAATTTTTTCTTTTACCATCGAAAACTGCTGACTGCTCCTTTTCCTTGTTTTACTTTTTCCTCTTTCTATACTCTCAATACTATGGTTACTTTATACTATGGTTAGTCCGCGAACAGGGGAGGTGGGTGAAAATAAAATCTACAAACATAGAAAATTAACAACACAGAGAGATTAAAACGAACATTTTATTGCCATACTAGAGAAACCAGTGTTTTTTTTTTTTTTTTTGTTCTTTGTTTTTTTTTTGTTTTTTTATAATTTTTTTATAATTTTTTACTTTTATTATAATCTATATATATATATTTAAGTTAATTTCTTTCTTTCTTTTCTTTTTGTTTGTTTGTTTATTTGTTTGTTTGTTATTTATATATATATCTGCAATAGTAGTGAACACATTGAATTACACAAATATATAATATTGTTATTATTATATCCTGTACACGTACATCTCTGATTTAATAATTTTTTTTCTTTTTTTGTTGCTTTTGGGTTTGCATTTTTTTCCTTTTTTTTTGTTTTTGTTTCATTTTTATTTTTATTTTTCTTTGTTAATATTATAGGTCAATGACATATATATATATATATTTCTTTTTCATTATTATGCATGTATATATATGCAGTATTTTCTAAAATCTTTAGTCTGTTATAATTCATAGTATATACTACATACATATATACCATACATGCATATATATAGCATGTATATACTATTTTGCTTTCATTTTCTATTTCTATTTTTTTTTTTTTTTTTTTTTTGTAATTATCAATTCATATCATACATTAACAAAAAAAAAAAAAAAAAACCCAACCTGGTCTTGTTACAGTTTTCAAGTTTGCTTTTCGTTTTTTGTCTCTTCATTCTTTCATTTTGTACGATAATTAATATTATTATTGTTATTATTATTATTATTATTATTATTATTATTATTGTATGTTCTTTCTTTTTTTCTTTCGTTTCTTTCATCTTTATAAACGGCTCGAAATTATTGTTATTACTATTATTAATAATTGGACAATTAAAGAAAGGCGGGGGAAGGAGGGAAATAGCGTTATAATTAATTAAAATCAAATAAATGTTTCTGATATATCATAGTGTACACACACACACACACAAACACACGAGAGCTAATGACCTACTAGATTCCGTATATTTAGTGTATCGATAAATGTGCGAGTATGTATAATAGGTAGGGTAGATAATACGCGAAAGATTCGCGAAGAAATGAATTACAAGAATTAATTAATTAATTAATTAATTACTTGTCCAAATCGATGTCTCTAAACGGGTTCGAAATCGTTGATGCAAAAAAAACAAAAAGAAGATAGTATAGAGAAAGAGAAAAAACCAAAAATAAGCTAACAAATGAAAAATCGAAAAATATATATATATAGACCGGCCAGAATTTTTCGAGACGATGATGATGGATGAGCAAAAAAAAAAAAAAAAGGGGGGGAGAAGGAGAAGGTTGATTAAATTTCCGTCAGTCACTGTTCTTAATTTTTTTTTTTTTTTCTTTTTACTTTTCCGACTAACGGTCGTCTATAATTCATAAATTCTTTTGTCAAGGAATGTGTACATGCTAGTAATCAGAAGAAAAAATAAAAAATAAAAAAACTAACAACTAAAAACTGGAAAAAAAAAAAAAAAAAAAATGAAAGAAATAATGATAATCATAATCTTAATAATAATAATGATGATAATAATAATAATATTAATAACAATAATAATAGTAGTAACAGTGAAAGTAAAATTAAGTATAATATTTTTTCTTGTTTTGTGATCGCAAATTAGAGGGTATGGAGATATTTTTAAATAATTAATTAATCAATTAATTAGTCTGTATAGTTTTTTTTTTTCCCTTGTTTTTCTATAGTATTGAGTTGCATGACGACGATTTTACGCCTGAAACGATAATATTTCCCTTATTACGTATATAAACATAATAGAATGTTCGGAAAAGGGGGGGAAAAAAAAAAAAACAAACAATTCACGCTCGTTTTTCTGTTTTTCGATCAATCAATTAATCAATCAGTTGTTTAATTAATTGATCAATTAATTAATTAATTAATCATTTACTACTGTAACTTGATCTCGCCAAAGCACGAAACGCGATTATGTCTTCACTACTAATTAAGTATACATATATATATTACTGATGTTAATAATAATGATAAAAGAAAGAAGAAAAAAAGAAAAAAAAACAGAAAAACAGAAAAATCTTGGGCGTAGCTAATTAGTTCGTTCGTTATTTAGTTGATAAAATAATTTAATATTAAAAATCTACATTCTAGACACACTCTCAAATCCCGCTACGTTAATACACATCAATTGTTATCAAACTGGTTTGAAAGTATAGGGGAGGAAAAAAGAAAAAAAGAAAAGAAAACAAACGAAGACAAAAAAAAAGAAAAATCGTACAATCTTTGCATTAACCACTTTTGTGCGGGAAAAAAAAATAATTGGATCTTTTTTTCTGCATCTTCGGACATTGGATGTTTTCAATACACATCGTGCTCTCAAACTCTAATAGTTGGCTATCTTTCAAAACTATTGATTTCGATTTTCGGGATCATTTTTTTTCCCTTTTCCCTTTTCTCTTCTTTTTTCTTTTCTTTGTAAAGTGACATAAAAAAAAAAAAAAAAAAAAATGCTTCAATCACTCGACGGCATCGATAATTACTGCACATTACAATAATTCAATACTTTTTTTTTTTTTTTGTGTTTAGTTTAATTTTGTTTCTTGTTTTCCTTTCGTCAATATTTCAAACATTAATAAGAATAATTATAATTATAATTATAATTATAATAAGAATAATAATAATTGTCAACAACTTTTAGTCAAATAATTAAACCTGTCCTCTCACGAGAGAAAAAAAAGAAAGAAAAAAAAAACGAAGCAGGAATTGTCAATTCAGGATTTCAATTTCTTCTTCTTCTTCTTCTTCTTCTGTCTACAATTTTTTTTACTAATCCGAATTTTCTTCCTTTTTTCGCGCTTTTTCCCCGAAGAAATAATTTCTACTCTATTTATCGTACGATTTTTCAATTTCTCTCCAATCTTCGTAAATATGATTGTTATTTTATTTTCTAGTCAAGTTTTACTCTAGGGAGGGTTTCTGTTCCAGTTTTTTTTTTTTTTTCTTTTTATTGATTTTGTTTCCTTATTTTTGAACTCATTATTTCCAATGTTGTATCATCATCATTATCATTATTATTATCATTATCATTATTCATTATATATTTCTTTTATTCAGTTTTCATATCTTTTTTTTTCGTATTGATTTTTTTTTCTTCTTTATTTTTATTTTTCGTCTCGTTTCGTTTGTTACTTTTCTTCTTCTTCTTTTTCTTTTTCTTTTTTTTTCGTTCTTCAACTAATTAGTATCATTATTATTATTAATATTTTTTATTTCTTTTTTTTGTTTCATTTTCTTTATCTTCTTCTTCTTCTTATTATTATTATTATTCTTATTATTATTAATATTACGATTAAGCAGCGGCCTCCGCTTCTCCGGCACCGTTATTCTCCGCTTCTCCGACCGCCGCAGCTGCCGGACTTTTCTCTTCCAATTTCGCCTTCTTTTCCGGACTCGCACCACCTTCCGCCGGTGTTCCGTCAACCGCGTCCGTACCCACGGTCGATTTTCTCTTTATGCAACACGCGTCCACCGACGGGGAGTCTGAAATAGATTTTTTTTATTCGTTAAGAAAAATATTCGATCTTTATTCTTTTTGTTTTTGTTTTTTTGTTTTTCCAATTTTCAACCTCATTTTCTCACGATCAACGTTCATTCGAATAAATCCTTTCTCTCTCTTTCCAGGAATGAAAAAAGAGAAAGAAAAAAAAAATTCATACTCACGCCACTTCGTAGCATAGTGTATTAAAAAGTTGAAAAATTTCATGCATAGAAAATTGACACGATTGTGTTTATTCTCTCTTCCGTTTTCCTCACCTGTGGAAACCCCGTTTCCCGTTGATTCCGGCTCCTTGTCTTCTTCCTCGACAGTTTCCTTCTCCTCCGTGGAACCGTTCTCCTTCAACGACGTGGCCTCCTCCTTAGTCGCTTCCCCGTTCTCCGATGCTTTTGAATCCTCGTCAACCTCGTCGACGACCTTTTTATTATCGTCCTCCTCGTCCTCAAGCAACACCTTCTTCTCGGGTGTTGCCACGGTCTTCGCTTCCCTGTTGAAAGTAAAATTAGAAAAATTAATGAAATGAAATAAATTAAATTAAATTTAATTTAATTTAAATTAAAAAAAAAAAAAGAATTATTGTCTGTTTCTTTTCTCTCTCTCTCTCTCTCTCTCTATCTTTCTCTGATTTCATAAGATTGCAAAGAAAAGTGTCTGAAGAAGAAAAAAAGAAAAGAAAGTGGGGGAATAAAGGAAGAAAGCAAAAGAGAAAGAAAAAAAAAAATGAAGAAAACAAAGGAGAATAAATTAGAAACTCGTGTTTGTTGGTATAGAGATAGAGAGAGAGAGAGAGTGAGAGAGAGCTAGAGATAGGGACGCCGACTTTGAGAGCGCGCGAACGCGTTGCGCCGCGGCGTCGTTTGGCGTCTAGATTGTGAACTAAAATCCCCCGGAACACGACTGGTCGGGTCGCTTTCCATTCCTTTCATTTCGTTTCATTTCGTTTCGTTTCCCGCAACCTCCCACCTTCCCTTCGCCGCCGCATGTTATACCCGGGACAAACTAAAGTGTCTCTACGTAGAGATACGTGCACAGCGAAACCCCCCCCCTTGTATGTGTTAACCATGTAGCGCTAACCCGCGCGCACCTTACGCGCACACGTACTGATAGAATAAGTTTTATAGTTTTATAGTTTTTTTTTTTTAAACACTTTTATTAAATTAAAACTTAGGTAAAGATGAGACAAAAAAAAAAAAAGAAGAACAAAAAGACAAGCAAAGAAACCTATGCGTTCGTAAATTTATTTGACGATTTTTTTCTTTCTTTCTTTCTTTCTTTTTTTCAGTCGAAGGAAATGAATAATTAGAAGCAAAAAAAGAAGGAAAAAAAAAAAAAGACAAAAACTATTTGAAACGTTGCGGAAAAAAAAAAAAAATATATGAATAAATGGGAATTTTTCCCATTTTCTTTCTTTTTTCTTTTCTTTTCTTTTTCGTGGATTTTTTTAGGTTTTCTCTTTTTTTTTTTTTTTTATTATTTGATCGTAATGATTTTTTTCCTCCTACCCCCCCCGCCCCTCGGTATAAGTGTATCGTTACGATTTTTTATAATACGATAATACTATAGATTTTAAACTAGAATAAATAAAAAAAAAAAAAGGAGCCGGCAACTTTGATGATTGCATAGTCAATTCTAGAGGTAGATAGAGATAGATGGATAGATAGATAGATAGAGAAAGAGAATGCGAGTGAGAGTGAGAGAAAACGAGAGAGAGAGAGAGAGAGAGAGATAGTGCGAGTAGGACTCTCGGAGTGAGTGAGAAAGACAGAGAAAAAGAGAGAGAGTGAGAGAGAGAGAGAGAGAGAGAGCTGAAACGACGATCGATACTCACTCAGGAGAACGACCCACGACTACTACCACTACTACTATTATACTACGCGCCGACGTTATGTGTGTATATAAATAGTTGTGTGTGTGTGTGTGTGGGTGAACGCGCGTACTACAGTCGGTTATAAAAACATACACACGTACAGAATAAGCATCCATACACACACATGTGTCTATTTCATATCTAGAAATAAAAATAAATAAACTGTTCAGTATTTTTTTTTTCTTCTCTTCTTCTTCTTTCACGTAAAATTTTCCAAATTCTATTCTATTCCTCTATTCATCTTTCAAAACCTTTCTACCTTTCTTCCTTTCTTTCTTTCTTTCTTTCTTTTTCGATGTAATAATACAATATATGTATTATTGAGAATACAGAAAGAAAAAAAAAAAAAAGAAACAAACCCCGGAATAATGTATACAAAGTATGTATCCGATATTTTGTATATTATCTCTACTAAGTTTCCATAGTTGGTTAGGTATGAATGTAACGAATACAGTGTAAGGGCATAGGTATTATCGTTGAGAAAGCATGGGCGCTGCTCGCGGGCACGTAGCTATACAGAAAGAGAGAGAGAGAGAGAGAGAGAGAGAGAAACTACATTACTATCATTATATAGAATATAAATATTATTGTTGGAATTATATCACATGCACATGAATGGCAAAAATATACACATGCACATGGCAAAAATAACATCGAGACTCTTTGACATAATATATAAAGAATAATAAAAATTTGTGTACTAATTAACCAAAACCAAAGCTAAGTGTAAATATAAAAAATATACTAACTTGGTATCAACGGCTGCGGTATCGGCCATTATATCGTAGTGTCGGTGTCGGTTTCGGTTAATTAACGAATTGATTAAATATACAACAACACAGTGTTATATATATATCTCTCGAGAGCGTTTGAATTTTGTAGTAAAAACTACACACACACTGTGTATCTATGTATATATATATATATATATACACACGTTTGTGTTTTTCTTAATGAAACTACTATTAGCTATAGCTCTGTATTATTATTATTATTATTTATATAATAATAACAACGATGATAAGAAGACACTGTAATATTGATATAATTATCTATCAGTAAACACAGTTGTAATATTCTCCTCGTATTAGTGTCTTTGTGTATAATATATATATATATTATATTTTTCTTCAATTCTTCAATTTTATATATAGATATATATATATATATATATGTGTGTGTGTATCGCTATATCACGGTTCAGTTCCTCACTCCGCACGATGCTAACGCGTACTGACGCTCTCGAATCGAGGATCGAGGGTAGAGGGAAGAGGGAAGAGACGGACGGTGTTTCTCGAGCCGTACGGTTCACTGTGGTAGAGTCGAGCCGAGTCGAACACAGTCGAGTCGAGGCGGGACGAACCGGTGCCTGAGAACCGAGAACCGAGACCCGTGCCGGTGGCCGGTGGCCGGTGCCGGGTGCCGGCAACGCGCTTGCTCACACGTACACGGAACACCCGAACACAAACACTACGGACCAATAACCAAACTAACGCGCCGGTCGGCCTTCAAACCACTTCCTTTCCCGCTCGATTCTAGATGGCGCTGAATTACGCCTACGATATAGAAACACGCGTCTATACATACGCGTACAAATATTTCATACATACTTTGGTATTTATTAAAGCAACCTAATAAATAAATAAATAAATAAATAAATAAATAAATAAATAAATAAATGAATGAATGAATAAAAAAGATAAATGATCGAAAGGTAATTTCGGATAAACGGAAAGGCGAAGGAAAAGGAAATGAGATGAGGTTGTCTTTTTTTTTTTTTTTTTTTGAACAGTTTATTTTTTATTTTTATTTTTTTTTCACGTAAAACGGAAACTATAAAGACAAAAAAAAGAAAAGAAAACGGAATATTGTGTGTATATATTTTTTCTCATCTTCTTTTTTCTTGATATATTTGAAAATGGAATTTCGTTTCACACGTATAACAGGAGAAGATACAACGCGGATGTCTCGTATTGGTGGAATAAAACCCGGAGCATTGAGTTCTAGAAGTTTCGCGCGCGCTGGTAAGCCATGGCGCTTACGCGAGCCCCAACGGTTTCCGGTCGGTGTTATACGTACACATACGTTCGCTAGGTAGAAGCGGGGCTAAAACAAGCGGCGTGGCTTTGGCTGTGGCGGCGGCAGCAGCAAACGCGGTAAAACGTATGCGGCGTAGGGGGAGAGGGAGGGGGGAGAAGGGGGAAAAGGCGGAGAGGTATAAAGGTGGGGTGGTACACCCGTAGACCCTGTATAGCTATACGTATGTAGTAGAGTACCGTAGCACTCGTTCACATCGTTCTTAGTCCGGGATCGCAGCGTTTTCTATGTGTGCGCCGCTCCTTGGGGCAGGAAAGAGAGGAGGCTAAACTCGAGGTCGACGGCTTCGTACGTATACGTGTAGTGTACAGTATCATCTATACACACGTATGCGCTTATGACCGTACACCACACCGTATACACATACCATTTTCTCTACACATTAAATTTATAGATATAGAAAAATCGTATCATGTATATATATATATATGTATATATGTATTGTACACGTACTGTGAAAACGCTAATACTAACTCTATACTTATACTCATACTGTGGAAAAATTCTCTCATTCTCATACAACTATTCATACATTTACGTAGCTGTATACATATATACTCTACATGCCTGTGAGTTTCATAAAGATCTGACTATATATATATGATACAATATCACAGGAAATTTGTTGAGAATTTATTTTTAGTTTTATAATTTATTTTATTTTTTATCTTATTTTTTTTTTAATTTTTTTTTTACAAAATTTTTGAATCGTATTGAAAATTTATTTTCTTCGTCAATTCATACTTATTATTCTTTCTTTTCTTTTTTATTTCGTTATTATTATTATTATTATTAACTACTTTTTTCACAAAAAAAAAAAAAAAAAACAAATTGGACGATACACAAAATCGTATCGTCGTATGTGTAGATTTGTTACAGGAATTTTATCCTACGTATATATTCCGTAATACGAATTGTTTTTTTTTTTTTTGTTTTTTTTAGAACAGAAATAGACGAAATGGGAATTAAAAATCTTACTTTTTTTTTTTTTTTTAATTATTTCTTTCGTTTTTTCTCGTTGTTTTATTTTTTTTTTCTCTTTCTTTCTCTTTTTCGTTCTTCCTTTGATCCTGTGCGCGTGCGACCAGTTGAGCCGACCCGGACTCCTATCCGACGTGCCTAATCTTATCTAATCTTTATTTGCTTATACCGCATATTATATGCGGTATGGTGGTACGCCACGGCGTATGTACATATAGGTACATGGGTATTATATATTATCTACTCTACGTACTTATATATATATATATATATATATATATATATATATATATATATATGTATATGTATAATGGGTATACATGAATACGGAAACTTATGGCGTAATATTCGTTTATTTCAGGCTGAGGATAAATAAGAAAATATTTAAACGAATATACGTGTATATAGATGTACTAGAAAATTTTGAAAGAAGAAAAAGAAGAAAAAAAAAACGCATACAATCCCCTCCCTTCATTCCTCCCTTTTTTTTTGTACTATAATTAAATCAAAAAATTAAAAGATTCGCTGAACAAAACAAAAAAACTGCGAAAAACAATATTCGATGTCCGTGTATGATAAATTCTTGGATTTTTAATCCCTTTTTTTTTCTCTCTATCTTTATTTCTTCTTCATCTTCTTCTTTATCTTCTTCTCGTGAATTCAATTTTAAGTGAAATTGCGTTTACCTAGAACGTATAGTGCATGCGTGTATATATATATATATATATGTCATCGTGAGGTTATTTTTGTGAATGTGAATATTTCGCGTTATATACAGAAAGAGAGAGAGAGAGAGAGAGAGAGAGGGATTATGTCTCATATTCTGAAATACGCCGCTGAGTCATATACGAGGTGGTTGTTACTAGGTACATAATATACTACATACCTTGGAGAGATCGCATATACACATATATATACCTATATAGGATACATACCTATACGTACATGTAAACGTATTAAGTAGGTAAATTCCTTTTTCATTATACGTATATATGTACATAATTATATATACCTATCAGATATTTAACTATCCAGACTATCCTCCTAAGCATATATGTATATATATGTATAATATATTTATTTCCTCTCGAAAGATTTCAAGTATATATATATACAATATGTATAAATATGTACACTTTATTGAATTATTATCAATGTGAAAATATAATTGCGACGTTCGGAATTTAAATTTTTCGTGCGAAGAAAATAAGAAGAAAAATAAAGAAAAGAAAGAAAAGAAAAAAAAAAAAATAGGATAATAAAAAATTAATTCAATTATCATATATATATAATATATATGTAGAAAGGAGCAGCACGTGCTATAATTACTATAAAGTCGCACATACGTACAGGAAGTGCAGCTGCCGCTGCAGGGGATGCAGTTCTTCCCGTCTTCGCTGCAGGTGCGAAACGTAGCGCGTGTGCAGATGGCCGTGCCCATTCTTATTTTATCTCTATACGCACCCGATGGGTTTATCTTCCGTTTTTTTTTTACTTTCCTTCTTTCTTTCTAATATATTAGTAGATAGATTTATTCGTTTATTTATTTATTTATTTTTTTTTTTTGTTCATCTTCGGTTTTTTTTTTTTTGATGACTACAAGTTTGACAATAAACCGCGCGAGATGGGAGACACTATACTCGTCTCGTTTCGCACACATATCGCGTCCGCAAACCGACTCAATTCTTGGAATTCGTCGGTTATTATTATTATTATTATTGTACCGAAATTTTAGTTTTACAAACAAAAAATATTCCACTCCGACCTCACTTGCCTCGATACGAATACCTTACTCATGCACGCATCTTCAACCATGAAAAATCCTATTATTCATTCATTTATTTATTTATTCGTCAGGCTAAATCTTTCGATTAATTGACTAAGACGATTTTAATTATGATTATTTCTATTATTATTATTATTGTTGTTTTATTTATTTTTATTTTTTTTCTTCCAACTGTTATTTACATATACCATTATTTATATATATATATATATATATATATATATATATATATATATTATCATCGTCTCGATTATTGATAAATCTCAAGTACTTGTACAATTAGCTTAAATAAGAGATATAAATAATCGTAAGAATCGTCGTCGTTATACACCTGATAACCGATCTCTTGTTTTTTTTGTTTTTTTTTTTAGATCTGTTATCGAATAATTCAAGTGTATAATAGATATACATCTATATGTGTGTATATTGTATATAAATAATTGGACGAACCTCTCGAGAGATTAGAAACTTCTTCAATTCTCGAGTATTATATCAATAGATTATGATACGTTAAATGAATGAAATAAAATAGCGTAAAAAAAAATAAAAAAATATCAATTATAGGTTAATGGTAAGAATCGGACGAAAATTAAGAGATAAGTTATTATTATACGCGCGTGGCGTATCCTACTTATATATACGTATTGATCGTATCGATCCGTGGTAAATAAATAAATTGTATATTATCGACGATAAAAGTATATATACATGAGAAAAGAAATAGAAGAAGAAGAAAGAAAGAAAGAAAAAAAAAAGAATTCCCGCGTTCGTGAAGAATTTTATTTCGTGATATATTCGCAATTATATAGATTGAAAATATTTTTCGGTGTAAAAAAAATTTTTCAAACGGAAAAAAAACGAAAGAAACAAAATTTGTTCCTCGAATCGAATCTTGCAACCGTTCCTCCTCGTCGTTGTCGCACACCTATGGAAGGCTATGGCTAGATATAATAATGACAATAATGATAATAATAATAACAACAACAACAATAATAATAATAATGATAAAGTGGTTTAGGGGAAGAAGGAAACGCGTCCGAAGCGAAACGGAACGAAGTGAACAGCGCAGGTCGTACCTATACATGTATATTAGCTATAGGACTAACGATAAGCAGTTATAGAGAAGAGGCTACGAAGAGGGAAAGAGAACGAGAAACTGAGAGAGAGAGAGAGAGAGACTGACTCTGTAGAAGAGTGGGAAATAACTGAACTGAATTTTCAAACTTGAACGAATTTTTCTAATTTAAATCTCTGTTTTTTTCCTCCGAAAATAATTTTCTTCTTTTTCTTAACGCTTCTTTTTTTTTTTTATATATATATATAACGTGTTTATCCTCGTGTACATAGAGTGTATAATACATATTAGGTATATAGATGGTATACATATATGCGAGAGGGGGGGGGTTGGGTGGGTGGGTCGGGTTAATTGGTAAACGATTATCATACGAACCAGCGAATAATATAGACTAAAACTCGTTGATAATGATCATCCTTCCGTGAGACCAACGAACAAACACCTATACATACATATACGTATACTGCGAATTTTATACTATAGTATAAATTATCCGCCGTTCGTTGGTTACTTAGTTTTTGTTTTTTTTGTTTTTTTTTTCAATTTTTAATATTTTTATATATATGTAGAATAAGATGTAAAGAGATAGAGAGAGAGAGAGATGCAGGGCCATGTAAGTGGGAAAGAAAAATGACTAAGAAGTACAGAGTAAGAAGTGTAGGAGAATAAAATAGGCTAAAGAAACATTAAAGGGGCTAAATATAAACCGTGTGTGACGTAATACCCCTCGTACCTTATTCTACCCATAGAGAAGCCAGAAGTTAGCAAAAAAAATTAAGAGTCTCGTTCCGAAAATGGTAATAACAATTTTATTTTTATTTTATTTTTATTTTTCGTTTTATTATATATCGTAGAAAATCTTGAAACACTATATACTGTTCGAGAGTTAAATGAACCAGTATATATATACATATACATATTATTCTTGCTGTAGAAAAAGCAAGAAAAAGAAAAAAAAAAAACAGAACTAAAGACTAAAATCTTATCGCATTTCTATAAAGTCTCAAATGAAATTCTCAAATAATACTATGTAGAATGTACGAAATAAAGTCAAGTCTTGAACAGTCGGGGGAATTTATTGGTTTACCGACGCCTCCGCAAGGCGGCGACACTATCCGACTCCTATCAAGTCTCGAGTTCTCCATCTATCGTCGAAGCCCCGTAACATTACGAGAGACATTACCACCCCCCGCCGTTATAGGACGAAAAGTTTTCACTGGCTAACTCGTATCTCCGTCTCACTTTGTCTCTCTCTCTCTTTCCGCTACTCTCCTCGTCGTACGTTCGTCTAGTTTCTGTGTCGAACGGGTCCGGGTTAGACGGCGCAGGCAAGCGAGCAAAGGGAAGGACAGCCCAAAAGCCCAGCTAGCGGGAATACAGGCAGGCAGACAGAACCAGGGGCACTGCGACTAGTCGAGTCTCCGTGTCGTCGGGTTGGCTGTGTTCCTCGTCGTACTTCTCCTTCTCTAAATATTCTGTTGCTGGTGTTAATCGGTCGTACCGTTCTTCCGCGGTGTTGTATTCGTGCGTTACTTTCACGCACGATATTATCCACCATTTTTATTTTTTATTTTTCTCGCGTCCCGTGAATTATCGTCGTTTAAAGAACGAGCACACATCGGGCCAATATTACGAGACGTGAAGGAGACTGGTAGGAAGCAAAATATAAAATTACTAAAAAATTGAGCAAAAAGAAGGAGAGGAAATATAATTGACGATTAAACTTAACTAAACAAACAGAAGACGTTGCCGATATCACGGGCGAAAATTTACGCTCACGGTTCTAACGAAGAAGAAGAAAGAAAGAAAATAAAAGAAGTTCGACGAGATTTTGCCGCTTACGTCGGATCATTATCGTTTCTGTGTCTTTTGTGTGTGTGTGTGTGCTGACTGTGAGTGGGATAAATTTTCTCAGCCATCCACAAGAATCTCTGAGTGAAGGGATAATCCGCGATAAAAAAAGGAAAGAAAAAAAAAACTACTGTGGTGCCAGCGCAGCGTCGTGGACTAAATTTAAACACGTATTTTATTTTATTTTTTTTTTATTTTCTTATTTTTACAAATTCAATTATACGTTCGACAGATATATTGTTTTTGCCTTCAAAGTTGGTAAATTTCTGTGCATCTGTTCCGACGAGTTCCTTGCGTGTTGTGTATATACGCGCGAGTCGAGCTCTCTCTCTCTCTCGTTCTCTCTCCCTGTCCTCGCTTTGGCTCGGAGTCCGTACACACACACATGTGTGTCGCTTACCGTACATAGATTAAACGCCGACCTCGCCGACGCCATTTTAAATATAACCGAATATACCATAAAGATATTATTATTGGTCAAATCGGTGCTGAGAGAAGAGAGGAGAGTATAAGAGACGGTAAGAGAATAGAGGAGAGTCGAGTTTTCGAGCGGTGAGAGAGTCGATTGAAAAATTTCATACACCTACGAGAATACATTCGATAAATCGATAAACGTATACCGAACGCGGGGGGGTATTAATCGCGGCGAAATATTCGTCGATTTTATTCGAATGAATAAATGAATCAACGTCTCGTACGATTATTCAGTCGTCGTTGTTATCGTCATTATCATCGATGCTTGTTATCGCCGATTAGTGAAATAAGAAGAAACTAAAGAAACTAGAGAAGGTTAAACGAATTTCGTACCTGTTTTCTGTAAAAGAAAGAAAAACTTCATTCTAACACGTAATTTCCGACTCACGGATTATATAATACGATTTAAAGAATCACACTATCTCTAACTTCGTCTGTGTTACGAATATATGACGAAAAAGTGATAAAAACAAAAACAACAACAAAAACAAAAAACAGAAAAGTGAAACGAAAATTATTCTTCCCGCGATATATTTTGTTATTTCGTTATTTCTCGCGTGTGTGACGACAGTGCGGTGAGGTGGACGGTGTTGTTTTTTTTTCTCTTACTCTCTTCTTTTTCCCATTCTCTGTGTTTTTTATTTTTTTTCTTCTTCATCCTCGTCGTCGATTTTTGATCCTTGATTGTTTTTATTTCTCGGCTATTACTGTTCGCAAAGTATGGGAATGTACGTATCGCGTATTACGCGTGTATACGAGTGTCTAAATAAAGTTTAAAACCGTATCGCTCCGAGACAGCAAACAGAAAGGGGAATTAAACAGCGATAGTTTTTCTCGAGAGGCTTTTTCCAATTTCCCATAAAAGTTTTACGTCGGCGGTCAGGGTGGCGGCGAAAGATGGCGCGAGGCAGGGAATACGGGGAGAGTTGTTGACCCGTTTTGGCTGAAAATTACATCCGAAAGAAGAAGAATTTCGTAGAAAATCGGAAGCGCGTGTATCGAGGAGTTTGTTTTACGAACACGTCGAAGAAAGAAAGAAAGAAAAAGAAACACACGAAAAGAAAAATCGGAGAATAAAGTAAAACGAAAGTGAGAAAAGGGCTTGGAGATAAAAAAAAAGAAAGTGTTGATAACCGGTCGTCAAGATTTTGAAAAAATTCGATATACGCGGAGCCCTGGCAGGGGGATCGGGCGGATCATCAAAGATGGGAAACAACGCGGCTACGGCAGCTAACAAGAAGGTTGACGCGGCTGAGAGCGTCAAGGAATTCCTCGACCAGGCTAAGGAAGACTTCGAGGAAAAGTGGAAGAAGAATCCCACGAATACTGCGGGGCTCGACGATTTCGAGCGCATAAAGACCCTCGGCACGGGTTCGTTCGGCCGTGTTATGATAGTGCAGCATAAACCGACGAAGGAATACTACGCGATGAAGATCTTAGACAAGCAGAAAGTCGTGAAGCTTAAACAGGTCGAGCACACGTTGAACGAGAAGCGCATCCTGCAGGCTATAAGCTTCCCGTTCCTCGTCTCGCTGCGCTTCCACTTCAAGGACAACTCCAACCTCTATATGGTCCTCGAGTACGTGCCGGGCGGGGAGATGTTCAGCCATCTCCGCAAAGTCGGTCGCTTCTCCGAACCCCATTCGCGGTTTTACGCCGCTCAGATCGTCCTCGCCTTCGAATATCTCCACTACCTGGACCTCATCTACAGGGACCTTAAGCCCGAGAATCTGCTCATAGATTCCCAAGGTTATCTCAAAGTCACGGATTTCGGGTTCGCAAAACGCGTCAAGGGCCGCACGTGGACGCTGTGCGGCACGCCGGAGTATCTAGCCCCGGAAATAATACTCAGCAAGGGTTACAACAAGGCGGTTGACTGGTGGGCGCTCGGCGTGCTCGTATACGAGATGGCGGCTGGGTATCCGCCGTTTTTTGCCGATCAGCCGATTCAGATATACGAGAAAATCGTGAGCGGGAAGGTCAGGTTTCCATCGCATTTTGGCAGCGATTTGAAGGACCTGCTGAGGAACTTGCTGCAGGTAGACCTCACCAAGAGATACGGGAACCTTAAGGCAGGGGTGAACGACATCAAGGGTCACAAATGGTTCTCTAGCACGGATTGGATCGCCGTTTTTCAGAAACGGATCGAGGCACCGTTCATACCTCGGTGCAAGGGGCCCGGGGATACCAGCAATTTCGACGACTACGAGGAGGAGGCGTTGAGGATTTCGGCTACGGAAAAATGCGCCAAGGAATTCGCCGAGTTCTGAACGAAGGGATTAACGAGCTGTTATGGAAACGGCGGGATTTACAAAACTTCGCTTTTCTTTCGCATCCTTTCGTATTAACGAGACGGTGATGATCGTTGTTATTATTATTATTATGATTACGGGGTCGCGAAGAGTTCGAGGATCTTATTATTATTATTATTATTATTGTTGTTGTTGTTGTTATTGTTGTGGGAAGAGACGGGTTTCGAGATTTATACGATGATGACGAATTGGAATGGGAGGATTGAGATGACGATGAGGGGAAAAGCGAAGAGATTGTTATTCGTCCTTCCGTTGATGATAAATTGTTGAAAAGTAAAGGGTAAAGGGAAAGATAAATGAATAAATGAACGGCGAAGAAGAAGAGGAGGAAGAGAAAGGCGGAGATGGAAGATGAAAAATTAATATTGAAAGAGAGAGGAAAGGAAGAGAAGAGAAGATAACGAAGAAAAAGAATAAGAAGAGATTGGAGAATGATGGAAAAAATAAAAATTGAAATAATAATAATAATAATAAGAAAAAGGAAAAAAAAATATACATATAAATAAGTGTGTGTGTTTTGTGTTTGTTGATTATGCTATATATACGAGAGAGAAAGAGAGACGAGAATTAAAGAGAGGGGGTAAAGAAGAGGGAAAAAAGGAAGGAAGGAAAGAAAGAAATAGGATAGAAAAGAGTAAAAGTAAAGGATAAGATAAGATAAGATAAGATAATATAATATAAGATGGAAATGAAATACATAATAGTATATAGAAGATTATGTTTTTTTTTTCGTCAGGGAAATAGACTGGATTTATCTAGCCATACTAATATTTTGCGAATTAATAATAATAATAATAATACTAATAATAATAATATTAATAATAATAGTACTAGTAGTAGTAGTTGTAGTAGCGGTAGTATAGGTATAGTTGTTCTTGTTGTTGTTTCCCAAATATCATTATCGTCGTAACTATTGTCATTATTATTATTATTATTGTTATGTGATTTACTGGAGCAAGGGAAAGAGAGAGAGAAAGAGAGAGAGAGAGATGTGTGTGGAAAAATCAGTTTTTCCCTTCCTTTTGCAATTTTTTTTTTTTTTTTTTACTCACGATCTTAAAGGAGGAAACACGAAGAGACGAAAGATCAGGAAATAAGTAAAAATAGTTATAATAGAAATAATATGATAATGATAATGATAATGATAATGATAACGATAAGAATAAAAAACAACAACACCAACAATAATAATATAATGCGAGTGAAAGTTTGAAAATATCTGGGAATTTTCTCTCGAAAATATTGCTTTCTATTTATATTTAATTATATATTTCTTTTCTTTTCTTTTTCTTTTCTTAGTTTCTTTTTTTTCTCTTTTTTTTTGTTTTTAATTTCTCTCTCTCTCTCTCTCTCTCTTTTCTTTCGATTCATTTATTCGATTATGGACCATACATATATAGGTACTATGCATAATATTACGATGCAAAAAAGGTAATAAATATTATGAAAAATATCTGTCGCCGAAACTGAAGAGAGAATAGTAAATTAACGGATTGTACCTATACATATAAATATACATATATATATATATATAACTACTAATAATATTAATAATAATAATAATATATAGTAAAAATGTTGTGGTGAAACACAGTAAGTAGTAGTGTTGTATGGAAAGTGAAGAGGATAGAGAGAGAGAGAGAGAGAGAAGAAAGAATGAAAGAATGAAAGAGATGAAAAAAAAATAAAGAAGAATAAATTTTTTTTAAAATCGTGCAATCCTCATGGTGAGAAATGAATTTTTTTTTTTTAAGATATATTAGGTGAGGAATGAAAATGAAAGTGAACGAAAGTGAATAAAAAAATGAAATTAAAAAAAAATCGAAAAGAAGAGAGAAAAGAAAAATCTGTAGCTAAATTTTTTTTCTCTTCTTTCTCTACGGTGGTATCTGGGTATTATTTTTTTCTTTTTTCCTTATTTTTTTTTCTTGGTTTCGTCAACTAGATACTAGTAATATCATACTATACGTATTACGTGGGATAAAGACCAATAACAATAATAACAACAACAACAACAACAACAACAATAACAAAAAGCAGCTGAATCAGCAGCAGAAATTAATCGAAAAATCGATATAACGAAGATTTCAATAATCCTACCTATACATAGTAGATTACATAATATATATATATATATATAATTATATATATACCTATTGGTATAGTATTCTCACGCGTAGAGAATGAGGAAAGAAAAAGAGAGAGGGAAATAATTGAAGAAGAAGATGAAGAAGAAAAAGAAGAAAAAAAAGGATACAAATTTCTTTACCTGTTTATAAAATCACTTGTTTTTTTTTTTTTCTCCTCCCCCTTAAATAAATTCTCACACATGATGTAAACGTAATTATATGTACATACTATTACAGCCATTATATATGTATAGGTATATAATCTCCTGATCGTCGATCATAGTATTTATGTTTCTTTATTTTCAATTAATTTTTCATCTAGTGTGTTGTTGTTTTTTTTTTACTATTTTTTTAAATTAGTAATTTTTTTTTTTATTCTTGAATTTTCTAATTTCTCGAATATACGTAACGTCATAGTAGCTATGTAACCACTACCAACCTACTTGAAATATCCTGTTTCATATGGTGAATAAGGGGGTTAAAATAGATTGACAGAATAGATGAGAAAAGATAAGAAAAGAAAATTAAATTCACGAACTATACACGGTACACATTATACTTTATTATATATGTACTTTCGAAACTACAGGTTGAATTATATCATTCAAGCTATAGTAACAATAATAATAACCATGAAGCAGAGTCTCTTTTGTAAATATACATATCTATATATATATATACATTATTATTATTATTATTATCGTTATTATTATTATCATTATTATTATTGTTGTTTAAGTATTGAATTAATTAATCGAAATGTATTTATGATATTTTGACCGTACTAAAAAAGAAGAAAGTGACAGAGACAGAGATAGAGAGAGAGAGAGAGAGAGAGAGAGAGAAAAAGAAAAAAAAACCATACACAAACACATATCACATACATATTTATTTATTTATTTATTTCAATTTTCTATTATATATATATATATATATATATATTCACACACTATATTTCTTCTTTCAATTTTTCCTCAATTCGTATATATATATATATATATATATGTGTGTGTGTGTATGTGGTAACCGCATGTGTACAATTTATTTATTTATTTACAAACAGAAGAGGAAATAAAAAAAAAAAAAAAAGAAATAAAGAAAAAAAATTCTTATTCATATTATTCATATTAATATTATTTAATTACTTGTATATAACAATATTAGTTATATCAATAATAATAATAATAATAATAATAATATGAATATGAATAAGAATAATATAAATAATGATCGTCAATATTTATAACGAATATAATATATATGTATGGGAAAAAGAAAGAAAAAAAAAGAGAGAGAGAGAGAGAGAAAGTTAATCAAGCAGCTGTTTTTTCGTCCTCCTGTACGAAATTATTTAATTTATTTAAATAACACTTATACATACACACGTGGTTAGAAAGAGAAAAAAAACAAAAAACAAAAAAAAAACAAAGAAAGGAAATATATAATACATATACGTGTATGTACAGCTGTGAAATTCAATTATAATCAGCTAAACGCTCAAGGTTTCTCCTTACGTTTATTATATATACACACACACACACACACACACACACACAGTAGTAGTCAGGTAGTCACATAGGGTATGGGAAGAACGGTGTGTGTTTCTGTGTCGAACGGAAAGTTTTCACTCAAATATTATACTATACTACACTATACTATAAAAATATATACACATATGTTCCTATACCTACACGCAATATTAATAAATCCCTTTTTTTCTTTTTTTTTTATTCTCGTTTTCGTTTTGTACATGAACTGCAGTTTTCTTTTTTCTTCTTTTTTTTTTCTTCTCTTCTCGCTATATTTTGACAGAAAAAATAACACAAAAAAAAAAGATAGATAGATAGATAGATAGATAGATAGAAAGAAGAAGAAAAAGAAAAAGAAAAAAAAAAACTTAATATTTGTGTGAAATTTTTTTTTCTTTTTTTTTTTTTCAATTTACGCACACATATATATATACGTATATGAATATATAATTTCCATTGAGTTTCGAAAATTTTCCATCTTGTATGTAGTATAATATAGTACAGTGTATGTACTATGTATGTATGTATCTATATATATATATATATATAGTTTCATCGATGCAGATAGAATACGGGCCTTTTTTTCTTTCTTATCAATTTGTTGCAGCAAAACACGTTTTTATTTATTTAATTTAATTTAATTTAATTTTTTGTTGATTTTTTTTTTTTCTACAATAAATTATTAGGCTATTAGAATAAATTTGTTGTTGTTATTAATGATGTTGTTGTTGTTAATGTCATCGAATGAAATTGAAATTGATCGAAAGATATAAAAGATACAAATTAATGAATATCGTTTGATTTCAAATTGTGAAACGATTTTATTTTTTTTTTTGTGTTTAATCTTTGGATTTTTCTCCGATTTTGCAAAAAAAAAAAAAAAAAAAAAACTTCTTCTGTTCAACCCTGTAACTTTGCAATTTTGTCATTTTTTTTCTTTCAAAGTCCGATCATTCACAGCTCTTGTTCACATTTGTTATTTAAGGAACGTCGAAATTATTCGGTCTCGAAATTTTCTCGGAAGAAATATTCTATTCGCCGAATCTCGATGTTTCGATAATTTTGCAATTTCCCTAACAATAAGTTTTTCTCTCTCTCTCTTTCTCTCTCTTTCATTTCTCACCCGTTTTCTTCATCCGCCGTTTACTGATCGACAATTTGTTTTCTTTTTTTTTGTCAATTTTCTAGAATCTCGTTAATTTTACTATTTACACATATATATATATATATATATACAAACAATACACGAAGCTTAATGAAACGTAATTTTTTGATAATAATAATAATAATAATAATAAAAAACTGATAGAAAGAAGGAAAACAATGAAAATCAATTATTATACAATAACTTATCGCTCATAACAACAACAATAACAATAATAATAATAATATTAATAATGAATATAAAATAAAATTATATTGTAATTTATTTAGTATTCTATTTCGCAGCTCGTACGTACGATTATTATTATTATTATTTTTTTTTTTCTCTTTTTCTTCTAGATGTTTTCGTTTTCCATTTGTTTGTTTGTTTTTTTTTTTTGCCTAAAATAAATTAACCCTAGGATCAAATAATTAAATTTCAATTCAATTCAATTATATATATTTATATATATATTACTGGCTTGTATAAAAAAATAAAAAATAAAAATACCGACTTCATATATAAGTATATATATATACGTAGCAAACCGTGAAGAAAATAAAAATAAATAATGGTGGTAATATATATATAATATACACATCGCGTTATTGTTGCAGTAATAATCGATATTGTGTACAATTTTAATTTGTGTGTGCGTGTGTGCATGTGTGCGTGTGTGCATGTGTGTACAGAGTAAAAGAAAGAAATGAGAATGAGAGAGAGAGAGAGAGAGAGAGAAAAGTGTTTTTCTTCTTGTGATTATTACTTTATTATTGTAGCTGTAGATTATTAAATATTTGAATAATTATTATTTATAGATAATTGAAATCTCGATGTAGAAAATTGTATTATTTTTGTTCCCATCCCCCCAACCCCCCCCTCCCTCCCCCCCGTATAGATATTATATTATATTATATTATATATTATATGATTATATGATTATATGATTATTATTATTATAATAATTATTATATATATTGAAAAATATTATTATCAAAAAAAAAGAAAGAAACAAAAAAAAAAACAAAAAAAAAAAACGATCAATTATTATATGATTTTGAATACCCGCAATCTCATTTCTTTTGTAAATATTAATTTAAATAAATCTTGTTTTGAAAATTTATGTATTATTTTACACGACGACGACGATGATTTTTTTTTTTTTCCTTTTATACATAATATATATATAAATATATATACACACGTATGTATTATACGTACTACTATATATAGTAATAATATACCCCCATACCTATATATATATTCTCTTATCGGTTTTCGTATATACAGGTAAACGCGCATATACATGTATATTATCTATAGGTGTTAACAGATATTATGTAGCTATATATATATACATACATATATATATATATATATGTATACGTATATATGTATAATGAGTGAATTTATCGTGACGCCCGCGCCGGTATGTCGCGTCGACGTCTACTTGCGCAACGATTTTTACATATTAATTAGTATAATTACCGACACATTGTGTCCCATATATATATATATATATCCATCCATCTCTTCTATATACATATAGCGGGCGGAGAACGCGGTGTTAAAATTCCAATTACTTATGAAAAAAAGAAAAAAAAAAATCTCCGAATAACCGGAAAGTATCGAGAACAAACGAAACAAACGATAATTTTCTGTCCCCCCCCCCCCCTCCCCCCCATGCTTTATGATTTTTTTCAACACAAATATCGAAAGAAAAAAAAAAAAACAAAAAAAAAATTTTGATCATTATTATTATTATTATTATTATTATTATTATTATTTCTCTTCGCAAGGTGTAATTCATACATATAGATTTGAAGTGGAATTTGGGTAGCAACGGCAACAGTATAGTAGCGAGTGTATGTACGACGCGACGACTAATGAATCGCTATTTTGATAGAATCGTGTTACAGGCAGTGGTATAGGTATTACTATGGGGTCTTTCGAATTAATTTTCAGTATAGTCATTCGCCAGCTAACTCAACTCTCATAGCCATAAATATATTAGCCACGGGTGGTAGTCGGTGGAGAGTAAATTTATTCGTCTATATACCTAGTATCATGTAATCGTGAATTTTCTGTTTTTTCTTTTTCTTTTTCTTCTTCTTTTTCTTTTTCTTTTTCTCTCGTCCTGCACGGTCAGGGGGTGAGGGAAGAAAAGTAAATGAAATAAAATAAATAAACAAATAAACGGGGAGAAAAGAATTCGAAGAGAAATAGAAAAAAAAAAAAAAAAAAAAAACACCAAAAATCCAAAGCTCCGTCGTAACTTTTTTTTTTTTCTTTTCTTTTTTATTTTCCGTCACGAAGATAATAATTATGGGAAAAATAAGAGAAAGAAGGAATAAGAAGAAGAAGATGAAAAAGAAGAAGAAGTAGATGAGGAAGAAGATGATGATAATAATGAAAGAAAGAGAACAGGTAGGTAGGTGAGAGGTGTAATTTGAGGTATGCATATATATATAATATAAGGTATGCATATAAACGAGTCCTTGAATCGATGAGGAAACAATTTTATTTTATTTTTTATTTTTATTTCTTTTCTCTTTCAATCGTAATTTTATTTTCTATTCTGTATTTTTCTTCTCCTCTTCACCGCGAATGGACGCAAATATCATGATAATATCCTATATGTAGTAGAAATTGACACATCTATATATACATATATATATACCTATACTTACATACGCGCAAGTCACCTTTACAGGTATACACTTATACCTATGCATACATACCTACATGTATCCACATTTATACGATAAAGCCCAGAGGCCTCTGATATCGTAGATAACCACGACCATGTCTACGCGTTTACATTATACTCAAATATATATATATATACTATATACCTTCATAGTAATTATATAGTAAATACACGAAGGCATGCGTGTCTTTATGTAAATTCGATAAATATTAAGCAATCAGAGGGGACAGAACGGGGGAAAAGAAAAAGAAGGTGAAAAAAAAAGAAAGAAATCAACAACTACTAATATATAGATATATGTTATCTTACAGTTGATACAGTATTTTTTTTTTTTGTTCTTCTTCTCTCTTTGTTTATCGTATTTTTTTTTTTTTTTTTTGATTTTTAATTTTCTCTCTCATCGTTCGTTTTCTTTTTTCTATTTTTTATTTTCTATTTTTTTTTTTTAACGAGAAAAAAAAGAGGAATGCTTTTGTCACTGCTTGTCCGTATAATATGTATGTATGAAATGTATACGGTATACGTGTGTGTGAGTGTGTGTCAAGTATGGCATACAAAACGGTTTGGAAATAGGTACTATATGAAATGTGGGAGAGAATGAATAAATAAACAAAAAAAATTAAAAAATAAAGAAACTAAAATAAACTAATGGAGATCGCGTTTCGTTCTAGCCTTTCCTTTTTTTTTTATTATTATTATTTTTTGTTTTCTTTCATTTCCTTTCATGTATTTTAATATTGCTCGTATTAATACCACGAGCAGAGTGCTGAAATTTATTGAATCAAATGAAACCCAATAATCCATAAGAACCAACAAACAAACAAACAAACAAATAAACGTATAGACTAAATAAACGAATTAAAGCGATTCCCACGAATTCTCGCACACTCTTTTTCGTTCAGTGGGAGATTTTTTTTTTTCGTTTTCTTATCCTACACATACCGCGAAAAATTTTCTATAATTTTCTTCAAATTTTGTATATATAATGTATAGGTATTATATACACCTATCAAATATATTATCTATATAAATATATTACATAATTCTCGTTGATTAGATGCAAATCAATATCAATTCTCAAAAAAGAAAAAAAAAAAATCATTGAAAGAAGACAGAAGAAAAAAAAAAACAATTCTTACGTATATATATATATTAGATAATTATTAATTACCGCTAACACTACTACTACTACTACTACAACTACTACTATTACTATTATATAAGTATTAAGCTATTACCTTATACCTTGTTAGAAAAAAAAATATTATCATCATCGTAATTGTATAATTACTTATACTATTATATACTATTATATACTACTACTATTATCTATAGTCTATAATTATCTATGTATATAAATATATATATATATATATATATTTATATATTTATATATATGTATATATGTATTGGTATATTTATTATGTATGTATATTTGATGCTTAAAACTTTTGAATATATTCACATATTAATTAATTCAATTAAATTATATTATATTAATCAACTATATCTATCTCATTGTTTCTATTATATTACTATTACTATTACTATTATTAATATTATTATTATTATGATTATAAAAAAAAATAAAAAAATAAGAAGCTGGAAAAGAATGCGAAAGAATTAATGCAAAGGACAAAAAAAAAGAAGAAGAAACAAGCAAGCCTGTAGATATATATTGAAGAAAAAGAATAGAAATGAAAAAAAAAAATAACCCTAGTTTATTGATTATATTGTAAGAAAATACTGTTAAAAACATGATCGATGGGACTGGCAAGGGAATAAAATAAGGTGCGAAAATCGTTGACTGGTTTATTTATTTATTTTTTTTTCTTTTAGTTAAAAAAAATTAATTTTTACTTCTTGGTTGTTTTTTTTTTTTTTTCTTTTTTTTTCGATCAATTATTGTTAGTTTTAACTTGCGTTGTATATTATATATACATACATGCAGCAACAACTGGCGATACACTTCCTATAGTTGTTATATAACGGTATACATAATTGCAGTCTGCCATGTTATGTTAAATAATAGAATTAGACGAAACATGGACCATTGAATCAGCAATACGTATGATAAATTATTATTATTATATATGGATAACGAATTATACCTGATATGGGTAAAGATTTTATCGATAATATCCTACTAATATATATTATAATAGTTAGTACCGCGTGAGCTTGACGAATACATTGAACCCGCATTGTCTACCGTCTACACAGGGTGTATATTCCGACAAACGATATTTCTAACAACGCTACCGTGTGCTTTGAAAAAAACTGAGACGATACTGTCGAAACGAAATTTTCGTGACTCTTATAGTCTTCGAGTTAGAGTCATTTCGGTGTCGAGCTACCGCATTGGCTGACTCCGGCGCGACCGTTACATACAACCCAAGGCTCGATCCTGATTGGAGAAAACTTTGAACAGCTCCAGTTTGAAAACTGTCGGATCTGTGAAATTTTCGATTCGACAAAATCGTCCCGGTTTTTCGATAGCTATACGATCATGTGCAGGTGAATAACGGTACACTCGTTTTTACAGTTGTGTGTCGAAAAAAGAAAGAAAAAAAAAGAAAGAAAAAAAAAAAAGGAAAAAACGTATACATATTAAAATAGTTATATTAAATACAATAGAAATACGTGTAATAGATTAATATGTGTGGCATGAAGAGAGAAAAAAAAAAGAAAAATTTCGTTCTTTTTTTTAGTTTTTCCACCTCTTGGTTATCTTGATTTATTTACCTTAGTTGACAATTAATTCTTCGGCATATAATATTCATACATAATATCATAAACCCATTAAGGAAGAGTATCGCCTGATCGTTAATGAATTGATTCTATAACTCGCTCCGTTTCTGCCCACAGAAAAAAAAAGCGGAAGAAAGGGAGGAGGGGAAAAAAAAAAGAAAAATTCAAATTCAAATAAAATGAGAATAACAATCGAATAAATAATAAATAACAGACAACTTATACATATATATATATATATACCTCTATATATATATATAAGTATATATTATATGGAACTTCTCTTTGATAATAGAAATATTATATTACGATGTAACATTAATTATATAGCTTTACGCGATCTTAGTATTACAATAATAATATAATTATAGTCGTTATGCCACATCGCAAGGTTAGTGGATTTAAAAATTATTCATAATAAATAATTAAAATCCGGATTATAAATCCCCGAAATTTCTAAGGAAAAAAAAAAAACAAAAAAAAAGAAAAAAACAAACAAATAGAAAAATATATTAATAACTGATCAGTGTCCTTGGTGTGAATGTAGCAATTGCACGACTCGATACATCGCATATAACATCAATATTTTTCTCAAAAGAAAAAAAAAGAGATAAGAAAAAAAAAGAATGTAATTATAGTATGATGTACTTATATTGTCTGTCATATAAATATTATACATTATACATACATACATACATTCGTGCATATATAGGCAAAAATTAGAAAAAAAAAATGAAAACGCAAAAACAAAAAAAGGTAGAAAAAATTTCAACAAACTATGCAAATGCTTTATAGAAAAATAAATAATTTATACCCAAACTATTGTATATTTAGCGAATACATATATACATATATAATAATACGAAGGATGAATAAAATGAAAATAAAAATGAATTGTAAAATCGAAGAAATAAGGAAAGAAATTTTGATGTTTTTTTTTTTTTTTTCCGTCTTCTTTTCTGATACAAATTCTTTCCATTTTTAATTTATTCAAACACCACCCCCCCTGTACATATAATATTCAATTTATTTATCGATTATAATAATAATAATAATAATAATAATATATTGCTAATATATGTGGTAATTAAATGCTATACATATATATATATATTATAGGTATATGAAAAACATTAATTTGTGAAAGGAGTAAGTGAAAGAAATGAAAGAAATTGAGAGAGAAAAAAATAAAAATAAAAATAATAATAATAAAAAATAAATAAAAATAATATAAATAAATAAGAACACGGGTCACATAATATATAATAATATAATATTATGATTATATTTAAGAGTAAATATCATATTATAAATATTATTATACGTGTATAATATCTATAGTGATTTCAGATTTGAAGAAAGATCTAGAGAAAATAAAACTAATAATATTGCAACTATTGAAATAAACAATAGTATAACAAGAGAAAAAAAAAGAAAAAAAAAGAACTGAAACCGAAAGAATCAGAAGGAAAAGAAAGATGAAAAAAAATATATACTATATACCTATAAAGAGCGGTTATCGTCTGTGAATATTATATAACTTATATATGATTAATTTAAACTATCATTATTGAAAATGAATTTAAAAATAAATACAACTGATATGGTGATATGTGTTTTAGTAGAATATTTGTATTTAATATTATTATATTATATATTCATTATTTAAGATTTAGGTAATCGATTAATATAATTATTATATAATTATATAAATATATATATACATATATATGTATTTATATATATATATATATATACACATATACGTCATCAGTATAAACACGTAGATTATATTATAATGAACAATTATTTAATGAAAAAAAAAAAAAAAAAAGATAAGAAAAAAAAAAAACCAATAAAATTATACATACAATGCGTATATTATTAATAAATCATTAAATAGTTTCTCATTGCCTATTAATTACTATTATTATTATTATTGTAATTGCTATATTTTTTAATCCTCCCAAAAATCATATACATCATAATATATATGTATATATACGTATGTGCTAGATACGTACCAACTCCTACGCCTGTGGCTAATTCCTTCGTTAAGACCACTTCCGGTCCGTTCGCGGTACACACTGTTAAACATAGATTGTATACACAGATCCATATACACAGTTTCAAAGCTGAATTGAAATATGTCGAGCATATAGTATCCGCAGGTTACGATCGAGGACAAAAAGTTGAATTCAAAAACCAAAAAAAAAAAAACCAAAAAAGAAGCAAAACGGATGAATTTTTATTATTATTTTCTATTTTTTCCCTCTCTTTACATAGTTCAAACAACGAACTGCCAAAATCTGTTCTATTTTCTCCTCTGTTCTCACGAGACGTATATACAATATATATCTAGGTATAGACTAACTCCAAGACATACATACATGCGTATTATACGGTATTAAGAATTCAGTGGTTTATAACTCTTTATATTAGCAGCTTCTTTCACGCTGTATAAAATCTTGATCGCGATATAAGAAAAAAAAAAAAAAATATTAAAAATGAAAAAAAAAAAAATGATTATAATTATTTATAATCAATTATAGTATATATATATATTACATATATACATTCAGTCTTGAATATAAATAAAATAAAACATGTATAACGCGGTATAATACCTATTACATACGTATAACATATAATTAGTTGCAAATTTCTGCATCCAAAGAAGTGCTATTCAAAAGCTGGCTTCCGTCTATCGCCTGCCTCAACACGTACCTATATATATTAATAATCATAATAATAATAATACAATAATCGAATTTCGTCATTTGTCCGGCTTCGCCTATACGCAGTATTCCCCGCTATACCATCCGCGCTGTACACCGTCTACAGGGTGATTCAGGATATATTAGAATTCCTCGTCGAATTCCAAGTCTAAATTTCCTCAGCGAAAAATTCGTAGTCCCAACGGTTTCCGAGTTACGCAAGATCTCGGTCGACCAATCGCCGTAGTCGTAGATGGCACAGCGGTGCTCAGCCATAAGCGCGAGACAGTTGCGCAACGGTCCTATCGGCGCGGACTAAGACCCTTAAATATCTCGGGAAGTATAATCCCCACGAATTTGCGGCAAAGGAAATTTGTCCTTAGATTTTCGCCGGGGATCCAACGACAGCGTTTGCGAAACACCTCGTAAATTATCACTCAATAGTAAGTCGATAATTGACCGATGCTTCGGCGATGAAAAAAGAAACAAAAATAATTGAAGTAAAGTATAAAGAAGAAGAAAAAGATAAAAAAGAGTTCGGGGTGTATCGTTGCGTTGCGTCGCGTCGCGTCGCTGTGACGTAGGTAGAGATTTCTGTGACGTCATTCGCGAGTCACTCAACCGTCCCCGCATCGGCTTTACAGCCAACGAAGTGGCTAATGTTGTTAATTTCGCTTAGCTGCCTTTTCAATGCCTGTTCTCTCTTCTCTTTATAGACCTATATCTAATATAATGTGTATATATACCCCATACATATATACATATTTACACAATATATACCCTCTTCTCTCAACCTTATATTATATCCCTTTATAATCACTGTTATTATTATCATCATCGTTATCATTATTATTATTATTAATTCATGTAAAAGCTTCATCTTTTTCTTCCTCTTTTCGTTTATTCTTATATATAGACAGAAAGATGACGGAAATTTGTAGATAAATTCATAATCAAAATAATACAATAAGAAATAGAAAAGAATAGAAAAAACGAGAAAAAAAATATTTGTCGAATTAAAATCAGAACAAGAATAAGAAGAAGACGAGGGGGAAAGAAAAGAGAAATGAAATTTGGTTTAAATATAGGTAATCGAGTCGATATTAAATTTGTAAAAAAAAAAGTCGAAATTTTATTTTATCTTGTGTTTCATTTTTCTTAGTTTTTGTTTCTGTTTTTGTTTTACAGGTAAGATATATATATTTGCAGTTTACTTCGAGCTACGTATTGTATCTACGTGTATCTACGAACGTAAGTCGATTAATTATATATATACGTATAAATAATATAATCATGTGTTGTATTTCTATACTAATTAATTCGATGGCGTAGAAATTTTTTAAAATCTCAAAAAAATAAGAACAAAAAAGGACAAAGAAAGGAGTGGGTAGATTTAAGAAAAAATAAAAGTAATAGAAAACCAACAACTAATGATATAAATTATCGTCTTTATTTTTTGAAGGAAAAAGAAATAGAGAATTTTGGACTTTGGATTTTTTTTACCTTATTTTTTTTTTTTTTTTTTCTGATTGGTATAATAATATTATTGAAAAGTTATATAGTCTTGTACAGCGCGACACGTATGTGATACTATGTTATTCACTCGGCACAGTTACATCTAGATGCATGTACGTGTGTGTAGATAAGTGTGTAGGGGATTTATCGACTCCCCGTGATCAACGGCCTGAGGGATGAAAGGAAAAACGTTCGATTCTCGCGCGGCTTTGATGCGCGGCTTAAAATAACCAAGCGAGAATAATAAGAGGCGAAGAGAGAGAATAACGCGGAGTATAACTTCTCTCTGTGAGTCGTGGTGGATATAGCTACGAGTCTACTGCCTCTGTATCCATCTACCAAAGAGAATTGTTGGTTGAGGGACCCTCCCGAGTTGGGGTTGGATTTATCAATGGCTAGTCTTGCTCTTCATTCTTTGATCATTATTTCTCTTTCTCTCCCTTCTTCCCTCTATTTTCCGGTCGGAAATTAATTCCTTCAACTCGTTTTCCGAATCTAAATCATATTTCGTATTCTCAATATTATTTTATCTCGTCAACGCGGGTTCGTCTCGCGGAAAAATATACCGTATAAAAAACATACGCACGGTTTTATTGTCTACAAATTTTGTCCCCGGGAATTTAGTCGAAAAGTCAACTACTGAGGAGATTATCACGATATACCGGAGATCAGAACATATGTTCGTCATTCCACGCTATATAGACAGCTCATTTTCTCCGCGCTGGTTCATCCCAGGTAAAAACTTCCGCGACATAAATTACGCGGTTTTGAAAACCCTGCAATTCTCCTCTCTTGATATTTTCCCGAGAAGTCAACCGTTCGGGAGATACTTACGATAATCTAAAGAATTCGAAAACGATCATGTGCTCTATCGGATATGATCTAAAACCCCGTTTATTTTGACACTGGTTTGTCCTATCGAAATTTTGTTCCTACAAATAATAACCGTTTTTTTGACTTCTATAATTCTCCTCTCTTGATATTTTCCCGAGAAGTCAACCGTTCGGGAGATACTTACGATAATCTAAAGAATTCGAAAACGATCATGTGCTCTATCGGATATGATCTAAAACCCCGTTTATTTTGACACTGGTTTGTCCTATCGAAATTTTGTTCCTACAAATAATAACCGTTTTTTTGACTTCTATAATTCTCCTCTCTTGATATTTTCCCGAGAAGTCAACCGTTCGGGAGATACTTACGATAATCTAAAGAATTCGAAAACGATCATGTGCTCTATCGGATATCATCTAAAACCCCGTTTATTTTGACACTGGTTTGTCCTATCGAAATTTTGTTCCTACAAATAATAAACGTTTTTTAGACTTCTACAATTCTCCTCTCTTGATATTTTCCCGAGAAGTCAACCGTTCGGGAGATACTTACGATAATCTAGAGAATTGAAAAACGATCATGTGCTTTATCGGATATCATCTAAAACCCCGTTTATTTCGACACTGGTTTGTCCTATCGAAATTTTGTTCCTACAAATAATATCCGTTTTTCACACTTCTACAATTCTCCTCTCTTGATATTTTCCCGAGAAGTCAACCGTTCGGGAGATACTTACGATAATCTAGAGAATTGAAAAACGATCATGTGCTTTATCGGATATCGTCTAAAACTCCGTTTATTTTGACACTGGTTTGTCCTATCGAAAACTTTGCTGGACATAAAATGCGCGTTTTTCGAAGCTCTAAAATTTCGGTCTGATGCATGCTGCGAAAAAAGTGGACCGTTCTCCAGATAATCTTGGGAGAAGCGAATACCAGAACCGTTTTTTGCCACTACCCGATATCCTCCGCATATCGTATAGCCGAAAGAAAATCGGCGTGCCGAATATACCGGCATCAAAGTTTCAGAGCCTTAGCAGCCCGAAGGGAGAGGTAACACGCCTCTATAACCTCCACTGTATGCGCTAGCCTGCCTGTGCTAGGGGAGTATCTCTGTCAGACGTTTGTGTTCGAAGTGGCGCAAAGTCCCGGGCTGTAAAATCAATACCTCCGAAAGCATCTCCGCCTCTCTGTTTGTTCTACCCCTATCCCTACAGTGTCGGCTACAAACGACACCTTCGACGGAACAATTATTCCCGGTTAATCGATGGGACATTTTTCTCTCCCTTTTTCCAGCCGCGCTAAAGCGGACTATTTTTTTTCTTCTTTTGCCAACAATTTTTCTATTTTTAATCCCCTTTCATTTTACACATATTATGTATTAAGGTCAGATCGCTATAGGAGATCGAAGTCCTCTGGAGGGAGGCGAGCGGCATGGGGAATAGAAATATGAAACAGAAATCGAAACTAGGGGATTCTTTCGAGGCCTTTATATATCCGATTTATCGCGTGACGGAGAGTTTGTTTCACGATCTATACAGTGCGTGAGAAAACCAGGTCCTTGCCCCGAAAATATAGGCATATACTCCCACCCGCGTACCGAAGTACGAGAGTCGAGAAGCTTCAGAAAAGTTCTGGGTCAGGTTTAGCAAAAAAAAAAAAAAAATCGATGAATTCAACGTCGTAAATAATTGTCAGGATTTGGAGATTTCATTTTCTCAAAAGTTCATCTCGAGACGATTAATTTGACCCCTTATTCGCCTCGGTACGATAGACACAGCCGGAGTTATTGAGCAAGTTTTGGGCCTGCAGCTCTTTCGGGATTTTGAATCCGCGGTGTTTTTCGTATTCGTATTCCGATATATATTCGTAGCATTACGTCCGAGAGCAGATGCGGTTGCTCTATATTACCGCGCCTCGGCGATCTCGTCGTCTTTGCTGTACCGAAAGATCTATAATTATCAATGGACCTGCAGCGGCAACAAAGCCTGCAGCGCACGGCGCTGTCAAGGCTTTCGAATAGTTTATTCAAGACACGTAATATAGGGGTCAGAAGTTGAATGGGTCAAGTGTAGCGGGTCGGGAAATAGGTATGAAAAATCTAGCCGCAGGTCGAAAAGGAAATTTATTTTTTTCTATAGCTCAGAATTTGCGAAATTTGTGAAATTCGCGCCGCGTCCGGGGGTTCGAAAATTGCCAAAAAAACACTTGAGGAGAAAATATTCCACTGCTACGTAATACAAGCTCGGGGCGATGCTAAGAAAAGTAATGGCGCGTGCGAGACGAAGATGAAACCGTCGTTATAGTCTGCGAATACAAACGATAGATCGAAAATAGTCAACGTTCGTCTATACTTAGGCACAGTGGACGACTTCGCCGGTCCGGTATCGTTCGACGTCTGGGATTCTCGCTGTCGTTACGTGATCTGAAAAAGAAGAAAAAAATATTCAAACAGATAATCGAACCCGCACCACGTCGTTCCTCGTCAAAAATCTCGACGATTTTGTCCAGACGAGAAATTCGAGGGTCAAATAGTTTTCGAACTAGACCGTTCTAAGCCTCCGACCAATCGCCGCACGGCCCGAGCCGAGCAACGGTCGTTTTGTCGCTAGACGCTCCCGCCAGGCGGCGCTACGCACGCTCTATCTTCGAAGGACGATTACTCGAGAACCAATGGTCCGATCGGGACGAAATTTCGCAGGTTTTTTCGTAGTTTTCAGTAGGTGTTGGAAACGTCGTATTTATTTTAATTAATTAATTAATTAATTTCTTTCTTTTTAATATCGGTATTCGTGAGATCGCAGAAGATCGTATCGCGACTGAGGATAGTTGAGAGATTCGAAAATTGATAATGGGTCGATTAAAGTTGGTTTTAAAATAAACAAAATAGAAAGAAATAATAATCTACTCTATACAATCAAGATTTATATCTGACTTTTTCCACTTATACTGACTCGACTCGGTCAGGAATCAACCGCGACCAATACCAATACTTTACTTCTCTCAGTGTCTCAATACACTGTTATACAAATATACATCTATACATATTATCACATATATTTATTTCTCCTCTAAATGATTATTTTTACTCATTCGCTGCACGCGATTTCAAGGAGTGGCGCAAGTCGTTTGCGTCCCGGGGAATATTTCGCTACATCCTTCACTTATACTATAGTTTTTTTTTTTTTTTCTTTTCTTTTCTTTTCTAGTTTTTTTCTTTTATTATTATTATTATTACAATTTCTTGCTTTTTGAAGTTTTGAAGTTTCGTCAAAATCGTATTCTTATAATATAGATTTAAAAAATGAAAATAAAATAAATGCGAGTATTTATGCATTTATTTTTGGTCCGGGTACCGGGCACTGGTCACATCGGTTACATGGTAGCAGTGAGTTGTTATATAGATAGTAGGTATAGGTAGTGTCTGTGAAGCCAATTACTGAGTTTGTTTCGCACGCGTTTACGTAACCGTATATATACATATATATGATATATATATATTCCTAAACTCTGAAACTAATTGTAAGCTTTTTGACTGAGCGAAGCTGCGCGATCTGTGAATTGTACCTCTGTATGAAGAAAAAAAAAAAAAAATTAGACACCGAAAACTGTATGAAAAAGAAAAAAAAAAAAAAAAAACGTAGAGATGAGGTGAGGAAAAAAAAAAAAAAAGAAAACGGAGATTTCTTGGCGTTTGTGAAAAAGAGAGAAAAAAATCTACCACCAAAATTGAAGCAAAAAAAAATTTTTTTTCTAAATAAAGAATCGAGTAGAAATTGAAAAAAAAAAAAAAATCTGAAAATTTCATTGAATCACTACTTGTATATATACACTAAGTATTTTAACTTGTAAAGCTTATATGCCATGTTATGGGTAATACTTGCTTTATTCCCACGCGTTGATAATACGGTGGGATTCATTCAACGCGGTTCCAGCCCACGCGAGGTCGTTGCCAAGGACGCAATAGTTGCAGAGTTCGCTATCCTCTCGCAATTCCATTTCTGTGCATAATACAAGTATAGCTGCAGCGTGTGAATGGTATTCCAGGAACATGTCGATTTTTTTTTTCTTCTTTTTTTTTTTCGCACAATTTTTTTTTCTTCGTTAATTATTGCCAAAAAAATTCGGCAAAGAAATTCTAATTATTTCATCTATAGCTTGTATACAGATCTCGTGACTGCGGATCGAGCCTAGATATTCGACGAATAAACAACTGTGAAGAATATATCACGTGCTTTATTATGTTGATAAATATTTGCGAATTGTTCGTCGTCGGGCCGATCAGTACTAATTTCAACGACGTCTAAACTCGACCACGCTCGTACGTACAGGTCGGATGTTAATTCGTTCCATACCTACACTCTGCGTTTACGGGTAGAAATATTATACGCAAACTTTATATGAGAATAGGGGGAAAAAAGAATTCCGTTCATTTTGTTTTCTTTTTCTTTTTCTTTTCTGGTTACAAGAAAAAAATTGAGAAAAAAAAATGTTGTACCGATTATTATCGCAAATTAAAAAAAAAACCGTTTCGAAAAATCCTTGTAATTATCTCGTATATTCAGCCTGCAACGGAATTCGGAGTTGATTTCGCCCGCTGCATATGTTTGCTCATCGATATTTATTGCTCGTTAGTTAGTTTCCTTTCGTTAATCTCTTGCTACCTCGCTAACTCACTCTCTCAGAGAGAGAGAGAGAGAGAGAGAGTCTTTCTCGCCATTTATATACACGTAACAGGTAATTAAATCAGTTTCTATACGGATGCCAGATTTTAGTTTCACGCTAATTCGATAATAATCGTATATGAATTTTCATTATCAAACAGCGAATATATTACCAGAAACTAATAGGTATTCGACTTTTGATCAAATTTCATTATTTCAAACGAAAATTTAAATCGTATGATAAAAATATTAGGTCGTATCACGATTCGAACAAAAATTTCTTATTTTCATATCAATGAGAATATATAATATACTGGATTCTAAATAACCTGCGATGAAAAATATCAGTTGATATTACGGTCTTATTTGGGTAAATGTTTTTTTGAAAATGAATGTTTTTTTTTTCTGTTGTTGTTGGAGGATTGAAACGAGTATGAGACTCGTCTCGTCGTTCCATCAGTAGTAGCAGGCATTAAGAGCAGTTCTGTTATATTAACAAATTGCAAATACGAAACGTCGTACTATACGTAGGTATACATACGTGTTTCATATACCGCTGGCATACACACGTATAAAATTGTATACGTATATCTGCTTCGATCTGGATTACACCGACGCTACTTATGTTGTTAGTATAATCAAATAGAATTAGATTCTCCACAACTCATCATCATCTAATCGCGTTGCCTAGCTCACGATCAGCTGCCCCTGTCTATCTCCCATCCACCCATAAGCGACTTCTTATTCTTCTTCTCTAAACTTTATAACGTAAGCAAAGGCTTCAAGCAAGAGCATAGCACAGCATAGGACAGCATAGCGCGTAGATTAGCGATATAGTTTATATATACGTGCATCGGCACCGTCATCGATAAAATTACGAGCACATATCTAGCTACGACCATCTGCTGCCGTTTCCACCTTCAGACTAACGCTAGTGTACGTAGGTATTAAATGTAAACACTTCCTATCGCGTTTAATGGATTTTTATTATACTAGGGCGAGAAAAGAAAAAAAAAATGAAAAAAAACGTATAGGAAAAAAAAAAGAAAAGATTGTTTATTTTTTTTCTTCTATCTATTCGTTGAAAATCATAAATTTTACGAAAGTTATAATAAGTATTTGATATCGAATATATTCCAGTTTTTCGATTGAAAAATGAAAAAAAAATATTACCTAATTATTATTATTTTTGTTTTTTCTAAACTACTCAAATACAGAAAAAACAAAAAAAAAAACAATCCATTCGAATACCCAAATCTCCTTAAAGTGCGGCGATGGGAATTTGTTCTTTTTTTTTTCATTTTATCGTTTTGAAAATATTTCCAAAATCTTTGAAGACATTTGATCGCGCGTTATTTTCTTGTTTCTTGTTTCTTTCCTCTTCTTTCATCTCGCTGCAGGTACGTGACGTATTTTGACATTTAATTTCATCAAGCCCGAGGAGGTCTGCCTGTTTTCTATCCTCCCCGCTCCTTCTCTCTCTCTCTGTCTTTGCAGTCTTCCACGGTATCGATCCATCCTCGAGCAACACAGAGAGTAAGCGCGGGGGTCCAGCCGGCGGAATCAACCAGCCTGAAATTTGTGGTCGTCGACCGACAATTATTCTTTGATAAAAGAAAAAAAAAAACAAATCCCATTTTTGCGGTTAAAACGGATAAAATTATAACCAACGATTACATTATCTTCCTATCCTCTATACCCGACACATATATGTATCACGTGTCGCGTTTTAGGATGTCGTATTTTGACGGCGTGGATTCCTCGTCAAATTCAAAGCCGAAATTTACTGAAAAAAAAATTCGTGGGGTCAACAGTTTCCGAGCTACGTAATATCTCAGTCGTACCGATCGCAGGGCTAATATACGTGACGCAGATACGAGAGTGCGAGCGTACGATTGGTTAACCAAGATCTTAGTCAGCCCGGAAAAAAAGTCGGCTCTCTTAATTTACGGCGAAGTAAAATTTAGCGGGAAATTTACTCTGGAAGTAGGTATCGCCTGTTCGACCCGAATCACACTGAATAGGTACTCTTCATAATTGAATTCGTTTGTAATTGTGGGTGTATAATTAATCGGCGGTAAGGTTCGACCTATCTCTGGCTGACAGGGGCACTTACCAAACGTCATGTCCTTACCACACGAAGGTGTAATTGCAATAATTATTATCGGTGTTTGAAATTTTTAACTGCAATAGGCAACGAGATCGGGGTTTAAATACGCTTTTTATTATATCGATACGAGCCGGAATGTCAGATTTCCACTTCTCCAGGCTCGTAATATCAAGTCGTATATCATCGTAATATCGAGTCGTATTATGATATTTAATTAAAAAACTCACGATATTCGGTCCAATTCGGTCAGTATTCGGCCGAGGGGTACAAATACTGTGTCGTATTGTCGTAATATCTAGTCGTATCATCGTAATATCGAGTCGTATCATCGTAATATCGAGTCGTATCATCGTAATATCAAGTCGTATTATCGTAATATCGAGTCGTATCATCATAATATCGAGTCGTATTATGATATTCAATTAAAAAACTGACGATATTCGGTCCAATTCGGTCAGTATTCGGCCGAGGAGTACAAATACTGTGTCGTATTGTCGTAATATCAAGTCGTATTATCGTAATATCGAGTCGTATAGTCATAATATCAAGTCGTATCATCGTAATATCAAGTCGTATTATCGTAATATCGAGTCGTATCGTCATAAATCAAGTCGTATCATCGTAATATTGAGTCGTATTATGATATTCAATTAAAAAACTGACGATATTCGGTCCAATTCGGTCAGTATTCGGCCGAGGAGTACAAATACTGTGTCGTATTGTCGTAATATCAAGTCGTATTATCGTAATATCGAGTCGTATCGTCATAATATCAAGTCGTATCATCGTAATATTGAGTCGTATTATGATATTCAATTAAAAAACTGACGATATTCGGTCCAATTCGGTCAGTATTCGGCCGAGGAGTACAAATACTGTGTCGTATTGTCGTAATATCAAGTCGTATTATCGTAATATCGAGTCGTATCGTCATAATATCAAGTCGTATCATCGTAATATTGAGTCGTATTATGATATTCAATTAAAAAACTGACGATATTCGGTCCAATTCGGTCAGTATTCGGCCGAGGAGTACAAATACTGTGTCGTATTGTCGTAATATCAAGTCGTATTATCGTAATATCGAGTCGTATCGTCATAATATCAAGTCGTATCATCGTAATATTGAGTCGTATTATGATATTCAATTAAAAAACTGACGATATTCGGTCCAATTCGGTCAGTATTCGGCCGTGGCGTACAAATACCGTGTCGTATCATCGTAATATCAAGTCGTATCATCGTAATATCGAGTCGTATTATGATATTCAATTAAAAAACTGACGATATTCGGTCCGATTCGAACAGTATTCGGTCGCGATGTACAAATACTGTGTCGTATCATCGTAACATCGAGTCGTATTATCATAATATCGAGTCGTATTATCGTAATGTCGAGTCGTATTATGATATTTAATTCAAACACTTATGATATTCGGTCTAATTCGATCAGTATTCGACCGTGGCGTACAAATACTGTGTCGTATCATCGTAATATCAAGTCGTATTATCGTAATATCGAGTCGTATTATCGTAATATCGAGTCGTATTATGATATTCAATTAAAAAACTGACGATATTCGGTCCGATTCGAACAGTATTCGGTCGCGATGTACAAATACTGTGTCGTATCATCGTAACATCGAGTCGTATTATCATAATATCGAGTCGTATTATCGTAATGTCGAGTCGTATTATGATATTTAATTCAAACACTTATGATATTCGGTCTAATTCGATCAGTATTCGACCGTGGCGTACAAATACTGTGTCGTATCATCGTAATATCAAGTCGTATTATCGTAATATCGAGTCGTATTATCGTAATATCGAGTCGTATTATGATATTCAATTAAAAAACTGACGATATTCGATCCGATTCGAACAGTATTCGGTCTCGATGTACAAACACTGTGTCGTATCATCGTAATATCGAGTCGTATCATGAAAAAATTGCGTCGTATCATAAAACCGTCGAGTCGTATCATGACATCAGGTTCAAAAACGAGGATATTCAGTTATCTATTGAAGCTACGCGGTCGTATCGCGAATATATTCGGTCGTATCACGACGGGATTGATGTTTATCTTTACAGAATGCACTTTAATCAACTCCGTGCGTGCCCGACAATAACCGCAATGTAATAGTCGAACAGTTATAGACACCGTCAGACTAGACATCGCCCTCTGTCGATCACACATATGTGTAGATACATATGTACATACATTTGGGCGGATAGTAACTATATGAATGTAAGGAACCATCGGTTTACGAATTGGCATACGGATCTGACTATACATACATATATACACATGTATATAATAATAGTGCAAAAAAAAAAGAAGAAAAGGAAAAATCAATCGGGTTTTATAACCAGGTCAAATTTAGCTGCGTCGCCGAATATTTTTACGTCCGCACGATCGGTGTCGTCCTATTTTTACGTGACGGCACCTCCTACTTGCTGCTCCTCTTTTTCATCCTCATTGGAATATGTATAAAGTATATATATATATCTATATCTATATCTATACATGCCAGGAAATTTTAACTACACTTATACACACGTCCAAAAATTACACACGTTTTTACACATATATACACACGTGTATATGTATATATATATATGCACAGATCTCTACGCGTATACATAAGCAATGATGAGCCAATTTGTTGCGAGCTGCGCCGTTTGGAGACGATCGCGATCGAGTATATATATACTTATGTGTATATGAAACTGTATAGTTTTGAACTTTAGAACAGATGTTTTCACGACTACATATACCTATACCTAAATAGTTTCAAAATACGACGTTGAAAGTAATTATTGTTTTTTTTTTTTTTTTATTTCTTTTCTTCCTTTTTTTTTTCCCTTCATTTTTGTGCCTAAAAATTATCTTCTTTTTTTTTTTTTGCTATCAGACATTGATTGATTGATTTTGTATTTTGTATTTTAATAATTTTCTTTTTTATCTCTAATGCATCGAGCTCGCTCACTCTCTCCTTTACGTAAATCCAAGCGCGCAAGTCTGCGAACGGTGAAATAAATTGGGAATTTTTGTCATTTAATTGAACGATTTTTAGTTCTTTCGTTACGTATAGCGTAGATATACGTTTGTGGATACACACACGTATACTCGTAGGTATAATTTCGTCGATTCGTTACGGGGCATTGAACAAGCAAAAAAAAGTAAAATAATAATAGAAAAAAAATTTCATTCCGCTAACGAAGAGATTAAAGTTTGTTGAAAAAATAGAAAATAAAAAAAAACCCGTCTATGGAAAGGAAGAGACAAAAAGTAGATTGAAAAAAAAAAGTTGGAAAAAAATCGTCGATTACAATTTTTTTCGGTGACATTTATTTTCAGTTTTTTCTTTTCATCAAATAAGTAAACAACGAACGGCGATTGTCGAACGTTACTTCCGAAACCGACCGCTCGTAGATTTAATCGTTAACTCCATCTTCTTGAAATCGTATCGGACTATAGCAGGAGGATTGAATAAAAATCGAAGAAGAAGAAGAAAAAACATTTTTTTCTCAGAGCTGTGTCGGTAACTTATCGACTTTTATCGAGCGCGACTAGTTACCGACTCTAACGTTACCGTGGGAGGATCTTCACCGATTGTCGGTAATACAGAATCCCCGTATCGGATCTATGAATTTATCTTCTTCGATCCCGTCGGTAAAAACGTAACACGAAGGGATTTCTCGCCCCGCTTAATTATACACAGAGCCGTTAGGCGTGGAGAGGTTCAATTTAGTTCGCCGCGGAGTATAGCGTCTCGTGGATTGTAAAGCGTGCCATTTACGAACGGATAGCTATACAGATCGGCTCGTGAGGTGAAAAGTTTTATCGCGGGAAAGTGATATTCCGTCGGTATCGTGAAATGGCGGAAGTTGGAATAAAAAAAAAAGGTAATTAATTGACACAGTAATTCTCATTATATCTTTTTCCCATAAAATTTTCACTCTTCCTTCGCCTATATATCGTCTAACCAAACTATTCGATTCAATTTCTATATTTAAAATTCAGCATTTCTCGAGTTGCATCACCCCACTACAGTCACACCTCGTACCCTATACTCGCTCGCTTACCGTATGAATACACGATATTCTTCAATCCACAATTAGACGCCCGCTTTGTCGTATGAAAGAAAAAAAAAAAAGGGAAAATCTTTTTTTCTTTTCTTCTTATTTCATCGGAGACAGAAAAAAATTAAAATCAAAAATTACATAGAAATTATTTCATTTCACTTAAACTTATCTACACTTTCAAACAAGGAAAAATAATTCATTTTCCGTATGTATCCTAGGGATCGTTGATAAGATTATTGTACGACCTCAAGTTTCACGATAAGCAACGACGAAAGAGTCGTTGAATTTTAAAATTTTTTACAAGCGTGCGGAAAGTTGGATTTTTCGCACGCCGTGTGGAAAATCGAACTTTTCGCACGGCGTGTGGAAAATTGAACTTTTCGCACGGCGTGTGGAAAATCGTACTTTCCGCACGCCGTGTGGAAAAAATATATTTTTCTCTTAAAATTCGACGATTTTTCACTCCCTTTTTTTTCCGTGCATTTCATTTTTTTTTTTTTTTTTTTTTTTTTTTTCTGTTTAAATTCAATTCCGTTCTTTAATTTAGAAAATGCTTCGGGAGGAGATCTGGTGCAGGAAGCGATGGGAAATTTTGGACCCTGGCATTTGCTGATTGTCGTGTCCCTCTCGTTGGTCAAGTTTCCGGTCGCCTGGCATCAACTATCGATAGTTTTTCTCGCACCGAATACAAGATTCGATTGTATTGAACCGAAGAGTATTGATCCGGCGGCTAATATATCTATGAAATGCGAAATTGACGTGGGAAACGGATTGCCGTATACGAAATGCGACCGATTCGATTACGACAGATCAATTTTCATCACATCTGTAGTCACCGAGGTGAATTTTTGTCATGCGGGGATTAAACGTTATTTGTTTTGTTTTTATTTCCGTTTTATTTTACTTCTTATCTTTTTCTTCTTCTTCTTCTTCTTCTTCTTAGAAACTTGAGATAAACAATCTTTCAGTTTCGGTACGATAAAAATAGAAGAGAAAGAAGAAGAAGAAGACGAAGTAGAGAGAAAAAAGAAATTTACTGATTCGTCTTCTAAAAAGAGAGAAGAAAATTTAAAAAAAAATTCTCATTTTCGCATTCGCAGTGGGATTTGGTTTGCGGCAGAAAACAATTGGCCAATCTTCTTCAGACCCTTACAATGTTCGGTGTACTCATTGGAAATATGGTGTTCGGTATGATTGCTGACAGGTGTGAATTAAAATAATAATTATCGTCGTGAACGAAAAAAAAAAAAATTCATCTTTTGGTTTTTCCCGTATTGAAAAAAATTAAAAAGAAAAAGAATCTACAATTCAATGCTCTTTTTCTTTTATCGTATTTATTTTTCTAATTTTTGTTATTAATCTTGTTTTTTTTTTTTTTTTTTTTTTTTTCTACAAGTTTCATTTCATTTGTCTATAATTGATTTTTAGAATCGGGAGGAAAAGCCCACTGGTAATAGCTGTGCTTCTTCAATCCGTGACGGGATTGGCTAGTGCGTTTGCACCGTGGTACGAATTATTTTTGCTACTAAAATTTATCGCCGCTGTAGCGTCGGGTGGAACTATGCTGATCAGTTTCGTACTGAGTAAGTCTCAAACGAATAAGAAAACAAAAACGAAAAAAAAAAAAACAGAATATAATTATATAATCCAAAAATTCGAAAAAACAGAAATTATTTTTTCTATTCTACAGTAATGGAGATCGTCGGTGTTAAATGGAGGCCGATGTGGTCGGTCCTATTCCATGTGCCATTTATTGTCGGTCATATGATAAGCGCGTTGATTTCTTACTTGACTCGGACCTGGAGTGGATATCAAATTGCGGTTTCTATACCGTCGATTTTATTGCTGGTCTATTACTGGTGAGTTAAACTATGAAGAAATAAGGTGTCAAAACGAGCATGTGAATTTAAATGAATGAGGGAAATATAGTTGAAAATCGGAGGAGGCGAGAAAAAGGAGAAAAAAAAAGAACGAAAAATTCCACAACGAATCTATCTATCGTTTATCTATATGCAATATTTATTTAGACTACAAAGCCAAGGGCTAGATCATGAGTCTTATCGCGGCTTAAAGAGGCCAATGATATATTTATATATACTAATTGATGATATTTTTAATAAACTAGACAGATTTGGTATCACGTCGTATATTAATATGACACAATTGATTCGATCTGAGTTTCAGTAAATTTCCGCCAATTTGTTTGTTAATTTTTTTTTTTTTGTCGATGATTTGATCTAAAAAATAATTTTTTCCTTTTCTATATTTCTATAAATTTAATTCATTACTCATTTCAATAATTTCGTCGACAAAAAAAATTGTCAATTTAATCGAACTTTTAGCATAATATTGTATTTTATCTTATCGATTAGTTTTTTTTTTTCTTCTTTTTTCTTTCCAAGCTGTGTTAAACCGAATCGTAAATCGTATCGTCTTTAAAAACTTGTTAATTATATTCACAAATTATTACATCGATATAGATACGATTATCAAACGTCTGACTATACATATATATACATATGGAAGATAGCGGATTTTTTATCTTTTCTTTTTTATCCACAAGTCCGACTCGCTGGAAAACTACCAAAAAAAAAAAAAAAAAAAGATGAATAATAATTACCTCGTTTATATTCTGTGTTATATAATATATAATGACGGTTGAGTAAATAACGATATCGAGATAAGACTTGCTAATAAAATGGCACCATATATATAATAAATTCGTTTAATCGCAAAAAAAAAAAAAATCGTTTTTTTCTTTTTATTTTTTTTTCTTCTTTTTTTTTCATCGAAATTGAAGGATAATACCAGAATCGCCGAGATGGTTGTTGGCGGTAGGAAAGGTCCGTAGGGCCGAAGAGATACTGACCGAGGCAGCAAATCGTAACAAAATAAGCCTTGGAAAAGTTAACAAGGCCATAGAATCCCACGAGGTTTTGTTGAACGATCGTAGTAAACTGGTCGATGAAACGACGAAAAAGTACAACGTGACACATTTGTTCAGGACACCGAATCTTAGGATAAAAACAATTTGCATATGCGTTAATTGGCTGGCATGTGGCATTTGCTTCTTCGGACTAACCCACTACGTTGGCAAACTGAGCGGAAATATTTTTCTCAACGTTGTCGTCTCGAGTGAGTGAAATTATATTATTTCCAACTAATTAACAAAAAAAAAAAAAAAAAATTCAATGATAATATTCACATACGAAACAAAAGAGAAGAAAAAAAGGTAAAAAAAAAAAATCAAGATTTTGCAATTTTTTCTTTTTTTTTTCTCGTTCATTAAAATCCGTTTATTCCTTAATATTTTGTCTCATATGTTATAGCTCTCTCGCCAAAAACTTGGGAGAGATCATTTTCGCGAATTTTGTTTGCATAGAAAAAGAAGGAGAAAAAAAAAAAAGAATGTATTCCTTTTTCTCTGGATTGAAAAATGTTCTGTTTTGTCTCTAAAATTAATTATTTTTTTTTCTAAACGAATAATTTCAGCGTCTATGGAATTGCCAGGAACCGTTCTGGTCCTTTATCTGATATCGAGGGTCTCGCGACTCAAGATATTAATAGGTGGTAATTTATTGTCCGGTATAAGTCTGTTGCTGTTGACATTGATGATTGATAATTCTACGGCTAAGATGTGCTTAGCGACCCTGGGCCTCGTCGGTATGTCGATCAGTTTTCCCACCGTTTACCTATACAGCACAGAAGCATTTCCCACCGTGGTAAGAAACGTCGGTCTAGGTTTGGCCAGTCTATGCGCGAGGACGGGCAGCATGGTGGCACCGTTCATAGTCAGTTCGGTGAGGACGTAAAATTTTTCAAAAAACCAAAAAAAAAAAAAACAAGTATTCTCCAGTTTTTCGGAAATTCGGAAGAAAAATAAAAAAAAAAAGTTTTTTTTTTTTCTTCTTTTTTATCTGTTTTTTTTTTCTTTCTTTCGTCAGGAAATGGTCAAGCCGTGGTTGCCGGCTTTGATATTCTGTATCGGACCATTGACCGGCGCTGGACTTTGCCTATTGTTGCCGGAGACTATGGACTGCGATTTGCCGGAGACGATTCAGGACGGTGAAAATTTTGGGAAGTAAGTTGTAAATGGAAGAGAAAATATAATATAGAAAATAGTTTACATCGTCTAACCAGTGCGTGTGAAATATAGAAATTTTTTCCAACTCATTTATAAGAAAAAATTTCTTTATTTAAATCGTCATTTTATTCTTTTTTTTTTTTGTTATCTCGCTCTATTTCACTTCGTAACTAGAATTATTTTTATATTAAACGCGTCTAGTCGTTTTTCAGGAAAGGACGAACTCAGACGGGAAATAATTAGACAGTCTGAGACCGGGCGAAAGTACTTAACGTAAAATACCACCTTGATCTAACATATAGTATTTTTTTTTATTGTAATTTATATACATATATATATATATATAATATATTATATATTATTATCAATCACCCCACAGATCTGGATTATTGTTGTTTATTTTCTATTTCTTTTTTTTTTAATCTTTTACTTACGTATACGTATACATGTATATATATATGTATACCTTAGGATATTGAAAATAAAATAAATGAAAGACAACTATATATACAATTGTTAACGGCATTTTATGGATATTATTATTATTGTTATTGTAAAACATGTAATATATGTATAATTATGTAAAATTGTGGCATTTATTTCGAGCAATAATAATAATAATAATATAAAAATATAAAACAAATATGAAAACGTGTCTGTGTGTGTGTTTTTTTTTCTTCTTCAAATTTATTTCATTATTCAATTCCTTCTCTTTGACTCTCCGATTTTATCATATCAATAATACATCGTATAACTGTTATTTTCATATTGTTCGACGTGGGTGGAAAAAATTTTAACGACCAATTCGCATTCGACGTCCATTCAAAGCTTTTTAAGACAAAAATCATTTTTATTATCTTTTACTTTAATTTTTTTTTTTGGTGTCTTTTTGTGTCTGTGTGTGTGTTTTTTTTTTCTTCTACATAACAAATATTCGTGTATTCCTATGAAATTTTACACACATAGGCATATTACGTATATATATTTGTTAATTATCGATTTATTATTCATTTATAAACTATATATATATTTACATACGAAAATATTTCCAATCAATTAACCAAACGTAAATCATCGATAGTTTTATTATTAATTAAAATTATACAAATCTTATTAAATATATGCCTATCTTTTATCAATATTAAATCATATAATTATAATATAATCTAGTAAATTAATTAACTACGAATAACTAGATCGCAGGGATTAAAGACTAGACGTAAAATTGCCTTTTCTTTTATCTTTCTTCTTTTTCTTATCAAATTATCAAAATAAAAAAAAAAATAAACAATATTTAAGAATTAAAAACGTAAGAAAGAATTGAGAATTTAGAATGAAATCGAACGATAATCAGAGAATTGTTTCGATTGCTTTTTTTTTCTTCTATTTTTGTATTATTATTTTTTTTCTTCTTTCTTGGATTGATATCACGCCGGGGTTTTTCCCATGTGAAGCATTTTAGTCGGCAGACCGTTCACCATGCCGTTAGTCTTCTTATGTACGGCGTCTATCATCTGATTACCATATTTAACTGTACTCGAAATCGAACCGAGCCACGACGATACCATACTTTTACCCGGTGATTTCTCGACGTTCGATTGGGGCCCTGGAAGAAATTAGGTCAAAGATGAGAGAGAGAGAAAAAAAAAAAAAAAAAAAAAAATAGAAAATAGAGAGAGAAAAAAAAAAAATGAAAACAGAAATTATGACGAGAAAACTACTACATATGTTTTTATAATAGGGTCATTCCATATCAAATCGACAAATAGTTGGAATCGACCCCCTCCGATTCGGATAAATTTTGGTGAAGAGTTTTGTCTCATCGTAAAACGAAGTTCTGCCAAAGGAAAAAAATTTGGAATTTTTGTCTTGAGAGTTGTGCAAAATTGAAAATTTCACTGTTTTTCTCGTTTTTTAAGTTTATTTATTTAATATTTCATAACCTACTGTATATTTAAAAAAAAAAAAACCGCTGGTGCGTTCAAAGAGGACACTTAGAGGTATGAGAGAAAAATTTGCGGAAATTTTGTTTTTGGAAAATTACCGAAATTAGAAAATTTTGAATTTTTAAAAACCGTAAAAAGTAAACTTCGCAGTGAAATTTTGGGCTCAAAATTTTTTATATTATACCTCTAACATATCTTGAGAAATTCTGAAATTTTCAGGAGGGTGTTTTTTTTTTTTTTCTCTTTTTTTAATATGAACTTTTGAATTTTGGCGAAATAATTTTTTTCAATTTTTTCAACTTTTTTTTGTTGAATATAGTTATTCTACCACATGATTATTGAAGTTTGAGCTCTAAAAATATTTTTCTTACGTTAACGGGATGTAAAGACACAAATATCTCAAAAATTTTATATTCTTATTATTGTAAAATAAAAAATATAAAAAAAAAACTCACCGTTTAAAAATTTCACTATCGTCTCGTTAACGGCGTTCGGTTTTTCCTGATGTGGAAAATGTTGGGAACCGGTGATTACTTTGACGTTAAATTTCTCGCAGTATTCGGTGCTGCGAATGATATTCTCCAAGGATACTTTCGGGTCCTCGTTACCAATAATGAGCAATGTTCGCGTGAGGATCTGATCCGACGATTTTGGATTTATCCTGGCGAATGGCAAACTTCGGTAATAATTTATAGCCCCTGTCCAATCCTCTGCGAGCGTGATAATTTGGTCGAATAGAGAAAAAAATGAAAAAAATCGAATAGAAAATAGAAAAAAAAAAAAGAAGAGAATTCAAAAATTTAACTTCAATTTCTTGGGAGTTGAAATTGTTTCTTTCATTCTCTTCTTCTAGGACAGAAATCAGAAATCAAAAACCAAAAATCAAAATTCTTGGAACGATTGAAAATTTTCAAAATTAAAAAAAAGGGAGTTGAAAAATTTCACTTATCAATTTCTTGGGAGTTGATAATCGTTTTTTCTTTTTTTGCGTTGGTTTTTCCTCGAAATAAAAATAGTCACCTTTTCTACTGAACGTATATTTGTACGCCTCAACGTAATTCTTCTCATTGTCGGTTTGATTGATTTGCAAATGTTTATAGGTGTCGTTTATTATCGATATATCCTCCTTCAGGGCGTCTATCTCGGGCAAAAATGGCAACTGACTGAAGTGTATCCATCTGCGATCAGAAATTTAATCAAAAAAAAAAATTCAAAATTAAATTTCTTACATTTGTTTTTCAGTTTTTATATATTTTTTTTTTTCGTTTCATAAAAAAATTCAGACGTGGTGGGATTTTTTTTTTCTTTTTTAATAAAATTCAGACACTGTAATATTTTCTGTATTTTTTTTTGCAATTTTTTTTTTGCAACAAAATTCGGATATTCTATAATTTTTTTTCCTTCTTTCTTTCTTCTATATTTTTTTTTTTTTTCGAATTTTCTTTCCAAATAATATAATTTATTGACAACGTTATAAAAAAAAAGGAAAAGAAAGAAAGAAAGAAAGAAAGAAACGTTTCACTTACTTGTCATTGAATATGGTATCGTCGGCGTAAGACTGCCAGTAAAAATTTGGATGTGGACTCGATATAGCGACGAATTTGTATACGAATTCTTCGTGAAGCGCGACCATGTACCATCCCAAAAGAGCTCCTAAATCGTGACCGATTATAGTGCAATTTTTCACACCCAGGGCAAGTATGAATTGCTTTAACTCGTCTATGAGGGTTTCGATTCTGTAAGATTTCCTATTCGTCGGTTTGTCGCTGTCGCCAAAACCCTTCAGGTCCAACGCTACGACTCTGGAAAAAAAAAAAAACAGACTCTTTTAGTTTTTCGAAAAGAAAAGAAAAGAAAAGAAAAGAAAAGAAAAGAAAAGAAAAGAAAAAAGAATAGAAATTCAAGCAAATGATAAAAAAATAAAATAAAATAAAATAAAATAAGAAAGTCGATTGAGAATTGTAAGAATTGTTTTTTTTTCGGGGTTAAAAAAAAAAAAAAATTTCACGAGATTTCCATTCGCCTCACCTGTAGTTTTCCGAAAATATTGGAATTTGTTCGCGCCACGATAGCCAGCAGTCTGGAAATCCGTGGAGCAACAGAAGCAGGGGTTTGTCCTTGTCGCCAGCCTCGACGTAGTGGAATTTTACACCCTGGACAAATTTTCAGCAAGAAGATATTATAGACAGAAAAAAAAAGAAAATTGAAAAAAAAAATAAAGAACGTTGTTCATATATTGTTAGTATGTATTGTGAATTTTCCAACGTTTCATCGTTTATATATAAATAAAATTTCACAGCTTCGTTAATAGTTTCTTTTTTTCGTTTCTTTTTTTTTTTTTTTTTTTTAATGGAAAATTGTAGATTTTCGTAGTTTTTTCACAATAAAATTCAGATCGTCTCGTAGTATATTGAAATTTTTCTGGATTCTCTTAGCATTCGACATAGAAAAAATGTGTGTTTAAATTATCTCGCATAGTCGTTTAAATAGTGAATTGATTTTTACAAGGAAAATAATAAAAAAAAAAGATCCTACAATTTCTTTCCGAAAGAAAAGAGAGAGAGAGAGAAAAAAAAAGGAAATTGTATAAAATTCAAATCGTCAACCCCCCTTCCGACAATGAATCGTAGAAATTCACGAGCTAAAACTATAACACTTGTTTTCTCAGAGAAAATAATAGCCAAGTTATGTACGTATGCGCGTGTAGATACGCACGTCACACATGCCTCTTCAAATATATACGTCTTGTTGCATGTTATTTATATTTATTAAATATCGTGACTCGTTTATACAAATTTATATGTATTTAAGTAAATTAACTAATATTCTTCCTCTTCTCATTCTTCTTCTCATTATTCTTATCCTTATAATTCTTGTGTGCGTATGACGATAATAATACGTTTGAAATAAGCAGACAGATAGATACATGTACATACATCATATTTTCGTATCTTATCAAAGGTCAGTAAGGAATCGTGAGGCGATGCTTGTGTGTACAATATACAATATATCGGACTTACTAACTAGCTTGTCAACTATACGTTAACTCGTTCCACCGGACTCTTGCCTTCTGACTATAAGTCTCTCATCTCAGTGTAGAAAAATGAAATTAAACAGTTTTTTTCTTTTCAATAACAAATAAAACAAGTATATTATAAATATATATACGAACCTTTAATTTAACGTAGGAGTGCTTTCCCAGACTATTGTCGACGAGGCATAAAGGCGGATTGTCTCTCTCTAGTACGAGAAAAAATTGATTCGGATTCCAAGCCCACTTTATAAATCTCTTGGCTATCAGGTAAACCCCGAATACGAAAGAGAGGAAATGCAGCTTCGTCGTCTCCCAGATTGATATCCGCACGATTTTAAGATCCTCCATTATTTCTCCGGTGATAAAATGCAAAAATGAAAAATAACCCCTTTTTTATTTATTTATTTATCCAGTTTTATTATCCATCCGCTTCTTTCACTTATCGTTAAAATCACTCCGCTTGTTACAATCATTCGTTGCTATTTATAATCGTTGACAATGCAGTCATAATTTCCTCTTTTTTTTCTTTCCATTAAGGAGAAAAACGTGCTCTCGGAAGCTCACTCATTCACTTTCTCACTACACCGCTTCATCGCTCAACAGCTGGCTCTGACTCAATTTCACACATATATTTCCTACATCGGACTTATACACTCTCCTTCCATCTCTCTTTCTCGCTATTTCTCACTCTATTACTCCTCTATAGGTAAGGTAGAACTCTTCCTTCCCCAGCGACGAATCATATCAAGAGACTCGGCAGAGTTGCGATAGAAGTACGCGCGTCAGTAGCTAGATGGCGCTGCGGTAGGTTGAAATGGGAATAATTACAGCATCATGCCACTCATGTTAGAATTTAGAGTGATTCGTTTTAACCGACTTGTTTATTTTTATTTATTTATTTATTTTTTTTCACGATCAGACGGGGAAAAATAATTAGACGAAATAATTACATATATATATATATTATGCAGTGGAAAAAAGTAATATGAAATATAATAAATATAGTATAAAAATAATTATAAAACTGTCTTTTTTTTCATTTAAAAAAAAAATTTTTTTTTCGTTCTATTCAACTGCGTTAATTAATTCCTCCTTTTTTCTTTCTCGAATAATCGCGTGCATGGAATTTCCTCGCATGATTATCCTACGATGGTAACCCGTCTTTTGTCCAGTTCTCGATCATTGATCCGGATAAAAATGCGTACTGAATTACCGACGTTACCGAGACAGGGAACTGGCGGCCTCTTAAACACGCCGGTGAATTTCTAAAGCTGATATTCGACGATACAACTCTGTACAGAAAAAATACTTTAACTTTCCCCTTTCGTTTTTGGTTCCCGACGGACGAATTATATCTAGAGACTTAGAAGAAAGAAAATGATCGTTTAAATTCTATGAATTTATAGAAAAAAAAAAAACAAAATACGGGATAAAAAATTATATGGCAGCGGTGGGATTCGAACCCACGCCTCCGAGGAGACTGGTGCCTTAAACCAGCGCCTTAGACCGCTCGGCCACGCTACCTGATGTTAAAACTCTCGCCTTAACCAGAAAGACAAATTCCATTGTTTCCTATTTTCACACATGATTTCAACAGACGTTTGACCGATCGATTCACGATGTAAAAACTGCTTTAAATATTCAAGAATTCGAATCAAATAACAAAAAAAAATTTGAAAAAGTATTAAAAAAAAAAAAAAACGAAATCAAAAATACTTTTTTTTTACGATTTTTTTTTTTATTATTCGAGTAGAAAAGTTACGGACTATAATACGGACGCAACGTGTGTTTTATAAAAAATGAATGCAATATATTCATAAATCTATAAAAAAAAAATAATATCCAGTCAATGGAACAAAGGGGTCTGTTCTCCCCGTCGCGGGCGGAGTCACGAGGCACCCCATGGCTGGAGAGATCTCTATCCGGGGTACAATATTCATTGGCAATGGTCGGCCGGGTTTGGGATAGGAGGCTCTGGTTCGTTGCGTGAGTTCTAAAGGCTCGTAGGCAACCAGATGTATCGCGGGTTCGCGCCTGCGCGCGACTCTCGACGGAGAGTAACAGCGACTTGAGATTTGAGTGGGGGACGGCCAGAGCTCTGCCGCTAGCCGGCGAACGCACACACCGAGACCTAACCCTAAACGCGACCCGGGCTCTCCCCGATCTTCAATTTCGATCCCTGGTCACGTACCGTTGGCTGTATATACGCGCGTGTACACGGCGCATAAAACCATGTAACGGGCTTCTTTCCTTTTGTCTAAAACCCCTCGCGAAGCACATAGACGGGTTAGGGCGTTCTGGCCGGCGGCCATTTTGTTATTACGAGGGACTTCGCGTTCCCCTCTCATTTTGTAACCCTAGACTATATGGCCGCGAAGCAAACGGCGGGAACGACTCGGGCCTGCGATTGTTGGAATTTTTCAGTCCCCAGGGACTCGGCGAGCGACTTGACTCACAACTCGTTCCACTTTTTTTACGCATAATTTAGACTGATTCGAAAAAAATGGACTGTTTGTTTTTTTGAAAGTCCGCGTCGGAATGTCTTCGGAGTAGCGAAAAAAGACGCCTGCGAAAATCGCAGCTCTTAATTTCAATATTTTCGATTGTTTTTTTATAGAATTTTCTAGCTCACGAACCAATCGACGGATTTTTATGGGGAGTGAAGATTTTTGCAGGGAATTGAACGGTCTAGAAAAAATGTCTCTTGTCATTTTTCGATCAAACGACGAGTTCGAAAGTTAACTTTCAACTTTTTGTTTTTAACTTTCGAAAATTAACTTTCGAACTCGTCGTTTGATCGAAAAATGACAAGAGACATTTTTTGTAGGGCGTCCAATTCCCTACAAAAATCTTCATGGCGCATAAAAATCCGACCATTGGTTTGTGAGCTAGAAAATTCTAAAAAAAAAAATGTTTTTTCCCATGTAATTCAAATGGAAAATAGAAACCGTCATTTGCTGTAAGTCGTAAAATATCGTCTTGGAATCACTGCGAGTAATTCCAAGTCATTTGGAATATCGTAATGTAGGCGAGAATCATTTCCGAGTCATCAGATACCGTCTGAAAGTAACTGTAGCTCGTTTCAAGTCGTCAAAGATCGACTCGAACTTAACTCAACTCTCTTTGAGTCATGAAATATTGTCTTAAACTCGCCGTAAAATCGTTTCAAATCATTCCAAATCCCTTGACTCATCTCAAAAGTGACTAAACGTCTCTTCAAGTCATCGAATATCGTCGTAAATTTAGTTTAACTCTCTTCAAGTCATTCTGAGTCTCGCAATTCTTTGCTTAAACTCTCTCCGAGTCATGAAATACCGTTTTGAACTCGCTGTAACTCATTTCGAGCAATTTATAATTCCCCAAGTCGCACGAGTCGTAGAGAGACTCGTGAAAAATTTTACTGACTCGTAGATTACGGCTGTTCGAAACTCGATCAGAAAATTTCGCCTTCTGTTACACGAAGAGAAAAAATCGTCCGCTAATTAGGCCCGCCCTGTTACGCGATGATTTGAATCATCTCTCATTTGCGTAATCCTTTTGGGAATTTCGCATCGTCCTCTCGGCGACACCTCCGCTATTTGAATTAATCATTTGACAGGTCTTGAAGCAGCGGCAGCAGCAGGAGCAGCAGCTGCCGTCGCTTTATGAGAGCGAGAATAAGAGAAAGAGAAACAGCAGGGAGCGAAGGATAAGACAATTAATTTACGTCGCGTAGCTCGTTAAAACGCTCGTAATCCTCCACTCGTTCATTTATTTCGCCTCTATATACGTATAATACATTCGTATGCTATAGAGCGTTCATTAATTCCGCGGCTACGAGGAATCACGTATCGCGATCTAGAAGAGAGGCGAGTACGTGCTTCCGCCCCGTTTTTCTACCGGAACACTTGATTCTACGGAAAACTTTCCGGGACATAAAAGACGCGGAATTTCAAGCGCTGCAACTTTTGTCTGAAATAGTTTTTCGGGAAATCAACGAGCACGGAGATATCGGAGATAATCCGAACGATCGTTTCGGAGCAACGAGCCCACGCAGAGAAAACTTTTCTCCATACATCGTGATCCAGTTCCGGAGTGCTTGACGCTACGGAAAATTTGTAGGGAAGAAAAAGACGCGTTTTTTCAAGCACTCGAACTTTCGTATGAGACATTATCTCGAGAAGTTAACGACCGCCGAGATATCAGAGAAAATCAAACCGTGCTTCGGACAGCAGCTGGATCGAGCGGTACCTCTGCCTCGGCATTTATCTCCGAGGTCTTTGGTCCTACAGAAAATTTTCGGGAATATAAAAGCCGCAGTTTTTCAAGAGCTACAACTTTTGTCCGAAATAGTTTTTCGGGAAATCAACGAGCACGGAGATATCGGAGATAATCCAAACGATCGTTTCGGAGCACCGAGTCTACGCAGAGAAAACTTTTCTCCATATATCGTGATCCAGTTCCGGAGTGCTTGACGCTACGGAAAATTTGTAGGGAAGAAAAAGACGCGTTTTTTCAAGCACTCGAACTTTCGTATGAGACATTATCTCGAGAAGTTAACGACCTCCGAGATATCAGAGAAAATCAAACCGCGCTTCGGACAGCAGCTGGATCGAGCGGTTTCTCCGCCTCGTCATTTATCTCCGAGGTCTTCGGTCCTACAGAAAATTTTCGGGAATATAAAAGCCGCAGTTTTTCACGAGCTACAACTTTCGTTGGAAGTATTTTTTCGAAACGCTTCAAACTCGCGAGATAATCGCGAAGAACGAGAATTAAAATTCAATTTCTTATTTTCAACGGCGAGTGAATCTGGTCGCCGAAACAGCCATCTTTGAACGCTCCGTAGCCCGGAGGAAGTAGTTTGTTTAGTGGTTTCAAGATAGGATCTGGTCTCCGCCGTGGCAACGTATTATATAAAATCGTGTCTGCCCGCCCCCAGTTCACCAAGCCAGAGAATTGTTGCCGCAGAGATTCTCCGATCTCAGATCCTAGATAATGTCAATACGGGCGCCACCGCGAGCCGAAGTGTTCCTCCCGCACCCGGGCGACTCATTCGTTTTATTTTAAGAATCCGGTACAGTTTAGGGCGAGTCAATGTCATGGACAAAAATTGCGACGAGAGAATCAGGGCTTTGATATAGCGTTTAATTTTTATCCGAAAATTGAGAATAAGGACGAATTTCAGAAACTTTATATTGTAAAGCATATAACCCCGCGGGAGAAGCAAGGCATTGTTGTACCGCGCACCATTTTGTCATCCCCTGTACAGAGAGGGAACGAAACGTTATCTGGAAAGGGGGTGGTGATTTTCACCGTTGTAGCCATGGAAACGCACGGTATATATATCCCTGTTATCCTCTGTAGCTGGATTTCCCTCGATCCAGACTCGAGCGATCGTAGCCTGGGGTCGCGGCGTTTTGTCATTAAAAAAGCAAAAAATAAAAAATAGAAATAAAAAATAGAAAATAAAAATGGGGTAAAAAAATCGGAGAGAGATAGAGAGAGCGAGGTAAAAATCCGGAGGAAATAAAAAAAGAAAGAAAAAAAATTTAACGGACGAGAGATGTATGTGGCGCATGGCTTGAATTCACAACGTTTTCTTTGATATTACACATATTCAAAAATCGAGGTAAAAAATAGTGGAAGAGAAAATTTCGCTCGCACACCTTTCCCGTCGTTTTTTTATCCGACTGTTTTCACTCTGGGATGGAAACGCCGGTTTTTCGAGGGCAAAATACGTTCTGAAATTATTGACAAAAGGTGGAAAAGAAAAACGGGAAACGAGAAATAAAAACAAAAACGATTTTTTTTGCTCCAAAAATCGATTCGAAATGATCGAAAAGATGTTTTGAAATTATTGGAGAAAGAAGATAACAAGAAACGAGAAACTAAAAACGTGTTTTTTTTTTTATCCAAAAACCGATTCGAAATTATAGTCGAGAAATGAGAATCGAAAGTCAACGAATTATAATTCGCGATATTTTTTCATATTTTATATACAAGACGGGTAGTCGCGGATGTTCTTTCTAACTTCGCAAACTGTCAAATCAAATCAGTCAGTCTGAGTCACTCAATGGCTTGAGGGCCTCAGTTATATCGAGTGGCTAATGACGAATCGTTAATTTTCTTCGGTAACGAGATACTCGATAGAGAATAGTCGAATTACCTTCTATTTCATCGAGTAATAGCCGACGTTCGAATCAGTCAGTCTGTAGATTGGACGCGATTCTCAGTTTGCTCCTGGAGTTTTCTCATCTCTTTCTTTTCTTAGTCTCTTTTTTTTTTCTTCTTCTTCTTTTCTTCAAACGCGGAGATATCTTCAAGTTCTCGATCTTCGGTACGATTTTAGTTTCTGTTTCGTAGAATACAACTCGAATATAAGATCGGAGGGATCCGTTCGATTTACAGAAACGCGGTTGACTGAAATTTTGTAAAATTAGTCTTAAAAAAAACCAAAGAATTTGTATTCAAGATTCATGCGATAGAAGAAACAAAGAACAAAAGTTCTGGTCGAATTTCACGAGGAAGACAAAAAAAAGAGAAAATAGAAATCGAACGATTTACGTCGTAGAAAGAAAGAAGAAGAAAAATTTTTTTAGAAAATAGCTTAAACCGTAAAAAATAATAGGATTTCTCGATTCCTGGCCGTGTATATCTTCAGCCTCGTCGATACACTAGGTTAATATACGTCAGCGTCTATCGCCGGGTTTCTTCAGCAAGCAGATATTTCGCGAAGCGTCGGCGGCAGCGACGGCGGTAGAAGCTAGCTAGCAGCAATAATAGGGACCTTTGGGAAACGCAATTAGTGAAGCCGACTGATTTGTCGAGTAGGTACCTATGCAGGGGTTAGATGGGCAGGGCGGAGGCAGAAGCAGAGAACGAAAGGAAGGGAAAGGGAAGAGGAGGGAAGGGATGGTAAGAGAAGGGCGAAAGGCCCTTGATGTTAAGCGTAATAGGTAAGGGTCCTCAGCTACTCTCTCGACTCTCCTGGGCTCTCGGGTTTTGCGAAGTAGGTGCTAGAAGGTATATTCTCTCTCTCTATCTCTCTGTCCGAAGAAATTCTCGGTTTATTCGTACCATTCGGTAGAGATCCGATATTATGCTCGTCGTTCTTTTCTTCCCCCATATGTAGAAAATTGTCCTAAACGTCTCGAGAATTCGAAGACTCCGAAATTATTTCTCCCTTAAAAAAAAAAGAAAAAATTACGGAAGACTTTATCCATATTTTTAATCACAATAAAAAATTTAAAAAAAATCTTCTCTTTCCTTTCATTTAAAAAAAATTCTATTCCCGATTCTGTTATGATAATATTCTTCGTTCCGTCGGAGCTGGAGTTAGATAGGAGCGAGATTGACGATTTTTTGTTCGCTGTGCTTTTAAAAGGACGAAAAAGAAAAATCAGAAGAAAAAAGATTGTCAAAGAAAGTCAAGGAGAATAATCGTTTTCCGCACTAGTATGGAAAAAGTGTTATTAATTAATCAGGGAAAGAAAAAAAAAGAATAAAAGAGAAAAAATGAGTAAAAAATGGGAATAAAATCGTTGCGTATAGAAGAGGGAAAAATTAGGAATTGAAAATGAGTCACCCTGTACCCTGCGAGTTCCTTTTGGAATATGTAATACGTTGTATATATGTATATATATACATATGTATAATATAATAGTGTAATATAATATAATAGAAGAAAAGAAAAGAGAGAAAAATGAAAATAGAGAAAAGGCGTGTGCAGATCGTGACGGTAGATTTCCCTGATAGAAAATCTGTGTCCGAAAAAAAAAAGAAAAGAAAAGGAAGAAAAAGGTGGTACACGGTACGGTGTACAATGGTTGAAACCAGACTCCTATTAAACCAAGACCTCTTTGTGACTATGTACCTACCCCGTAGGTTCATTGTACACCCATTACTGTCATCGTAGTTATTGTTATTATTGTAATTGTGATAAATACGTGACTGTGTATTTATGCATGTGTGCGACCCGAGGTGTGAAAAAAAAAAGAAAAAGAAAGAAAAAGGAAACATGTATACCTATATAAGTGGTAAGTTTCATTTTTATTTTATTTCGTTTCATTTCGTTTCATTGTGTCTATGTAGCAGTTCATGCTCGGTGAATGCGATTTTGTTACCCAAGTATACTACGGTGAAAAAAATTTCGTGCGACACCTGGTTAATGGCAGGAATTTGGTAGAATTTGAATTTAGAAATCGCATCGAATGTTGGAAATCGTTTTGCAGAAACGTAAATTTATTATTAGAATTTTTTTTCGATGACATAAACCGTTTTTGAATTATTGAGAAACTAAGAGAATTAAAATTCGGGATGAAAACTACGTTTTTTGATCCACAAATCGATTTTGAACGATCGAGGAATTTCAAGAAGAAAAAATCGGATCGAAAATCGTATTTTTTTGCTACTAGATTGAAACGATTTGAAATAATCAATTTGTAACGATAAAATTGGAAAACGAAAAATGAGAACAATCTTCATTATTTGCCCCTTGAAGTGATTTAAAAACGTGAGCAATGAAAAAGCTGACAAAAACTGATTTCAATTCTTCGAAATGACGGAAGAACGTTGAAGACCCAAAAACCGAGAGCTGAGAATGTATCTTTTTTTTTTTTTGGTATAAAAACCGTTTTGAAAATAATTTACATTATTGAAAGGCGAGAAAAAGGGGATTTTATTTATTTTTTTCTTTTTTTTCACCCCAATTTTTGACGCACAAATGGAGAAAGAGGAGGAGCCCCCTTTATTGGAAAAGAGTGGGATGTAGTACGGTCGACAACCCCATAGAATCTAATTCAATATGGCGGAGTCAATTGAACGAGAACACTTCTAGTTTTCCTTTATCCGATATACATATACACGTTTCGTATACTCTTCTAATACTCGTGACTATCGGGCGTTGGATACGATCTTATAATACCGTAGATACATAGAGGGTCGAGTTTTCTACCCTATACGAAAAACCCCGTACAAAGATACAATCGACTTGTGAAATAGAATCGATTTACTATTCCGCTTCTAAACACGATTTTGGCGCCTTCTACACCCATCTTCGAGTTTCTGGGTATGAAAATTGCTGGACGATCTCCAAAGATCGTTTTCCATAGTCGTATCACCCCAGGGGATAATCAGAATTCGAAACATTCGACTTTTCCTTTCAAAGCTACGTGTACTTGTCCGTCACATTTTTGCACTCTCGGATTAAAACGGCGATATCTCGGTCCAGAGCGGGCCGATTTCAACGACCCTAGAACCAAAAGACGCGGGGATCTCCGGCGCAGATTTTGAAAAAAAGATTTTCAAAATCGCCCCAAAAATGGCGGAGATATCACGCTTTTTGTCTCTCTTCATTCCGTTCTCGGATTCATGGGATTCGATTTTTGCACAGAACGTAACATCCTTCTCCGGTCTTACGTTCTTCGCTGCGAAGAGGCCATAGGTATAGTTCGTTCGAAAAAAAAACAAAAAAATGGGGGAAAAAAAAGATGGTCACTTGTTAGCGAGAATGACTGTCGAGTTTCTCAAGTGGACGATGGATCCTCGTGGGCATGTATTTAAATATAAGTATATACCCGCAGGAGCCAGCCACCGCTCTATCTTATTTATTCTTCAGAACGGTAGCCGAGTCTCGGTTACATTCTATATACTTCTTACAAATAAACAAATCCCCTGGCAATTATAAACGAGAACTCCGACCGACTGACTGACGCGATAAAACCGAAATCAAGGATCCGATCCTTCCGCGAATTTATTTCTGCATTCACCGAGCAGCCGTGAGCGTCAGGTATTTTTTTCACATTTTTAACCCTCCCGGATCTCGAGATACGATTTTTGGAATATAGACAAATATCGAGAAACGGTTAAACGAAATTTTGATTCAAGGATAAATTCTAAATCGGGATTTTGAGGTCGAAAAGTTGCCATCCTACCGGGTATATAGATTGCAACTATGTTTCAAGTGTCAGTTATATGGGGTGCTACGGTATAATTCGACTACCCCTAACGCAGCGACACGTAGAAGTCGTAACCACTCGAGAACTCATTGACTTTGTTCATTGATTTTACGTCAATCTAGTCGCAGTCAGGAGCCCCTTGGTTACGTACACGTAAATACATACACGAGCGAAAGGGGCTGCAGGAGAGAGACTCCTCTTCTCTCCGTGATGCGTTTATCCTAAACGACTAAAGCGACATGACTAAAGGAGTTTCGGGGGCCGCCTCCCTCCGTTCTTGGCTGCTTGCTCCCTCCCACCGAAGGGAACTACGCGTAGAATAGAGAAATGACCCCCCGAACGGGGAGAGAAGAGACGAGCGAGTTGGCGACTCGCATTAGGGACACATGGCCGAATGACAAAGGACCTTATCCCCCATGCTGGAGGAAATTCCCGGATCTACCCTCGGGGATATTTCGTACAGGGCGATTCAGACCGAGCCGTGCTTCGAGGGTGGGATTCCTCGGCGAATTTCGAGGCGAAATTCCCTTTACGAAAATTTTGTGGGACCGATAGTTTCCGAGTTACGCGAGATCTGGGTCTCCGGCCAATCCCGAGGCTCGTAGATGGCGCTGCCGCGCGAGTTGCGCAGTGCGCCGTCCGCGTAACTAGATCTTACGTAGCTCGGAAACTATAAGTCCCTCGAATTTTTCGCAAAGGAAATTTCGCCTCGGATTCTCGCTGGGAATCTCCCCCCAAAATATCGGCTATTAAAATTGAACCACCCTGTATATTCATGAGCCTAGGGTGTAGCGAGTCGGCGATAAGGGTCGCGCGTGGATGGATATAGATAGATCGACGGGGGCTGGATGAAGGGCGGATTTCAGACCCTCCATAAAGCAGCGTGCTTATATACCTACGCGTTTCTATGTGACTTACTGCGGACGCCATTTTGAAACGAATGAAATGTCATTCAGACATTTTGTTCGTTATTTTTCACTCGGAAAATCCGGTTCAAAAACGGATTCGAAATTACCGAGAGAATCAATATTTTTTATCTAAAAAAAAACGTTTCTTAATGATCGGAGAAAGTCGAGGCTTCGTTGGCTACCTGTTTAGTCTTCACCACCGTCGTCCCAAAGTCTGTTAATCCGTCCGTCGGACCGGTCCGTTTTATCCTGGCTGAAAGTGTATTTGGGTAAAACCCGTAGAAACGAGAAGATGATCCGTTGAATTCCGGGTCTAATTTAGTCCCAGAGATAGAGAAGACAGCCTCGTTCCATAAGGGGTCCTGCAGCCAGTCGGGGATCGTGGGATTATTACCCCCTTGTTAACGTCACTCGGATTATATCGACCGCGAAAAGTTAATCAGCTAAAATTTTTCACCCGCCTACTATATGGCCTGTGCCCGTGTACCCGTATTCCTGGCCGTCTTTGGACGCAGGTTTTAGCTCCTGCTGTCATGTCGGGGTCTCGGATTTCCGGAACACGATATCCTCGCTTCTCTATCTCCGACGTATATCAGGACTACGAATGCAATAACTTAAACGGGTGTGAAAAGTGGCGAGGAAATAGAATCTTTACACGCCTGCGTGGGCAAAATTCGACTTTTCGCACTAGTGTGGAAAGGCACTATTTTCTTCTGTTCTTCTGTATTGATAACGAGAAGAAGAAATAAAAAAACAAAAAAATGGAAGAAAAAAAAACGCTCTTCGAAGAAGCGGAAAGGAAGATGGATAAAGTAAAGTAAAAAGTTCGACTTTTCGCACTAGTGTGGAAAGGCACTATTTTCTTCTGTTCTTCTGTATTGATAACGAGAAGAAGATAAAAAAAAACAAAAAAATGTAAGAAAAAAAAAAAACGTTCTTCGAAGAAGCGGAAAGGAAGATGGATAAGGATTTTTATTTTCCATTTAAATAACGTGGGAAAAAACATTGTTTTTTTTTCATAGAATTTTCCAGCTCACAAACCAATCGACGGATTTTTATGCGCCATGAAGATTTTTGCAGGGAATTGAAGGGTCTAGAAAAAATGTCTCTCGTCATTTTTCGATTAAACGACGAGTTCGAAAGTTACCTTTTTACTATTGACTTTCAACTTTCAAAAGTTAACTTCTGAACTCGTCGTTTGATCGAAAAATGACAAGAGACATTTTTTTTAGAGCGTTCGATTTCCTGCGAAAATCTTCGTCGCGCGTGAAAATCCGTCGGTTGGTTTTGTGAGCTGGAAAATTCTAACGAAAGAAAATAATCTCATAGTAAGAATAAATAAAATTGAATTTAAATTTCCTTGAAAAGAAAAAAAAACTACGAAATCTGATTGCATTCATTTTCGATGATTATCCGTCCGTCTATACCTGTACAAATAAGTGCGGTGCTCGTTGGTTTGTTTGTGTGACGATGCGTATTGCAGCTTAGACTGTATAATGGCTAGGGAAAGGGAGGCGCCAGACCAGACGATGATCGGCTTGTAGGGATATTATATATATATATATATTTTCTTAAAACGACCGTATCTTTCCACCTAGCTATCCCTATTTACCTTTTTTTTTTTTTCGTTTCCCTCTTCTCCTTCTTTTTCTGTCTGACTGTCTTTTTTTTTTTTACGTTTTCTTATGATTCTTCCTTTCTTCTTCTCCTCGCCGTAACTACCATGTGCACTAGCTTGAAACCAAGTGATGACAGATGAATGACGAGGAGTCAAAACAAAATTTAAGAAACACTCTTCGATGTGTGGCGAAGCCGGTGTTTTTCCGAGTTTGGACAGCCACAGTATCGCGCCCTGTATGGCGCCTAGAAAATTATATATTTCATACACAAAACAAAAGAAAGAAAAAAAGAGAAGATAAAAAAAAGAGGAAGACGAAAAAGGTGGAGAAAGAGAAGAAAAAGAAGGGTGGAAAAAATAGAAATTCGAAATTGTCGAGGAAGAAAGAAAAAAGGATGAAAGTATGCATCGAAAATTGACGACAACGAGGTGAACGAGACGATCTGATAGACGTAGAAAAAAATAACGTCTAGAGACGGAGAGAAAAAAGTTATTTGAAAAACGAAAAAAAAAAAACCAATAAAACAGAAGATCGAAATTTTCAGTTTATATATTATATATCTACTTGTACGTAAATAATACAGAAAGTATGCGGCTACGTGTGTATTTACAGAGGTAGAAAAATTTTGACAATTTTTGTCACGTAGCGATAGAATTTAATACATCAAAATCGTTGGTAGTTACAGTAGAGTACAGCATAAGATATAAGTAGCCTCGCGCCAGGCCCCCATCCCCGAGTTACAGTAGCAGACAGTCAGTCAGTCGTCAGTCGTGCTTAGATCTGATCTCGACGTTCATTTGTTCTCGTATTACTCCAGCCAGCTACAGGGGGTGGCGGTAGTCAGAGGGCTTTATAGATATAGAATGTGCGACCGTAACACGAAATGAAATGAAATGAAATGAAATGAAATAAAACGAGAAGGGAAGAGAAGAGACGAAAATGAAACGTAACGTCTTTTGTTTCCCTGGGATATTTCGTCTACTGTATCCATCCCCCCCCTACTCCACTGTTCTTCGCGTTCATTGGATGTCTCGTTCGCTGTTACAGCCATGACAGTATTTCACCTAGGTACAAATATCCTGCCAATACGATAACGGTGGGCGTTATTTTGGGCGTGGATTCATGCCTCGGTTAAATTCGGCCAGAATCGACTTTCGGCGTTGTTATTATTACCGTAATACCCCGCTTCTCCCCCTGCAGTTCGCCTTTTCCGCCCTATTAGAAAAACGTCGTTATTCCAGACCCCGATGGTAACTCTGGCCTCTTTTCTATCCGGTTTTAAACCGTACGACAACAGATGGCGCTCAAAGTCGACAAGTTTCTCGCAAGAAGATGCGCGCGCACCATGTTTCTCCCTCTCTTTATATCCGTCCTTCTCTATCCTCTGCAGTCTCCGTCCACTGATCGATTTTCGTTTCTCTCGTATCCCGCTTGTTCTATTCGTACAATATTTATACTTCCTTTTGATTTTTTTTTTAGTTTAGTTTTTCTCCTGTACTTTACTTCCATTTTCATTTTTATCTTTTCCTATTCTTTTCTCTTCCTCTTCTCTATATCCACGACCCGAAATTCGAACCTCGAACAAACAAACGAATAAATAAATAAATAAAAGATGAAAAAAAAGGAGGATAGAAAAATAAAGAAAATTGCGAATAACGAAAAACAAAAAAAAAAAACAAAAAATCCTCATCCTCCAAATCCGAACTGAATTTCATACCACGTCGTAGAGTGTCGCCGCCTCGCGGTTAATTTCCGAAGTTCAACATTGCGTGTAGTCTATACGGAAAAGGAAAAAAAAAAGATAGAATAAGGGACAGTCTGAGTGCGGTGTTTGTGAGACTAGTCGAGAATGATCGTGGCGGTCGGTAACGTGGATATCTATATTATCGACGAGACGTCGTTTTTTTTTTTTTTTACGTCTCGTAGATCGTCGATCCGCGTATAGTAGATCGTAGGCTTCGGTAAAGTTCCGAGCTCTTGGTAAAGGTCAGGGGTTTTAATATCCTGGACACCCACGTGCATCAGGCTCTATATAGGCAGCGATGATAATTCGAATTAATCAACGCTAATTGGCGCGAGCCTTGAATACGTGCAACATGTATATATATATATGCATAAAATATACACAGGATATATACATACATTACCTACCCGATACCGTGTACATATATATATATATATATATAATTTAGCAATTGACGAATGTCATTCGGTTTTTTTTTTTTTTTTTTTCTAATTACAAATTATTTCGCGATATCCGAAAAATTGGCAAATTTTTGAAATAACGACGACAAATTCTGCGAGAGATTGTTTTTTTTTTTTTTCTTTAACACAAGCGAAATTCAGGGTCTCACCTTGTAGATATATTGAAACAACGATGTCTCTGTGAAAGTAATTCCTTGTTTTTTTTTTTCTTTTTTTTTTTGTTGCGCACAGCAGGTACTATATACTGCTGTTGCGGTTTACCTGTGTATATGCATATATATATATATATATACAGTGTGGCATTAATTACCTTTTTTTTTTCGAGGCATAAACTCGCGCAGGTTTATATGGGTTCGTGAAAAAAGATGCATGTTAGATTATAAGTCAGGCCTTTTCAACTCCTTGTCGCATAAACATATCAGTGTATGTGATAAAGCGAGGCGTTTATCTTACCGTTTACGTATTACCTACTTCGGGTTATAGGGAATGAAACGTTTTTCGTTTGTAATACCTCGGCCCGATGCCAGGACAGTTGTGAGCTACGGTGATGACACTAAACCGCAAAACTCTAAACGAACGAACGAATGGAGACAGAAAGAAAGAAAGAAAGAGAGAGAAAGAAAATTAGCAAGAAATATAAAGAGAGAGGAAGAAAAAAAATATTTCACACTCTGATCGGAAGCGATTTTATTTGGGGAGAAAAAATATTCTCGAATTCCGAATTTTTGATGGAATTTAGAAAAACCGGTAAGAGGTCAAGAATCTGTTCCTTGATTTCTTCCAGGGTTGAAATCCAAACCCTTGAGTTTGACGAGGAAAATAGGAACGAAAGTATTGGAGGTAAAGGCATGATAAGGAAAGGAAAGACGGAAGCTTGAATTTCTTGGGAGTCTTGGTTGTAGGGGTGTAGCAACCCCAGAGAGGCGTTGGGTTCGGGAGTTCGAAGCATGAGGAATGGGCGTTATAAGGGTGGGTGTCGAATTTAAATAATCTTGAAGCAGCAGACTTTTACCAGCGAGAAACGAGCCCTGTACACCCCACTGTACTGCTACCAGCCAGGAGAAAATAAAGAAAGAAAGAAAGAAAGAAATAAGGGAGTAAAGGAAAACGAAGAAAGAGGGAAGTAAATAAATTGAGAAAGCGACTATACATCTCGACTCCCGAATCCGCCTTACCTACTCGAGAGTTGCCAGAGTTTTATATATAAGGGCGTCTCGCACCCTGTAATCTTTCGCCACGTGCTTTCCTCCTCCTGCTGCCAGGGCTGTTGCAGAGTCGCGTTAAACCCGATGGGGAGCGAGAACGAGAATCCTCCTTTCCCATATACGTACGCATACGGTATTCGTGTATTTGTGTCGAAAATTCGCGGTAAAAAAAAAAATAAGGGAAGAAAAAGAAACGGGGAGCGAATTCACTGGCTGAACTTTGTCTCGCAGAGATTTTTTCGAATTCAGAATAAATTTCGGACCGAGTGAGTCTCAAACTCATTGTTTCTCGTCAGGTTATGCACGGAGATTAGTACATGTCCGGCTAGATATATGTAGTCGTATAGACGGCGACATGCCGCTGATTGGACGATATGTTCCTTACAATGGGATACATTGTAGTCGATTTTTCGAGACTCACGATAACATTCAGTACGTTCTACCTAGTGCCTTTTTTCATAACGATAAAACCGTCCGGCTGTGCGTTTTATCGCCGAATTTCTCTCGTCATTACGCTATCAAAGCGTACAGGATGATTCCAGATTTCGAGGGAAGATTCCTCGCGAAATTCTCAGACTTTATTTCCTTTGCCAAAAATTCGTGGGACTAACGGTTCCCGAGATACGCGAGATCTCCAATCGCGGGCCTCGTAGGTGGCGCTGCCAGCGCTGCGCATGAGCGCGAGACTATACGCTCTGCGATTGGCCGACTGCGATCCTTCGTAGCTCGGAAACTATCGGTCCCTCGAATTTACGGCAAAGGAAATTTAGTCTTGGATTATCGCGGGGAATCCATCCGGGAATATTGCAGGTTAGGCTGAATCACCCGGTATATTCGCCTTTGTTTATAATATAGTAATAAACGAGTCAGTCAAATTCCCCCTCTCTCTTTCCCTGGCACCTTTGAGCTTTGATCTCGACTTCGCCCATTCCACCGCTTCGCTCTTCGCTCTTCATGTACGAATACGCGTCCTACGGACTCTTCCGAGCCCGCCACAGCTGATAGAGTCGTCAGTGACGTCCGCAGCACGGGATCGGGACGACAGATAATGTTTTATTATAATATCAAACTCGTCTTCGTACGTCTGATCCCTACCAATACCAGTGCTATCCTTATGCTTGTGCTATGCAGTATGCAGCACGCTATGCCTTAGTGTCCTGTTGAACAGCAGGGATCCGGACTCTAGACTATGATCGATTTGACGCGCGGCAAACTTGGCGCGTCATGAAACAGTCCCTAACCTAACCTAAACATTTCACTCACTTCACTGTCTTTTTTCTTTTTCCTTTTTAATTCTCCTATTCTTTTTACACACGTTCTCTCTTATTCCTCATCGCGTTTCTCCGTTTCTAGTATATTTCTCACCATTTTTCTTCCAACTTTAACTCCAGCATGAAAGAAGATGAAAAAAAGAAAAAAAAAATCTTAAGTCATCCATAACACGTCCATAAGCACACATAACACTTCCATAAGTGCATAGGACGTCCATAACGTCTCCATAAGTGCATAAGACGTCCATAAGACGTTAGATACCGTTTCGCTTAGTTTTTTTTTCATTTTTCTTCTCGTCTCCCTTATTCCTGCTTCCTTTTCCCTTTTCCGCGTATTCCTTTGGTAATGGAAATGATATAGAATCGCACTGCGTTCGCGTGTCTCGATCATTAATCCAGAGAAATTGTATATTACCCGAGGTGATCTAATCTAATCTAATCCCTCTCTCTCTCTTTCTCTCCCCTTCGTTTTCGAGATTATTATTTCCTTCACATGCGACATACGAGATGAGAGAAAGAGAGAAAGACGGGCAGACAGAGCGGACGAGAATCACTTCATCATAATCGGTCATCTGGATGGTCATTTTTGCTCGTCGTCTTCGCCTCTCCGCTTCTGCCTCTTCCCACTCTCCGTCTCCCCGTTCTTAATTCATATATAGGTATACCTAGCCACTATATTCCCTGGTTTGGACCCCTGCAGCGGTCTCGACGCCCAGATATCTCTCCAGCTAACGAAATATCTCTTTTAGTATATCTGCCCGTATGTAGGTAACTATACAGCACAATACCACGTCGCTGACAACCAGAGAGCTAGAGAGAGAGAGAGAGAGAGAGAGAGATTTTGATATCGGAGATTAACAATACGATATCTTCTCGAAGTTTTTTCTTTCTTTCTGTTTTTTATTCGTCGATTGAACATTTTTCGAAATATTAAAGGGAAAGGAATTTTTTGAGGTACGATGAACGTATTTTTGTTTCACCCCTAATCCACGATGAGAGATGCATCGCGGATGTATAATTTAAAGCCCAACCCCGTATTTGCCTTTCGAATTTTTAAATTCAGTCCCTTTATGGCTCTCGCTTCTCTCCACCCCGGGCTTTATTCACTTCCCAAGTTGCCAGTTCCCGGTTTGGCAGATATTCGAGAGTTAGCATGGGCGAGCCTCGATTCGAAGAGGCTGGAGGCTGGAGGCCGGAGGCCTCATTACTAAAGCAAATATCTTATGTAGTCACTGTAGACTGAACACGAGAAGCAGCTATTGAAGAGAAGAGAAGAGACGAGATAAGATAAGATAGAAACGGGCTTGGGAGAAGCCCAACCCCGAAGATGATGCAAGGGGATGAAAATAAAGAAGGAAAGAGATTTTTATAGAGCTTGCGTATTTCATCCATAATTCCCTCTTCATACAGAAGCCAACACCGTTCAAGAGACTCCGTCAAATCTTTTGCCAAGTTCAAGAAAATAGAAAGAGAAGATAAAGTCAGGGGTTAAGGGAAGGGAGAAGGGCTCCCCAACGGGGTGGCAAAATGTGAGGAATTCTCTACGTATAACCTCCCTTCAGGCGCGTCTTGGTATGCAGATGGATATACGCTATATTTTATCCGCACACCGTTCTTTTATCGATGTTGAAATAATCTGGGAGAGATTTGGCCCGAAATTTGCCATACAGCGCGTCTCTCGTTCGATTTTAACACCGTTTTAACACCGGATATGGAATTAACACTTTCTGAAATCTGCTGGAACTCATCTAACGTTGATTTGGACTTTTTTGAAGATCGCTCAGAGCTGTTTTGACAACGTTTTGTGCTGATTTAACACCGTTTTAACACCCGCCGTTATTTCGAGAAGGGTTAATCTGACGGAAAAACAGTAAGGGGTTAAAATGTGGCAAACTAAAAGGCGCGTATTTTATGTTCTACGATATTTTCTGTAGGGTGATTAGCTTCGGAGATAAATCGATGTTTCTACCAAACCGAGTGAATTTCTTTGGACTTTTTTGAAGATCGTTTGGAGCTGTTTTGACAACGTTTTGTGCTGATTTAACCCCGTTTTAACACCCGCCGTTATTTCGAGAAGGGTTAATCGGACGGAAAAACGGTAAGGCGTTAAAATGTGGCAAACTGGAAGGCGCGTATTTTATGTTCCACGATATTTTCTGTAGGGTGATTAGCTTCGGAGATAAATCGATGTTTCTACCAAACCGAGTGAATTTCTTTGGACTTTTTTGAAGATCGTTTGGAGCTGTTTTGACAACGTTTTGTGCTGATTTAACCCCGTTTTAACACCCGCCGTTATTTCGAGAAGGGTTAATCGGACGGAAAAACGGTAAGGCGTTAAAATGTGGCAAACTGGAAGGCGCGTATTTTATGTTCCACGATATTTTCTGTAGGGTGATTAGCTTCGGAGATAAATCGATGTTTCTACCAAACCGAGTGAATTTCTTTGGACTTTTTTGAAGATCGTTTGGAGCTGTTCTGGCAACGTTTTGTGCTGATTTAACACCGTTTTAACACCCGCCGTTATTTCGAGAAGGGTTAATCTGACGGAAAAACGGTAGAGGGTTAAAATGTGGGAAACTAAAAGGCGCGTATTTTATGTTCTACGATATTTTCTGTAGGGTGATTGGCTTCGTAGATAAATCGATGTTTCTACCAAACCGGGTGAATTTCTTTGGACTTTTTTGAAGATCGTTTGGAGCTGTTCTGGCAACGTTTTGTGCTGATTTAACACCGTTTTAACACCCGCCGTTATTTCGAGAAGGGTTAATCTGACGGAAAAACGGTAAGGGGTTAAAATGTGGGAAACTAAAAGGCGCGTATTTTATGTTCTACGATATTTTCTGTAGGGTGATTGGCTTCGTAGATAAATCGATGTTTCTACCAAACCGAGTGAATTTCTTGGGTATAATTTCCGAGGAAGTATAAGGGAGGGGAATACCCTTCGGTGTAGTTATTTGGGGGTTTGACTGAATCGTCAATTTGTCTAGCATTATCAGTCCGGTGGGTGGGCTGGCGGGTCCGAAGGTTCAAGGTTTCCAAAGGCGCCTAAAACCTTTCCTTCAAAGGATGGAAAACCGGGCGCGCCTTGCTATACTCTATCATTCTCATTCTCTGGCCTACAAGCAAAGGATTTCGTGTATTTAGGATAACAAGCTGTTCCGAGTTCGATTCGTATTCAGGACCCGGAGGACTCCTTTATATTGACATATCGTCGCACGTGATCCAAATACATCCAGCATTATATATCTACGAGAGAATTGAATTCATCGAACAAAACCCCCGTGCCTATATACGCCTTGTTCCTCCCCGCGCTATGCCTTTCCAATTCCCGTTCCCGTTCCATCCTATTATACAACAGTGGGATCCCACTCCTCTCTATCTCTTTCTATCTGCTACCGGAGTCTACACAAATCGTTTATAAACCCAAACAAATTGCTCGGAAGACAATCATTCGACGTTCATTTCATTTCATTCCGTTCCCTTCCGCATCAAATCACTACTACTCATTCCTACTGCAGCCTATACCATGGCAAAATCTACCTAGCAGAAATTCTCTACTCTTACGAATTTTTAGAAAATTTCGCGTACTTCATAGTTAAAAAAAAAAAAAAAAAAAACTAATTCTAGATTTTCGTAGTTTGTCATTTTTCCAAAATTTTAGATCATCGTAGTTTTATATAGTATTGAGAAAAAAAAAATTAAAAAAATTAAAAAAATTGTGTAGACTTTCAGTAGCCTTTTTTGGGAATAAAAATTGCGGACAATTTTTTATACGTAATTATATTGTCAGACTTTCGTTGTTTTTTTTTTTTTATGGGAAACTACTTGTAGTTATTTGCAGCTTTCTGTATACAGAATTGTAGACTTTATTTGGTAGTTTTTCGCGAAGAAATATTGTAAGCTTTGCCAATTTCTCATTAGAAAAAAATTCGTAGAAAATTGTAGATTTGTGATTTTCTACGACGAAAAAATTCTAGACTTTCCTAGTTATCTGTAGAAAAAAATTGTAATCTTTCCTAGTTCTGTATAAAAAAAAAAAAAAGAAAAAAATCGTAGATTCTCGTAGTTTTTCCATAAGAAATTGTAGATTCTCGTAGCCTTCTTTAAGAAATTGTAAGTCTTCGTAGTTTTCTTCAGAAAATTGTAGATTTTCGTATTTTTTTCATAAAAAATTGTAGATTTTCGTAGCTTTCTTCAAGAAATTGTAGATTTTCGTATTTTTTCATAAAAAATTGTAGATTTTCGTAGCTTTCTTCAAGAAATTGTAGATTTTCGTAGCTTTCTTCAAGAAATTGTAGATTTTCGTAGCTTTCTTCAAGAAATTGTAGATTTTCGTAGCTTTCTTCAAGAAATTGTAGATTTTCGTAGCTTTCTTCAAGAAATTGCGTAGATTTTCGTAGCTTTCTTCAAGAAATTGTAGATTTTCGTAGCTTTCTTCAAGAAATTGTAGATTTTCGTAGCTTTCTTCAAGAAATTGCGTAGATTTTCGTAGCTTTCTTCAAGAAATTGTAGATTTTCGTAGCTTTCTTCAAGAAATTGTAGATTTTCGTAGCTTTCTTCAATAAAATTGTAGATTTTCGTAGCTTTCTTCAAGAAATTGCGTAGATTTTCGTAGTTTTCTTAAAAAAAAAATTGTAGATTTTCGTAGCTTTCTTCAAGAAATTGCGTAGATTTTCGTAGTTTTGATTTCCTTCTTAAATTGTAGATTTTCGTAGTTTTCTATAAAAAAAAAAAAAAAAAAAAACAACAACAAAAATTTTAATCTTTCGTAGTTTTCCACAAGAAAAAAAAAAAAAATTAAAAAAAAAATAAAAAAGAGAACAATTGTAGATTTTCGTAGTACAAAAAAAAAAAACAAAAAAACAAACGTGAAACTGTATAATCTACGTTATACGAATAGAATACCGTGATATAATAAATTCTTTCATTTGATACACCTAGGTATTAATAAAATGGAGAAGAAAAAAAGAAAAAAAAAATAGAAAAAAAAAAAAGATCAAGTTATACCCACCCGAAGATGGATATCCGTTTCAAATATTCACGCCCTTTTACAGCACGTTCAAATTTCCACCCATGTAATACGCCAAGGTGTGAGGAACTGCAGCGTTTATACGTCTAGTATAGGCTGTATACGTGTTACTGAATACCGGTGCTCCTGGTTCTGGTGCTAGTGCTCTGGCGCTCTGGCGATGGTGAATACTGCCTCTGCCTCTGCCTCTGCCTCTGTCTCTGGCTCTGCACGAGCTCCGTGAAATGAATGCTTTTAGAAACCCTTTACTAGAGGGCGGACAGTTACTGCTTGGTATAAATATTATACCGAGTCAGGTCTGCTGACCACATGGCATGCAGACAGACATACGCATACCTATCCACGCGATATACGATATACGCTATACATATATCCATTGCTTTCTCATACCGATATTTATACACGTACGGATATGATACGTGTTACATTCGCCGCGTGTGATTCAGAAACTTGAATTCAAGGAAATTTTGACAATTTTCAAAAGTCAGATTAGCGACGGTTTCGAAAGACAATATCTTCTTTCTTTCTTTCTTTTCTTTTTATAAAAATTCGAAAATTTGCCATTTTTAGACGAAACAGTTCGGAGAGAATTTTTACGGAGGAAATATTATACCGATTAAAAAGTTTATATATGGAGTCGATTATTCGCATTCTGAGACACTGTTTGGATACACGAATTTTTTCATACATATGTAATACAGAAACTTGGACGGAAATTTTTAAAAATTTCGAAAATTCATTATTTTCAACCGATGGGTTATGGGAAGATTTTTTCTTCCTTTCTTTCATGAAATCGTTGATAAAAATAAAAAAAAAAAAGAAAGAAATAGTTGATTTTTTCGAACCAGTCTAGTACATATATATGTTATATATTATATATTTATTCGTGTCCATAATATGACGCGTAACTTCCGTTTCCGTTTCTGCAACGCTATTATGCCTCAGCTAAGTTGAGCTCGGCTCAGTTCAGTTCAGTTCGGCTAAGCTGAGCTAAAACACCTCGGAAACTAACCATCCTGATTATACACGTACATACGTATCTACCCGTGTACCAGTGCCAGTGCCAGTGCCACGAGGTTCGTTCTCTGGCTCGACGTTTATTCCACCCTGAAGGCGTGACATGTTTATATCTAAACGTCAACCGCTGTTCATATTCCATTTAGAAACGTTCACCTCTAATTCCCTTCCTCTATCTTTCTCTCTCTCTCTCTCTTTCCCTTTTTCCTTCTTTTTTCCGTTTATTTTCTTCTTTTTCTCACTTCTTACTGTTTTTTCTTTTTTTTTTTTTATCTTTAATTGCCGTACGAAAATTTCCCCAATTTTATATATCTTAATGAATTTTTCCCACCTCTTTTTCTTCTCTTCTTTTTCAACTGTTTTCACCAATTCTCATAATTATAATCAAACAATATAATCTTTCATCGACTTTCGTACATAGAAATTTTATCCTCGATATCTTCGATCAAAGAATTTCCCCGTTATTAATTTTTCACACACATTTTCGTTCAACCTTTTCCACAATTTTAAATCAATTTTTTTTTTTTTTTTATGTTTTTTAAATCATTTTTCGTTCTCTCTTTATCACTCACTATAGTCCCATTCACCCTGAGCCTAGTAGGGGTTCAAATATATATATATATATATATATATAATAACAGTTATATAAACAAATTACATAAAAACTGTGTATAAGAAAAAAGAGAGAAAAAAAAAGAAAAAAAAAAACGTTATATATTATACAGAATTATACCACATTAAGTATACGTATGAATTTTCTTGTAAAAAGGCGTGTGACGTATATATATATATATCGTTTGATTAATAGTCCGAACTTCTGCTAATGGGACACTTTTCCATATAAGTATATATATATATATATATACATTATATTCCTAATACTGAGACAGGAAAGCGTCAAAATAATTCATTTGCTGTGAAATATTACCATTCTTTTAGCTTTTTCTTTGTTGGTTTTTTTATTTTTATTTTATTTTTTTACTTTTTGTGTCCTACCTCTCACGAGACACTTACCGCTAATTGTTAAGCCCATATATATATATATATATATATATATATATATATATATATATATATATATATATATATATATATATACATACATACAGTATATAATACAGTATCGTTACGATCTATTCGATCTAATTACGAAGGTCGTAACCCATCTGCTCATTAATATAGCTGGGAGAAAGAAAGAGAAGGAAAAACAATAAGAACAATATTTAATATATTGTTGTACTCGTTGTTATTGTTGTTGTTTCTTTTTTATTTAATTTCAATAATCAGGAAAACAAAAACAAAAAAAACAAAAAATTATTCTCCTTTTTTTCTATTTTCTTCAAATTTTATTTCACAGCCATAAATGATTTTCGACGATAATATTCGGTGTATTATACCCGGTAGCGAAACAAGTTTGACTTTTTGGCAAAAAAAAGGAGGAGAAAACAAAAATCCAGAAAATTGACGTAAATAAAATATTGAAATGAATGAAAAATAAATACGATTTCTTCTTCTTCTTCTACTGTTTTCAATTTTTTTTAACAAAAAACATCAACGTCATCGATGATCTGTCTTCAATGATTCCTAGAAAGAAAAAAAAACATTTAGAACGTATATAAGTAGGAAAGAAATCGAAGGAAGGGAAAAGAAAGAGGAAGGATTTAGGTACATATATATGTATATAATATATATTCATAGGTATGTATAAGGTTTATAGCACATAAAGGTATATCATTGGCATGTTGGGCGTGGGTAACGGCGTGAAGTTGGCGCCGGCAGCGATAGATACCGCTAATTATCGATCGTAAATAATATTCGAGTCTTAGATATTATATACCATATATATACGCGTATTGTATATATGTGTATACAATATATATGGTAGAATGTGAATGTGGCGGCTCCGATGCACGGCAGCAAAGCACGCGTGATTCCTATCGCGTTGAAATCGCGCGTATGGGAAATAAGAATAATAAATAATAGAAAAAAAAAGAGGGAGAAGAATTTATTTTACCACCTCGATCCCGGAGGAGGAGGAGGATTATCAAAGAATGGAAATAGGATGATCGAAGATCCATCTGATTCGTGAAACTTATATTTTCACTGGACAACCGAGACGAATCAGATTCTTTTTTTTTCTACATCATTTCCGCAAATATTTATCTCCATGCCGATTTTCCCATTTTCGAATCAATTTTCCCTAGTTTTAAAAATTTTTTAGCAACTTTTTTCTAATCGTTTTTCTCGATTTTTTACAATTTTCATCATTTTTCTTCCTCGATTTTCATTTTTCATCAATATTCTTCAGTATTTTATTAATTTTCCTTCAATTCCGATCAATTATTCAACTAATTTCAATTTATTTTCCATCAATTTTCTTAGATATTTGCGACATTTTCCACGATTTTCATCGACTTGTAGATATTTCCAACTATTTTCATTCAATTTTCTCCGATTCAATCAATTTTCATTAATTTTTATCCAATTTTCATCATTTTTCTTCCTCGATTTTCATTTTCCATCAATTTTCTTCGATATTTGCGACATTTTCCACGATTTTCATCGACTTGTAGATATTTCCAACTATTTTCATTAAATTTTCTCCGATTCAAATCAATTTTCATTAATTTTCATCCAATTTTCATCATTTTTCTTCCTCGATTTTCATTTTCCATCAATTTTCTTCGATATTTGCGACATTTTCCACGATTTTCATCGACTTGTACAAATTTCCAACTATTTTCATTCAATTTTCTCCGATTCAAATCAATTTTCATTAATTTTCATCCAATTTTCATAATTTTTCTTCCTCGATTTTCATTTTCCATCAATTTTCTTCGATATTTGCGACATTTTCCACGATTTTCATCGACTTGTAGATATTTCCAACTATTTTCATTCAATTTTCTCCGATTCAAATCAATTTTCATTAATTTTCATCAATATTCTTCAGTATTTTCTAAATTTTCCTTCAATTCCGATCAATTATTCAACTATTTTCCATCAATTTTCTCAGATATTGTATAAATTTTCCCACCATTTTCTTTCAACTTCCATCAAATTTTTTCCTCGATTTAAATCGATTTTCATAAAATTCCACGAATTTTCTTATCATCAATTTTCCCCGACTTTCGATCGAAATTTTTTTTTTTTTCTCTCTTTCTGTTTTTTTCATTAATCCCTAAGAATTTTCTCATCCCTTTCGATAAATTTCCGCGTAAAATTTCTCCCCCTGGAAAATAATTATCGATTGATTTCGACAGGGCGAACCTTCGAACCATCGAACCTTCGACGTATTTAGTCTCGTTCGTTTCGTAATTCGCAAAGCACAAGCCACCGGTGTATAACAGATCCAGGAAATTGTCAAGCGCAAATTTACGGAGTTAGATATCGCGTTACCAAACCCAGTCTTTGATCTCGCGACACTCACAATTTCCCGCGCTCACGATACACCCCTATTTTCTCCGTGCTAGACGAGCCACCCTGATGAGAGGCCTGGGACTCGAGCTACTCGCCTACCTATAATCACAAGGCTCCCCAGCACCACGTCCATCAAGGGCGTTACGCCAAGTTAAACGTTGACAAAAAAAAAAAAAAAAAAAAAATGAAAATAAAAAAAGAAAACCAAAAAAAAAGGGGAAAATAAATTTTTTTTTTCTCATTTTTCCAAATTTTTTTCTTCAAGTTCAGTTTTTTTTTCCTTTCTTTTTGGCCTTAGATAATTTTTCCAGTTTTTTTTCCAGCTATTGCTGTAGAGAAAGTAGATTAATTTTTGGGAATTAATCACCCTAGGCTAGGCCTATAGGAGGTTGCGAGGGAATTCTTACCGACGATTCATCTGACACGTACCACTATCTTGATATAGTGGGGAAAAGCCTTACCGCAAATACAATAACCCCTTTGTTTGTTTCATTCTTCTTGATGCCCTCGCCTACTCTTTCGAGTAGTTCGTGATTCAAACAATCTAGACATCCTGGTAAACACTTCGAGCGATTCGAGCCTCCAGCGATTTTCTGTTCTCTCTTGTTCTCGTTTCTCATCCCTTGTTTCCAAATTCGGACTAGATTCCTAGTCCAGTCGAGATAGACATGAAAATAGCTCAACCTGGAAATAATTAGGGGGAGAAATTTTTTTTTTTTAAACTTCGAGGGGGGTGGTCGGGAGTGTAAATCTCGATTTTCGGGAAAATCTCGCCATTGCGTTCGCCGCCATCTTGATTTAAAGTTGAATTTTTTTTGGTTTTTTTGAAATAACTCGCTTATTTGCGAGTTTAGAGCGAAAATGATGGAATCCAAAGTTGTTGGAAATTCAATTTCCCACAAGTTTGATTCTCATAATTTTTATCCTAGGATCGATATTTGCAGAGTTATACTCAAATCAGGAATGAAATTTTTTTTCATTATACAAATATCTCGTTCATTATCAAGTTTATCGAAAAAATGGTAACAGGTAATCAGGTAGGGAATTTTATTTCCTACAACTTTGGTTGTCACCATTTTTACCCTACGATCAGTATTTTCGGACTTACACTCAAATTAGGGGTGAACATTTTTGAATATAACTATACCCCTGATTTGAGTATAACTCTGCAAATATCGATTCTAGAGTAAAAATTATAATGACCAAACTTGTGGGAAATTGAATTTTCAACAACTTTAGATCCCATCATTTTCGCTCTAAACTTGCAAATAAGCGAGTTATTTTGAAAAAACAGAAAAAAATCTGGTGAATGTCTATTTCGACTGGACTAAGATATTTCCCGAGCGTTCTAGCTAAGCTACCCTTGTTCTTGAACTGTTTTCTACCCGTCATTCTTGAATGTCTAAACTTTGGGTATATATGTGAGAAGAAAAAAATGGTTGTTTTCAAATTTCTGAGCTAGAAATAAATTCGATAAATTTAATTCCTATTTTCTCGCGCGGCGAAGAGCGAGAGGAGAAGATAGAATCGAAAAAGGAAAATAACGAAGAAAAAATAGAGCGAAGAAAAAGAAGACGTTAGACGAGGAGGCGAGTAGGAGGTAAGCAATTAAGTTTGAAGTGTTTCCTGGCAAGGTGTGACTGCAGCAGTAGCTGCAACAGCAGCAGGGTCGAAGGAACTCGAACGCTACTGCATTTGCTGTTGCCATATACCGTGGTACGGACGGGCGGAGCAAACTACTACAAACGAAGTGAGGAAGGAAGAAAGAAAAAAAAAAGAAAAAAAAAGAAAAGGAAGAATATATACACACCGAAATGGAAAGGAAGAAAAAATAAAGTAAAATATAAAACGTTAATAAAAGCTAGGCGCTAACCACCTGACTTCTTCCTCGTCGTAAAGCGAGGAACAGTAGCTGCTGCGCCGACCGACCGTTAAATCATCGTTATTATATTTCATTTTTATTCGAAAAGGATGCGAGCCCGGGACCCCGAGCGATTTAAAACACGACACCTATGTAATTACTCCAATTATTATAGACTTGTTATCAATTTATCGCCGTAAATATTAGTCCGAGGTGAAAAAGGCCCGGATGAAAGTTCGAGGACTTTCTAAGACGGTTGTTTTGTCTCCTATAGATTTTACTGTCAGATCTATACCCCGCGGTCTACAGGCTCCGGAACATGAGCATACGATTAAATCCTCTCTCCAGCTTCGGTAGCAGATACACTTTCCAATATATCTCGGCAAATGGGAATCCCACGAAAAAGTGTCTCCTACAAAAGTTGCGCGTCTTTCAAAGAGGCTCGTTTTATATTCCGCAAATTTTTCTGTCAGACGTGTAGTTCGCCGTCCAGATGCTGCGGAACGTGCCCGTGCGATTTACCCGTTACCCAGCTATCGTCGCGGACGGTTTTCCGCTTATCTCCGTAAATAGGAATCTGGCGAAAAAATGTTTCCCGAAAAAGTTGCGGGTCTTTTAAAGACGGTCGTTTTATTTCCTATGAACTTTTCTCTGCGATGCACGGTTCGACCTGTAGACGGCTCGGAGCATGAAAATATTTCGGGGCATGAAGATCTTCGTTCCTTAGCCTCGCTCCGTTCGTCCCGTCGTCTAGTTTGTGTACCTATCTAATACTCGTGAGAGTTATTCGACGAGTAACTAAAAGAAACATAGTGACGGGACAAAACCGACGTCACCGTGCCTCGTGCCTCGTCACGATGAAACGACAAAACATTAAAACACGTCGGTTGATGCGATGGTAGCCATTTTGAAGTCGGGTTGATTTTTGTTTCGACGAACAAAAATTTACGACCGTCTCCGCATTCCTGTTAGAAATTTTTCGTACATTTTTTCCGCTTCTCTAAATCGCTTCGAAAATTCGAAAATTGTAGAAAAAGAAGTAAAATTAATTAATTAATTAATTAATTTTTCTAATCGATAAGTTAATTTGAAAAGAAAAAAAGAAAACCGTTTTCCAACTCGCCGAGGGTAAAAAATAAAGGAGGAAAAGTTCGAAATAAAGTAAAGATAGAATTGAATTAAAATCCGTCACGTCACGTTCCCTGTCGGTTAAATCCGAATTAATTAAGCTGTTTGAGCGGACCAGCTCGTCGAGTAGCTCTTTTGTTTGCGTTTTTTCCTTTATCCGTATCTGACAAGACTGAATGTATTTTTTTTTTCTTCTATTTCGTTTTTTTTTTATCTTAGAATTTTTCTTTTTTTTTTCGATCTTATTTTACCCCCAGTCCGAACGAACTTACGACTCATACATCTATGGGTATACATAGCACTGACGTACGGTAGCTGATTAGTCAATCGACGGACGATCACGAAAAAGAAGAAAGAAAATTCAAATTCGAATTAGTTGTCGAGGCAAAGGAGAACAGCATTTCTATACGCTCCGAACCGTTTACAGGCCGAACTATACGTCATGGAGAAAAATGTATGGGATATGAAATGACCGTCTTTAAAAAACCCGCAACTTTTGTGGGAAACATTTTTTCGTCGAGCTCCTATTTGCGAAGATAAATGGAAAAGTGTGTGCAATGCAAACTGCCGGACTGAAGGATCAATTGAGTAGGTTCTTACGTTCTGGAGCGTCTAGCCAGCGTACCACACATCCGACAGAAAATTTTGTGGAATATAAAACGACCGTCTTTGATACACGAGCAACTTTTGTAGGAAACATTTTATCGTAGGATTCCAATTTGCGGAGATAAATGAAAAAGTTTGCGAATTTCCGATATTCCGATCGAATTTCCTTCTTCATTTCAATCTTGGATATTATTCAACACTAATAATATATTCATTATTGATGTTTTATGGCATTGAATAGACGCAGCTATTAGAGAGGCTGTGAAAACAATTTTTTGAAGTGGTTAGCCACCCGAAAAAAAAATAAATAAAATGAAATAAAATAACGAGAAGGGGTTGAAGACCCTGCAGTCTATAAAACTGGTCCATCCGCATCTCTCTCTCTCTCTCCCCGCTCCCCAACATCCGCGTATTTTATATACCCTCAAAAATCTGTCCAATATAATAATTGGTGTCAAAGATCGTTCATTTTTTTTCATTCTCGTTTCAAATCTGGTTTCGATGTTTCTACAGCTTGAGCTCTGTCCAGCATCCCTTGAAAAATTCACGATCTACAGTCGGAAGAATGGACCAGTCTCGTTAAATCATCATTTCTGTTATTATTTAGGGCTTGTTTAATACTAGAGGGCGATAACCAGTTCGAAAATGAACTAAAAAAAAAAAACGGACAAAATAATTCGTAACTTTCTCGTTACTTGAGATATCCGGATGAAATTTGGAGCCGAATTGCAGCGCGTTGGGATAGACTTTTGAGAATTATTTCAGAATTTTTCAAACCCGTCGATCCGAATTGCAGCCATTTTTGTTTTCTCGATTTTCGAATACACAGCGATGCTGATTAATTCCGTCTCGTATAGTTTCTCTGATTAATGATACGATCGCGTAGTTGCGTAAGTCGACGAGAAAGGAGCAGGATAAATATCGGAGGTCGATCTATGCGTGCGGGTAGAAGATTCAGAAAAATACACGTTCAACGATACAAGGAACGAAAAACGAAAAACTGCAGCCACTAGAGTTGTACCAAGGTAGTGTTTGCGGTCACGAACGAGCAAGTATACATTGACAATGAAATGAGATGAAATGAAATGAAACGGAATGGATTGAAGTGGTTCGTTTCTTTTTTTCTAACCAACTCAAAAATGGTCGTCGTAGTGATAATAACGTAACGAGGGAGAAGAGTGAGACGGAGAAGAAACCGGGCTCGGGTTATATACTTATATCTATACTTGATACAGAAAAATTTGAAAGAAGTGTGAAGTCACCATACGAGACAGTGGGCGAAGACCGAAAGACCCAGAGACTCGAAAAGAAAGAAATAAATCGAAAAAAAAGAACCAAAAGGCTTATTTATACGTATGCCTGCCGCACGTATCACTTCTACTTCTTATTTATATAAATGACAAGCGAATATAATCATATTATCACCGTCTTCTCTCCATAAATTTTTATTTTTTGTCTCATTTTTCGTATTCTTTTTTTTTTCAGATTCTATACCAGGAAACTTTCTCGAAGGTTTGTACTACGTACGTACGTATATATGCCCACTATGTGTATACGCTTTATATTATTTTTCAATACATAGATATAAGCCTTATACTCTCCAGACTCTTCTCTTCTCTTCTCGTCTCTTCTCTTCTCTTCGGGGCATTCATTGTGTTTCGACTCGGATCGGTGAACTTTTTAGCTTCTGTATTGAACGGGCTCAGGGTACCAATTAAAATACCTCTTCTTCTTTGAATGAAAAAATAAAGAATAAATAATAATAAAAATCATCCTTCCTTTTACTACACTCGTATACATACCTTACTCATCTTATTCACCATTCAATCGCTCTTTCTCCCTCCCTCTTCGACTTTCCATCTCTCTCCTCTCATCGCACTCATTATAATTAATTATATATTAATAAGATTCTCATTACGTATATAATTATTCATGCTTTTATTTTCATTTTCAATTTTTTATTAACAAAGCTGTAATACGGATACACGTATACATATTCATTCGGTGCATAGGCAATTATTTAAATACTATTAATGAAATACTCATTTCATCGAAACTATAATCATCCACGGATAACTGTTAGTACAATCGATAGTCACATGCGTTATAAACAAGTGGTTAAAATTTCAAATCAATATGTTCAACCGTATTCGAATTATCATGGCTACCAGACTCGGAAATGCAGTTGCTAAAAATATCCATCAATGACTGAACGAACTGATTTTATTGAAACTATGTAGTAGGAATTATGGATGATCACTAGTTCAGGCGATGGCCACAAGTGTTATAAACTAGTGACTAAAATCCCAAATCAGTGTGTCGAACCGTTTTTGAGTTATCATGGCCACGATTGTGAAAATTGTAGTTTTTGAAAACCGCCAAAAAGACTTGATTTTACTGGAGTCATGGAGAATTCTGAATAACAATTAGTTCAGACGATAGCCACAAGTATTTTGAACAAGTGGTTAAAATTTCAAATCAATATCTTCAACCGTATTCGAATTATCATGGCTACCAGACTCGGAAATGCAATTGCTAGAAATATCCATCAATGACTGAACGAACTGATTTCACTGAAACTATGTAGTAGGAATTATGGATGATCACTAGTTCAGGCGATGGCCACAAGTGTTATAAATTAGTGGTCAAAATCCCAAATCAGTGTGTCGAACCGTTTTTGAGTTATCATGGTCACGATTGTGAAAATTGTAGTTTTTGAAAACCGCCAAAAAGACTTGATTTCACTGGAGCCATGGAGAATTCTGAATAACAATTAGTTCAGACGATAGCCACGAGTATTTTGAACAAGTGGTTAAAATTTCTTTATGATACTCCGAGTCGTTTTTGAGTCAGGATGTTCACGAGCGTGAAAAGCGTGTATTAAAAAAAAAAATCACCAGCAAAAAGGGTAGAGAATTCGATCAGAAAATATCGAGATTGTAAAAGTTGTAAAAGTTTCCAGCGAGAGTTAACGTGCGCATAAGATAGCGACGAGAAAGAGCATCGGCGTCGAGAACCTGGTGCAGGCTAGCTGCGGGGGCAGAGGTACCCCGGTTAGTTAGGGTTTGTGTTTGCGAACCGCGTTACCCCTAACCCAGGAACTCGGTCGGTTGGCGGAATTAAACGTTCGCCAGGGCTCGTTAACGCCATGAATATGTACCCTCCTACAATCCACCGCGTACTGGGTATAGTACCACTAGGTACGAGGATCCGGACGAGTATGGGAGGAAGAGGAAACCGAGGCGATGGAGTAAAACCCTACCAGTTTACTCGGCATGGGGGTATGGGCTCAGGCTTGCTATACCCAACACCGTCGCCCATCACTTCCCCTGTATCTCCTCGTGCGCAAAGCGGAGCCAACATTTAGATTTGCGGCTACTGTTTGCTGTTTAATATTCATGAACGTAATTCGTCGTCGTTGTCGTTCTCGTTCTCGTTCTCGTAGTTTTCGTTTACGTTACGATTTTCTTTGTTTAGATTACACAATTACGCTGCTATTTCTTCGATTAACTTTACCTCTGCTTCCTTCCTTTTCACATCAAGAAGAAACACCGAAACTCAAATCTCTAGCGAGACATGCATAAATGTTCATTTCTCTACTCGTCCATTTTCTCCTTTTTTGGCTCTTTTTTTTTTAACGGAGAATATAGTTCAGTTATTTGAAAACTGTTAGTTTGGGCGATAACCACATGTGTTATAAGCAAGTGGCTAAAATTATAGATCGATCTGTCGAACCGTTTTTCGGTTATCGTATCCACGAGGATATAAAATGTCGGTTTTACCAGAAATAACGAAAAGAATTTATTTTATTCGAACGAGGAAGAATTATGGGTAATCGTTAGTTGAGACGATAACCACAGGTGTTATAATCAAGTGGTTAAAATTTCAGATCGATAACTCGAATCATTTTTGAGTTATCATGGTCACGAGTTTGAAAACTGGAGTTTTTTTTAATTAGAAACAACATTACCGATTAAAAATGTTTAATAACTCGGGCTGTATGGGTCGTATCGAGGCGAATAGGGGGTCAAATTGATCGTCTCGAGACGAACTTTTCGAAAAACGTAGTTTCAAAGAGCCGTCAATTACCCACGACGTTGATTTCTCCGATTGAAAATATACAAAAAATGAAAAATATCGTTTATCCCCAAATACCGCGAGATGTGAAGAAAAATATCCGACATTTATACACTCACGTGATAAACGGGAAATTCCCCGTGGGCGTTAGCCTCCATAACGCGTATACTGGCGCCAGAGATAATCCCATCGGATAGTTTCCTTCCCTCTAACTACCACACTATCTTCTATTATCTTCCATCCTCTATCCGGTATATACGTCAATCAGGATTTGATTCGGTTTTAGGCCTCTTTCCATGCTCAGCTAGCTGGCCGACCCTACCACAGTACAAATCTGTGCCTCGTGACTGTAGAGGCGTTTGAAAATTCATCGTAACATCCGACACCCGTGTGACGCGGTTTCGGTTAACAAATACCGAAATCCTTTCGATTCAGGGTGTAAATGTTTTTCCAAATTATTTTCGAAAGGAAGTCTTGAGGTCTACGAGACTCGGGGGGTCGGGGCTAATCCCAGCATCTGGGATTCATGAATCGTAAGATTCGCGTATTTCGGTTGATAAGCATACACCCGTAGAAGTATACTTTGCAGAGCGGCTAAACCCACGCCACTTCCATATTTACATCCCGAGTTTTCCGAGCAGTAAGGATAGGCACGAAGCAAAAGCAGAAGCTGAGGGTAGAGCCGGGGAAAAAGCGAAGTTAGAGAAGCTAAGCTGATTTAAAACATTCGTTATTATAATTCTTGGAAAGCTCTTCTTCTTATTCGAACTTTCTGCTTCTGAATATGCTGAGCCTTCGTCCTCCTCGTCTTCTTCGTTCCAAATTATGCCGAAAGTATTTTCGCTCGATGGAAGATAATTTTTTTCTTCAAAATCGTAGAAGAAACGTGAAAATATTCAGGCATGAAATTTTCAACGAGAAGAGGAAGAAGGTGGGAGCCACCTACTCGAGGATTGATTAATTAATGTATTATACTCGGAGTAAACTTCGTCCAAACAAACAACAAAGACACGAGGACGAGAGAAGGAGGGACGGAGGATAGCGCCCCGAGATTTCCTTGCTGAATAGAATTATGCAGTGCTTACATGTCGCGGGGGAGCTTAACGCGAAGCTTTCAGAAGCTAGGTAGTTGTATTCTCATCCTCATCCTCCGCTACTTTTACCTCGTCCCCTAAACTCGGGATTGGGTAGTTAAATGTTAAACATTATGCAAGCAGCTTACCAAACTTCGTATATCTACGGGCCGTCCGCGACTGCACTAACATCGTCGAATAAAGCTCGTCGAGGAATGATTTCTTCCGTTTTATGTTGCCTCAATATTTTCCACGCGCTTTTGTCTCGAATCGAAAATTCATTAGCCCATACGAAAAAAAAAAGAATTCAAACTCGTATGAAAGTCGACGAAAAATTTGTCCGATAATTAATTAACATCAAGCGAATGATTTCCTGATGAATTTGGTCGTTAGAGAATAAGAATAGAGAGAGATAGAGAGGGAGGGAAGAGGAGGAAGAAATTTGTTAGTCATTAGTGCAGCGGCAGAAGAGCTGAGGTCTGATAATTAACTTTGGTGGCTTGCATGCGCACGTGCTGTCAGACCCCGGAGGTATCCGTGTCTATGTGTTTCGTAAAAAAAAAAGAGCGCGTTTTTCTTTTACCTCGTTTTACATTTTGGAGAAATTTTTGTTCCCCGAAGCCGCAGGAACGAGTCTATCAGACTCGGTTAATACGGGACTCGAATTTGGCCACGTACCCCTCGAGGCGAAATTTTCCCCCGACTCATAGTCGCAGGTTTTTAATTAATAACCCCCGTCGCAGCTGCGTCACGAGTCGCGGCAGTAGTCCGGCTCGTGAGTCTTGACGTAATTACGGCGTTTTTTGCCTCCTTATATTTTCCCCCGGTCAGTCTACGCAGGCTGGGTTTTCGGCCCGAGCTTGTAACGCGGTCATTTTTTATTCCGCTGTAAAGGTACGGGTGCGATGGACAGCGCTGGGCTGAGATATCGCCGGTATATATCACGCCGCACCACCAACCGCGCGGCGAGCTGTACGTCCGCGATGATTAAGCCGTAGCCGAAAAACTACGTGGAAGCGTAACACCGGCGGGGGAGGAAAAGCCGGAATTTCACACGGGGGAGGGAAATGAACGATAGAGAAACATCTCCGGGGCGCTAGACACGCGCCGGAGATATTATGTGCTCTGAAATAGTGGAAATGCCTCGGCACGGCGGAGAGGGACTTTATGGACACAAATGAGAGTCGTTCAAGACGCAAATGTCTCACTCGACAGCGTTGTAATAAAGTGGGAACCCTCCAGCCTCGGAGGGGTAATGATATTATTAGTATAACAGTCATCCTGATTCCCGTGGTGAGTGAGGCTATCATCATACGTCACGTGGCCCGGTGTTTCCGTTTTTTCTTATCCTTCTTCTCCTTTTTTTCGCCTCGTTTTATTCAGCGAGCTTCTCCGACGACGACTGCTGCGCTGCTACACGGTTACAAAGTATGATGATCCTCTCGCGAAACGAGGTAACCGCACTCCGCACGTACCGGGATACCGGGAGCGAGCGAGACACTCGCTTAATGAAACCGTCAACTCTTGATTATCCACAACCCTTTTGATCTACCGGTATTATTTCGGAGATAATGCGCGATTATCCTTGCCGACTGCGGACTCGGCGCACGGAAATCATCGGACAGAAGCCTTGGCTTTGGATGTAAAATCAGGGTGCAAAAATGACCAAGACGATCCACGAAATGACGAGGAAATTAACGAAATCGAAAAGGATTCGGTGATGTTTGAAAAATCATGAAAGAAGACTCATCAGAGTCTCAGAATGTCGATGGAATCGGATAGAAGTGTCCTGAAGTTGAAGAAAATCCAGTGAAATCGAGGAAAAGAAGCTTCAGCTCAGTCCAGTAACCGATATGGTCGATATTGATGCTAGAGGTGATAAACTCGGGGAAAAAGACACCTGGAAGGAAGATCTTAGTGGGATTTTATGGGAGGATGGAGGAACTCGTTGGGTTTTTAGTCCAATGTGAAAACAGTGTGCAAAAATGTCGAGAAGAATCCATGGAAAGATGAAGAAACGAACGAAATCGAGAAGGATTCGGTGATGTTTGAAAAATGATGAAAGAAGACTCATCAGAGTCTCGGAGTGTCGATGGAATTGGATAGAAGTGTCCTGGAGTTGAAGAAAATCCTGTGAAATCGAGGAAAAAAGCTTCAGCTCAGTCCAGTAACCGATATGGTCGATATTGATGCTAGAGGTGATAAACTCGGGGAAGAAGACACCTCGAAGGAAGATCTTGGTGGGATTTTATGGGAGGATGGAGGAACTCGTTGGGTTTTCAGTCCAATGTGAAAACAGTGTGCAAAAATGTCGAGAAGAATCCATGGAAAGATGAAGAAACGAACGAAATCGAGAAGGATTCGGTGATGTTTGAAAAATGATGAAAGAAGACTCATCAGAGTCTCGGAGTTTCGATGGAATTGGATAGAAGTGTCCTGAAGTTGAAGAAAATCCAGTGAAATTGCGGAAAACTGAGCTTTAGTTCATGGAAATGTTTGCACAACGTTGGGACTCGTTCGGAGGACGCATTTTCGACTTGTCAGTTCCACCCAGTATATGGATGAAGAGATATGGCAGGCTGTTTAAGAGGTTGAAGTGACCCTGGGTAAAGGAGAATGAGAATAAGAACAAGAATGAGAATTTGTGGATCTATACATGACATCACCTCATTACCAAACCGAAAGAGAGCCGCGCACAAGGCGAGACGGAGCAACGCAACGTTGCGATCCTCGTAGTTTATAGCTTAGAGACAAAAGAAGATCCCCGACTGACGAATTAACGAATGAGGCGGATTGACCCCGTCGGCATAACCCGGGTCCAGTCCAGTCCATTCCATTCCATTCCATTCCGTTCGTCGAGTGGTATACGAGAACGAAATTGAAGGATGTGAAGTATAAGTAGGCGAAGGAGTAAAGACGTTGCCGAGGAAGCAGAAGAAGAAGAAGAAGAAGAAGAGGCAGAGAAGTGAAGAGAAGAGTAGCAGGGCGGACGTGAGCGGTGGAGATCGGGTTACCCAGCATCCACCACTTCTCTGACGAATTACTCCATCAGTCCTTTAGGGAGTCTGTATAGCCAGGCAGTGATTCTCCGCGTTGATCACTGGGCTTTTGGACGGGGAGTGGTTACGGGTTAACAAAATGGCGATCGGGAATGAGAACCCGTTAAGCTCTGATCAGGATCACCGGAGACGTCAGTCATTCTTTTGTTCTCTGATACTGGCTTTCCGTAATGGGCCACACCATATTATAGCATCGAGGGCTAGCTGCTCCAGAGCACACACAATAGATCGTAAAACTATGAGAGAACCGAAGACTTTAGCTCGCTTTAGCTCGCTTTAGATAGACGGGAGGAACTCACCGATTAACTCATCTACCGCAGGCTTTGTTGTACTCAATGGGAGGACACTGTACATATTATTATCACCATCACACCGCGTCATGTTCTTACGCAAACCCTCGAACGCGATTCATATTCATTTGTACAGGTCGGTGTAGCCACGAAAAAATCCACTATTAGGAAGTGATATTTTTCCACCACTTCCTGGCCTAAGTAATCATCGGGAAGTCGGTAGTCGTTCGATACACTTGTCGAAGAACTGTTCTGGCAGTCGAAACAATCGACGAAATCGCAGTTTCAGGCAGTCAGACGATCTTTCAGTCCACGAAACTCCCTCGTTCAATGGGAATGAGCATCCAAAAGTAGTTTTTCGGACTGCCAGGCAGTTTTTCAGACCAAAATACTATCTGGCCATCGAAAAAGTCATTCAAGTAGTCTTTTTTGACGGTCAGTTAGCAGTACAGTATATGAGATTGTATTATTCAGAGGAAATGATAATCGAAAAGTAGTTTTTCGGACTATCAGGCAGTTTTTCAGACCAAAATACTATCTGACCATAAAAAAAAGTCGTTCGAGTAAGGCTGCTTCATTCAAAGGACGGTTTTTCGACGGTCTGGTAGCAGTTCAGTCTATGAGATTGTATTATCCAGAAGGAATGATCATCTAAAAGTAGTTTTTCGGACTACCAGGCAGTTTTTCAGACCAAAATACTATCTGACCATAAAAAAAGTCGTTCGAGTAAAGCTGCTTCATTTAAATTATGATTTTTCGACGATCACTCAGTAGTTCAGTCTATGAGATTGTATTATCCAGAGGAAATGATCATCGAAAAGTAGTTTTTCGGACTGCCAGGCAGTTTTCCAGACCAAAATACTATCTGACCATAAAAAAAGTCGTTCGAGTAAGGCTGTTTCATTCAAATTATGATTTTTCGACGATCACTCAGCAGTTCAGTCTATGAGACTGTATTATCCAGAAGGAATGATCATCTAAAAGTAGTTTTTCGGATTACCAGGCAGTTTTTCAGACCAACGAACTATCTGACGATAACAAAAGTCATTCAAATAATGCTGTTCCATTCAGATCAGGGTTTTGGACAATCAGCTAGCAGTTCAGTCTATGAGATTGTATTATCCAGAGGGAATGATCATCTAAAAGTAGTTTTTCGGACTACCAGGCAGTTTTCCAGTCCAAAATACTATCTCGGACTTCTAAGCCAGTCGTTCTAAGTCGGTTTTCTGTTTGAAGCAAAATCATTAGACTGTCAACCGACAAAATCGTCTCATCCAAAGGTTCAACAGTTACCTAAAAGCAGTTTTTGAGACTATCGATGATCTCTTCAGCACGAAAAGAGACTAAGACTATTCGATGGTGATTAAAAACGTTGTCTCTTCAGGCTGTCCTCCTAAAGGCATTAGAATGAGACATTCGAGAGAAAAAAAGAAAAACTATTTTTTTTTTTAACAACTGCAATGTATCAGTCGCGAAAATCACGGGGTAGCGATTCGTGTCAATACGACGTCGATCATCATCCCGGGGTAAAAGCATCTATCAAACGATCCGGACTGTGCAAGGTGCCGAGGTGCGTACATAGGTATACGTATGTATAGGATACTCCGGCGTATGGATAGGCGAAGTGTAGATATAGATGTCGGGTTGGGTATCGACCCGGGTACCATCGCATCGCACCAATCCACGAATACCGCGGTAAAACCACGCCCTTTATATTTTCACGCTGATATTCACCGTTGGGAAGTGGAAAACCGAAACGCGACGGAACCCTCTCGTCGGATTCTCCTCTTTCCCTCAAATACAAGAAAAAAACGAAAAAAAAAAAAAAAAACACCTCCAAAAAATGTTGCAAAAATTAAAAAGGTTTCCGATGAAATTCGAAAATTATTTGAGTCTTCATTTTCTCGAGTAGAAATCGGCCCCTTAAATATGGGGCAGTGTTAGTGACGTAAGTTGCACAGTGAGGGAAGAGGAGGAGGTGGTTGTAGCTACTGGCGTTAATGAGCTTTCTCACCCTCAAAGCTTCGGAAGCCGGTTACTCAACTGGTCTCACGATCAGTAACTCTCTGCTAAGAGAACAGCAGCCTCGTGTTAGTAGGTGTACCGTTGATTCTCGAGAGAGAGAGAGAGAGAGAGAGAGAGGGAATTCCTCGTCATTTCAAATCAATTTCATTTATATTGAAAATCCGAAGATGATTGAGAAAAATAAACTGTTTCACTCGAGCTTTAAACCTGATGAGAATTTGGAAAGAATTTTGTCAGTTGATTTTTTCTTTCACTTCTGATAGTTTCGAGGAGATTTTTGCACTCGATGAAAGACGGGGAGGATAGCTACTCGTCTAGTTGGCTTAAACAACACACTTAACCCACCGCTAGCTACTTAGGGCTCTAAGTTATTCGACTAGTAGTGGTGGTGGTGGTGTAGTGGATAAATAGGACTGCTTTCTCGCCTGCTATGTATAGCTGCTACTACTACCCCTTGTAATAATAACATTTCACCCCATAATCCAAAGCTGCCGTTACTGCTTAGCAAAGTAATTCTTCTACATCCACTATACAGATACAGATTCAGATCCAGATATCCCGCGTAGATATCCACGTCAGTTTCCCCCGTGGTCTGCGTCGAGGAGCGTAGAGTAGCGAGAACAGAGCTGTGGCGAAGGGACGTTTTAAACTGATGGAAATATGTCCATACTGTGAGAAAGGCGCGTTGAAACAGTTTTTTCATTATATCTCGAAGGGCGTTGATGATATCGAGTCGAAGGTGATTAGCGAAAATGAAGCTTATCGAATCCTCTACGAAAAAGGTTCAATACGTTTTTTCCGTATCTTCATCGGTTCCGCTCTATTCCAACGCGGAATGTGTGGCTTGTTCAGGACCCTGTTGAAACGTCGGTTTTTTGCTGCTTATTCAGTCTCAAAATACAGCCAAACCGAACGAGATACGGGGTGGATGTGTCTCACCTTTTTGATGGGGAATTCGACGAGCTTCATTTTCGATATCCACCTCCGACTCGATATCACCAACGCGTACCGAGATATCAGCGATAAACGATGAAACGATAAAAAAAAAAAAAAACGATTGCTACCAGTAAAATTGAAGTCGTTGTTCTGTCGCTGTTAACTATTTTCAAACGAGTTCCTACGCTCGTATAAATACATATATGTCCGCGTGCATGCGTGTGGAGTGTATTTATGAATAACGAAGGATCAGCAGCAGCCCATAGGGTCCTGGTCAGGGTACGCGGTACATACTGCAGTGGGGGTTTGTCATGAGGCAGATATGTCAGGCGTCACTGGCCTTCCTAGCCCTATAAGCCGCTTAGCACCACAGGGTTTATGTTTTGCCAATGGGGCAGAGAGAGCAGTATCCACTAACGCCATGAACCCCATTTACTAACTACACATACATGATGATGATGATGGTGCAGGGGCACGGGGAACGAGAGAGAGAGATAGAAATAGGGAAGGGAAAGGATCCTGGTATTAGTCCCGGTCCTGTTCATACACGCAGGATGCCTCGGTATACGTGACCTTATCGGATATATCCCTTATTCCATATGTTTCTATTTTGTTCGGCTGTTGGTGGAGCGGATTTTGTCTACTAGGTATATATAGCTTTGGGGATGAAAAGGGAAAGGTGTGGAACGCGGAACTGTTTAAACGAGAAAGAAAAACAACAAATTAAAAATGCATGTGTACATTAGTCCGCGGTTTTTTATTTTTACAATTTACAGACGTCTAAGAAAAGAATCGTATTGGGTCTAAAAGTCGTCTAGAAGTCCAGAAGACGTCTTCGATCCTATTCAGTGAATTATTCTTCATTCTTTTCTTCTGTTCTCACCCTTTTTCACGCGTGTCTATCCAAAAGACGTATTCGCGTCGAAGAGTCGTCTAGAAGTCTATAAGACGTCTTCGTTTCGGTATTTTGTTGATTTTTCATCTTTTTCCTCCTCTCGAAGTGAAAGATTTCAACGTCATCAACGAAATTGTACGCGTGCAGCCTCCCTCGAAAGAGAAAGAGAAAAGAAAAAATATATATTATCCGGTACATAGAAGTACCCCTCTGACATAGAAATCTGACGACGATCTCTGATTTAGCAGGACTATGTTACATACGTATACATGCATACGTATATATACTTATATCATTATAATGGACTGTATAGGTATATACATAGTCCGCATTGTCGAAAGGAACCCTGTTCTCGCAGGGCAATGCCCACGCGGTTATATCTAACCCGTAATTAACGCCGTGCGAACTAAATGCAGTACATAGCTGCATTATGTATTGGGGTGTGTCTGAAAATTCTTTGGGATAATAAGAATCGCAAGGGTTCTACCCGGTTGAAAAATTTCAGTAGAGATGTGATTTTCTTTTCTCTCTCTTTAAACCGCTATTGCTCGGCCACCTTTCGTGATAAAATATTTTACCTGATACCATTTTACAGGGAATTTAATTCCCCGCAAAAAGTGTCCCCGGAATTATTTTCATAGAGTCAATAGTTTGGCCGTGAACCAGCGTTTGGAGTTGACTAGTTTCAACGCTTGTAACTTTCATATCGTTCAATTTACAGACTCGGTTCCGTGGACGTTTTTTATAGGTAATTTAAGGATCTGTAAAACACCACTTTGCGAAATCATTTCCCATGAACCCTGGCCGAGTAATGCAGATTCGAAAAAGAAAAGTCGTACATTTCCACGGGAATGTATAACTAAACGTTGTGCAGAAACTAGCCTGTAGGATCGATATCTGGAATCGTGTATACCACCTCACCATACGCATTATACTTTACCTTAATACACTCACTCAGATTGATAGTCCGGATAACACAGAAATAGCAAAGTTTCACAATATACCTATATAAAGGCCGAACTATCATCAGGGTTGTAATAATAATGAACAATGATAATCACCGACGATGTATATCTGTATCTTGATATCAGTATATTAATGACGGGAATAACAATGATAATGATCACGTAGGTAGCTACCCACTGTTGAAATGAATTTAGGCCGGTATACAGTAACAGGAGTAACCCGAGCCGACAATTTAACTCGATATACTCCGCATATACAGCGTGATCCAGGTCAAACGATCGGAAACGTATTCTCCACACGGAGAGTGGATTCCTCGTCAAATTCCCCGGCGAAATTTCCTTTACCAAAAATTCGTAGGACGAACGGTTTCCGAGATACGTAAGATCTCAGTCGACCAATCGCGGAGCTTGTAGATGGCGCGCCTGTAGCCGACTTGCGCAGTGCAAGGCTGCAAACTAGGATCTTTCGTAGCTCGGTAATTATCGGTCCTACGAATTTTCGGCAAAGGAAATTTCGTCTCGTATTCTCGCTGGGAATCTACTACCAAAAGTACGACACAATCGGAATCACTCTGTACATACGGGAATGACATGCATCGTATATTAGTAGAGTGGGACGAACTGTGGAGCGGAGATAGTTCAAAGTCGGTCCAGCTGCTGGCCTGATGGATCATTACACATATGTAGATATTCTATGTACTCATTAACCGAGACACGCGATCATGTGCTAATAATAGCCGCCTAATACCGAATCCAAGCTATCGCAGGCGTCCTTCTCCGTCTTTATTTTTTCTTCACATTTCCCAGGGAAAAAGGCGGCCATTTATTACCGTGGTTTGAATTTCGCCGGGTTCTTGAGTGCTCAAGAGGGCAGCGAGCGAGTTTGTTACCCGGCCCGCGCCGGTTTATGTAAAGGGAAAAGAATCCTAGTGCCTTGAGTAAAGTGAAAAGGAAAAGGATCGCGGACAATGCGGATCCGGGGTGTAAAACCGATTTGGTAAAGATTTTGCGGCGGAGGGAAACGGGATGGAAATATATAAGGGGCGCTGGCATCGCTTTTTCACACCTCCAGTCCATTGACGTTACAAAACCTACAACAAATACCTGAGCATAAGCAGCGGCAGCGGCAGTCCTGTGACAAATAATAATCTTACACCCATCTCTATATCTGCACTCGTTGGCACAGCCGAGGCTATGGCGTTCGTACATAAAGCGAGAGACCCGAAACTGGTGGGCATGAGGATAGGACGGATCCCCATTATGATTTTCCACCGTGTATTGTTAGGGTGTCGAATCTGTCTACAAATAACCACTAGAGAGTCTATAATATGAGAGGAATAGTTACGAAGTAACAACTCCCTCTTCTCTCCCCTCCGCCGCCTGTCTCTGTCTCTATTTTGTTCGTGCGAGCCAAGGAAGGAGAGACCCTTCTAGCTCCTGCGCGTAGGTACCGTACCGAACCGCAACGCGACCGCATTATCCTAAATATCTAAATCCGAACAGCTGTGGACGTGCGGTCGTCCCCGAGGCTCTCAATCTGTCGAATTATACGGATTTTATAACTGGAAGTAATTTTTTTCCGCAATTACTCGCCCATTTGTGGTCGTATCAGGCCCTAAAAGGATGCTATCTTTCTTCTTCGAATTTGTGAGTCGTATTTAAAGCTTCTCCAACAGTAAACGTCGGTCGTATCAAGGCTGGTGCCATTTTTGTAGTCGTATCAACAGTCCTTAGGCAGTCATCTTCTTTCGACAGTCGCTGGGGTAGCCAATTGTCGTATTCCGAAGACTAATTGACGTCACAAGTCGCACGGATGGCTTCCTCAACGATAATAATCAGTCGTATCAAGGCGAAAAAATTCCTGGAATACGTTCCAAGGTCTCAAAGTCTTCTTAAATACGACAGAGAGTTTTAAATATGTCACAAATACGACGTATCGCTTCGATCAGACGGCCGAGGTACGACAAATCTTCAAATACGACGTGCTCGAGCCAAGATTAGTCCTGAAAGTCTTGAATACGCCGCGAATTCGAAGAAATTATTTGGATACGACACACAATATGAGTTCTGGGAGGCGAATGAATAGATTGTTTAATACGACAAAGAGTTCTGAATATGTGAAAAATACAACGTATCGCTTTGATCAGATGTCCGAGATACGACAAATCCTTAAATACGACGTAAGATTTTTGAGAAGTGCTCAAGCCAAGATTAGTCCTGAAAGTCTTGAATACGCCGCGAATTCGTAGAAATTATTTGGATACGACGAATGAAAAGATTGTTTAATACGACAAAGAGCTTTGAATATGTGAAAAATACGACGTATCGCTTCGATCAGACTCCGAGATACGACAAGTCCTTAAATACGACGGAAGATTTTTGAGAAGTGCTGGATCCAAGATTAGTCCTGAAATTCTTTAATACGCCGCGAATTCGGAGAAATTATTTGGATACGACGAATGAAAAGATTGTTTAATACGACAAGGAGTTCTGAATATGTGAAAAATACGACGTATTGCTTCGATTAGACGTCCGAGATACGAAAAATCCTTAAATACGACGGAAGATTTTTGAGAAGTGTTCAAGCCAAGATTAGTCCTGAAAGTCTTTGATACGCCGCGAATTCGTAGAAATTATTTAAATACGACACACAATATGAATTCTGGGAGGCGAATGAATAGATTGTTTAATGCAGCAGTTAGTCAGTCAGTCAATGGCAGTCTGTTCTAGTCCGTAGATTGAATTTTATGATTCAGTTGATCCCCGGTGGGAGAACCGCTTTCTATTTAATGAATGTGGCCGAGGTGTCGGACCAGCAACTGTCAAAACACGAAGAACCGAAGAAGAAGAGGAAGAAGAAGAGAGTGAGAGACAGGGACAGGGACAGGGACAGGTCGAAGCGTGCTGTCGGGTTATTCGTGTAAAGAAATAAAGAAGGATGAAAGATCTTTCAGCTAGTTCAACGCTGTCGCGACCACAGCCTGATCGACTTTGTGGGTTATCCTTTTACATCTCTTTAAAACATACGAGTGAACAAACCTCCGATCACCTACAGATTGTATCGTCTATTGAGACTTGAGAGGCTGCCTATAATCTTCGAGTATTTTTATTTTTCGTTTCGGTAACGTTAGGTGAAACCACCAACTGTGATATTAGCCTCGTCATTTGAGGTTTTCGGTAAATACGCCCTGGATACGACACGAAGTATCAGACTCCGAAATACGACGCAGATACGACGTAGAATTTAGGAAGTTTCAAAGACGTGGGAATTGAAAGAAAAACGTTTTAGAAAAAATGAAATACGACGTCGAAAACCGTGATACGACTTGAATACGACACAGAATTTTGGAAATACGACTTTAGCACGGCGTTAGATTTGGAATTCGTATCAAATACGGTGCGAGAATTTTCTAATACGACGTGAATACGACACGTAGAGCCTAAATACGACTTTGAATATTTTTTCCGTCGTATAGAAAAGCCGCGTCGTTTTTTTCCGTTTCCATCGTGAATCGTGGAAAGCCCAGCCCAAAATCTGGCGATATCAGTCCGTTTCGGTATCAGGGTGGAGTCAGCGAGAGGGTATGTCATATCTATCGCTACTCCAGGACTTGCGCAGGAGTTATCCCTATGTGGCTTATATACTCGTATATATATACGTATAATACGACCCGCTCCTGCCCAGCGATGGGTCGATGTTTCCTCTCCTAAAGGTCTGAGCCCTAAACCTATGGGGATCAGTTACACCAACGGGCTTTTCCGATTGGTCCTTTTTGTCAACTACACCCACGCCCACCGAGAACGACGGACTTTGATTCCCAAAATTCCCGAATGATCATTTACTTTCGATCCATACTATACATATGTACATAGGCGTACATAATACATACATAGTACCTTGCCAAGTATTTATTTGAGACTAGAATTTTTCTAACCCATAATTTTCGTTGTTTAATTATTTTTTTTTTGTATATATATATGTATATATATATATGCATAGAATGTATATATAGAAGCGTGTTACTTTTTTTTTCTTTTCTTTTCTTTCTCTACTTTCTAAAAACACTAAGCTGTCGATAAGAGAAAAAAAATCACGATTGTGGTTTGATCATAATGTATATATATAGATATAATATTATTATTATTATAAATAGTATATATATATAGTATAGATAATAAATGCAGGTATATTATATACATACTTCCTGATATATATATATATTATATATAGTATTTGATTTAATAATTTTTTGTTAAAAAAAATTTTCTTATTCTTCTTTTTTAATAATATATTTTGTCGCGTGGCAATTTATGTACAGGCGTAAATAATAATAATAATGATAATAATAATAATAATAATAATAGTAATAATAATGACAATAATAATAATGATATAGCGTTTCATCAATTATTATTATTTTTTCTTTTATATATATATATATATATATGAATATATATATATGTATATATAATTTCATATTAATAATAATCATAATAATAGGTAATAATAATTGTTATATAACTACCTATATATATATATAATTGTGTTCGTATATTATATATATATCTTGTTTTTTTTTTTTTTTTGTTTTTATGTATACAATATTTATATATACGTATTATACCTATATATATATAATAGTTATTATATAGAATTATAGGGTTAAATACAAGAGTGTGTTTTACTTTTTACTTTTTTTTTTTTAATTTTCTTTTTTCTTCACTATATCGATACTATCTACAAAAAAGTTTTTTTTTTTTTTTTTCCACGTGGTATTGGGGGACAGAGGGCAGGGGGCAGCGAGGGAGTAAGGGAGTTAGGAAGTGAGAGTAGAATTACGATTTTTGTTTTTTCTTCTTCTCCTGTTTTTGTTGTAAAAAAAATTTCAAATCACTATCGCTGATTTTTTTTTACTCTTTTTTCTTCATCAAATATCTCTCTCTCTTTCTCTCTCTATATATATATATATTTAAATCTAAAACGAGAGTTTTTTTTCCGCAGGAGGGAAGTCGATTAATATCGTTTTTTTTCTATATCCAATCAAAAAACCGAAGGTTTCGAAAAGTCGAGTGTATGAGACTACTACATGCATACCGGATACAAAAAAGCGATCCACACCAATAGTTTTTTTTTTTTTTTTGTTGCCATTATTGCTCGTGAAATTATCAAATATTATTCACGTATAATTTTCTTCTTTCATTTTTTTTTTTCTCGGAATTTTCGAAATCTTCTTTCAGACGACTAGAAGTCAAGTCGTCTAAAAGAATTCCTCTCCTGTCTAAGACGTGTTCCAGACGTCTTGCATAGTCCCGCGTCCAGCGATCGACGACCGAAAAGAAAGAAGCGTTTTCGTAATAAGAAAAAAAAAACAAAAAAAAAAAAAAATTCCCACGTACGTATTTTGAAAGTAATTAACATCTTGCGCGTATATTGATCGAATTAGGGTATACGAATATTAAATCACCGAATTTCGTTTACTTTTTTTTTTTTCTTTTTGCGTTTTTCCATTTTTTTTAAATTTATTTTTTATTTTTATTTTTTTTTTATACATTTTTCCGTTCTCTCGCTTTCTCCTTTTCTCTCTATCTATCTATCTCTCTCTCTCTTTCTAACGAACGGCAATTAATTAATGCAATTTTTAAGATTAAATCTTATTTATTTTTCATATCTCATATTTTCTTTCCTTCTTAAATTACTTATTCTTCAATCTATAATATATATATACATACACACATACATACATAATATATATGTATATATATATACTTAATCAAGACAACGTAGGTCAATTTTTGTCGTGTATCACGCGGGCGAAAAGGGCCTGTGAATTTGGGGTGGTTTTGGATTTGGTGGTGGCGTTGCCATCCTTATTAAACCCTGGCCTTGGGGGTGACCTTGTGGCGTTTGTTGCGTCGAAGGTGGACTGCCCCTCGACGATGGGGTGTGGGGACTCGGTACGGCTACCCTCAGAGGACCCGTTACCGATAAATTCGTTGCTACCAACGGGGGACTGTGGGCCTCCGAAAGACTGTCCGACAAGCGGGACACGCCGCCGTCAGAGAGACGCGAGCCTTCCGATAACCTCGATAATCCATCTGTTAAATGGTGCTGGGGATGGGGGTGGTGCAGGAGACCTTCGTGCGGGTGGAGTCGAGGCGGTGGCAAACCCAGCGGATCCGGAAGTCTGGAATGTAGCAAATAACTCAGTTTTACTATTTTTTTTTTTACTCTTTGTCAATTATCTCATTCCTCGATCGTTGCAGCGAAATATGTTTCGAATAAAAGTTTCAGATCGGATCAAAACCCCCATTTTTTGTCTCAAAAGTTTTGCGATGCAATCATCGAGACAGGATCTATGGCTGTTCAAAGACTCCCGTGTACATCATCGTCTGTTGAAACTCTATTGATCGAGTAATTTCGATGTTATCGCTCTAAAAGTTATTCATACCAAAAATCGTGTCTTACAAAAGTTTCAGAGAGTCTAAAGACCGATAATTTTTGTCCGAAAAGTTTTTCCCTAAAACCACCCAGACCGAAGGTATGATCATTTCAAAAATGAAACTCCTCTATCCCATTTTCTGTCGAAATGAATTGTATCAGTCGCGTGAGTTTCGAGTTATCTATTCGTACGTTAGTCGCATGAAAATACGTCCCGAACAAAAGTTGTAGAAGAAACCAAAGCCGACATTTTTTATTGGAAAAGTTTTTCGGTGCAATCATCGAGACAGGATCTATGGCTGTTTAAAGACTCCCGTGTACATCATCGTCTGTCAAAACTCTATTGATCGAGTAATTTCGATGTTATCGCTTTAAAAGTTATTCATACCAAAAATCGTGTCTTACAAAAGTTGCAGAGAATCTAAAAACCGATGATTTTTGTCCGAAAAGTTTTCCCCTAAAACCATCCAGACCGAAGGTACGATCATTTCAAAAATGAAACTATCCTCTATCCCATTTTCCGTCGAAATGACTTGTATTAGTCGCGTGAGTTTCGAGTTATCTATTCGTACGTTAGTCGCATGAAAATATGTCCCGAACAAAAGTTGTAGAAGAGACCAAAGCCGACATTTTTTATTGGAAAAGTTTTTCGATGCAATGATCGAGTCAGAAGTTATGGCCATTGAAAAATCCCGAAGAATGGGGTCGATCTATCAATCGGAAGTGAATATCACGCCGTACCTAGATCCGAGGTCGCCCCTGGGTCCGACGGCTTGAAAAGGACTAGTTTCCGCGAGTCTGAAGATCCCGCCGCTTCCTATACTCGGATGATTGTGTTGCGGGCTGTGTGGTCCGAACCTGAATCCAGTAGGTGGAAATTTGAACGCTGGAGCATGGCCGAATCGAAATTGCGACTGGGCAGAATCAAAACGAAAATTTATTGGCGGTGGGGGCAGTGGGCCCAAAGAACCCAGAGGTACCGGCGACGGTTGATGCGTTGGGGGCGGCGAAGACGACGGCGAAGGGGGCGACGTTCCTCCTAAAGATATATCAGAATCTTCCGAATCGCTGCCCCCGGGTCCTGGGCTCAATGTTCTTCGCTGAGATCCACCTCCTGGACCCGATTGCTGCTGCATTCTGAAACAACAAAAAATCCAAAAATTAAGCCTCCAGATTTCGTTGTTTTTTTCAAAATTGAAAAAACGTTCACTTTCTTACGAAAAAGGGTTAGCCGTTAGTCTAACGGTTCGTTTGAGTATAAACACGGTCATTTCGTACTATTTAACGGTTTTTTTGAATCCTCCATTGTTTCCTAACGGTTTTTTTTGAATGTTTGAATATCGTTTGAACCCGAATTCCCAGAGTTTTTGTTATAAAACGACATTATTCGGTCATTCAACCGTCTTCCCGAACCTCGAAATATTTTCATATCGATAGACAGAGACAGTTTTTTATTTTTGAATTTATAACCTAAAAATGAGGTTCTTTCGTTGAATATTCAGAACTGCGGAACGGATACGCGATCTAAGGTTCCCTCTTTCTCTTTCTCTCCGAGATCGATGGCGGTGTATAAACGGGCCGCACACCAGAGCACAGCGCCGGGTGTTTTCGCTGCTAATTGAGTCGCAAGTCGCTCTGCAGGTTGTCATGGCGACACGTCGTTACATCTGAACCGTGAACTTCTATTTCTCTTGTCCGCTTGTTGCTCCTGGTTAGGGTTAGGGCTGGGGTTGGGGTTCGGGTTAGGTTATACCCCGTTTCTCGCCGTTAAAACGACGTCCTCGTCGTCGCGATTACGACCACCAAATTTCGCCACTTTACCCTAACCCCGGAGCTCGAACCCTAACCCCAACTCCCGCACTCATGAAATTCAATTCTCCAGCCCTGATTCGATCCCAATACTCGTTCTTAGATCGTTAAATAATCGCGTTATCGAATGCCTCCCGAAACACACAATGTTACCGATTTCGCCGATTTCACCCAGAGACAAGATCAATTTTCTCCTTCTAATCGCGAAAAACAAATCTCACCGATCTTATCCATTTCACTGAATCACTCGTCCAATTATTTCATTTCAATCGCGTTATCGGATCACAATTTTACCGATTTTGCCGATTTTACCGAATCAGAAGTCGAATTATTCCCCTTTAATCGCGTTATCAGATTCCTTGAAAGAAAACTAGATTTACCGACCTTGCCGATTTTTCCGATCTTACCGATCTTGCCGATTTTTGCCGATCATATCGACAGAACTTGATCTTTGTTTCGATCGGCGTTTATCTGTGTCGAAAAACGTGTAGATCGGTTTGAATTGGGAGAAGGTATAGCGAAATCGGTGGAATGTTAGCATTGATAATAGATCTTTGTTTGATATTTTCTAAAAAGGAAGTAGAAATTATGGGTTTAGATTGGAGTAGGTATGTCTAGGTATAAATTTCGGTAGCTAAAAGGCGTCAGCTGATAGTGAGTCCGGAGAAAAGTAAAAGAAATTAGGGGAGTCTGGGGTCGTGAGTCGGTCATTATAGGGTGTGTCTGTATAGGTATACCGAGAATGGGCAGTGGGACCATACGCTTATAACCGATGACCGATCAACTTTTCAAAGGACGCGAAAAAACGAACGTAAAAAAAAAGAACGAAAAACGAGAAACAAGATATTGTTAAAGTGAAGGAAAAAAGGTGATACGTAAAAATAAAAATAATTAGAAACGCGGTGCGAAGAGAGAAAAAAAAATCGGTATAATTATGCCATATATTATATCCACATTGTGTCTCTTATCCTTTCCACACACACGCTCGCGCAAATTTTTACCTACCTAATTAAATATCTACACAGTATATATAAAGAGTCACTAAAATCTTGCAGGTTTTACTTCAAGCACGTTTTACGATCCCTAAGATAGTTATTTTCAAAAATCTGACAATGCTGGGTTAAAGTTGAATAAATTTCCCACAAAAAACGTTCAAAGGTTTTTGTCGAAAAAGTGTACAGTCTCAGAGATATTTCGAGTCGAAAATCGCTGCTGCAATGTTAGAAAAATGGGGAGCATTGCTTCGCGCAGTTTCGACTTCGAGTGAGTTTTTCGATACTTAAAACAGTTATTTTCGAAAATCTGACCATATAGGGTTAAAGTTGAATAAATTTCCCACAAAAAACGTCTGGAACTTTTTTCCAAAAAATTGTACAGTCCCAGAGAAATCTCGAGTCGAAAATCGCTGCTGCAATGATAGAAAAATGAGGCATTGCTTCGCGCAGTTTCGACTTCGAGTGAGTTTTTCGATACTTAAAACAGTTATTTTCGAAAATCTGACCATATAGGGTTAAAGTTAAATAAATTTCCCACAAAAAACGTCCAGAACTTTTTTTCAAAAAAGTGTATAATCTCAGAGATATTTCGGGTTGAAAATCGCTGCTGCAATGTTGGGAAAATGGAGCATTGCTTCGCGCAGTTTCGACTTCGAGTGAGTTTTTTAATACTTAAAACAGTTATTTTTGGAAATCTAACCATATAGGGTTAAAGTTGAATAAATTTCACACAAAAAACGTTTAGAACTTTTTTCCAAAAAATTGTACAGTCCCATAGAAATTTCGAGTCGAAAATCGCTGCTGCAATGATAGAAAAATGGGGCATTGCTTCGCGCAGTTTCGACTTCTAGTGAGTTATTCGATACTTGAAACAGTTATTTTCGAAAATCTGACCATATAGGGTTAAAGTTGAATAAATATCGCACAAAAACCGTAGAAAGGTTTTTGTCGAAAAAGTGTTTTGTCTTTGAGATATTTGAGGTCGAAAATCGTTCTGGGTTCGGCCATACTGCACTTTAATATTGAATCGCGACGAAGGGTTGATGAGAAATTGCTACAAAAAATAGGAGAAAAAAGAAGAAAAGAAAGAAGGAGATGGGAGAATGACCATTCTCTGTTTTTCATTCTCTATCTCTCTGCCTCTCCTTCGGCTATCCCCGGGGGATGGGAATCGAATAATACTCCTGGGGATATCATTTTAACAAAATCGTACCCCGTGTCACGAGACACCACTATTATTTAGATACGAATAGCCCTGTATAAAGTAGGTATATATATCCGAACTTTACGTACACTAATTTCTATAGGTATTCTATTCCATTCTCTACACACACATGTGTACATAGACACACGATCATGTACTTGTATGTACATACTCTCCTTTTACCATTACAACCCCATGCTAAATGCCCAATATTCAACAATGCACCCATATATATATAATATATATATATATATATATATACGTATTTTCGTGTATGTATTTACCTACGTCGAAGTTTCTATATATCGTTATACGAGAGAGAGAGAGAGAGAGAGAGAGAGAGGGGGAAAAAAGAAAAGAAAAAGGAAAAATCTGAGAGCTGAGAGCTCGAAATGAAATGAACTGAACTGAACTGAACTGAACTGAAATACGCGGTGCAAGGCTTACAATAGGTAACTTGATACTGCCACCCCAATATACTATATATGAACTGCCGAAAAACTTCCAGTATGTGTATTTGTATATGTACCTATCTACCCTGAAGTGAAGAGAACAGGGCAAGATTCATACATACGTATATATATTATAATATAATACATATACATATATATAATATATATTATATTATAAGAGAGGTATGTACGCGTTTTTTCGCTGTTCGAGTTTTTTTTAAATAGCTGCTAATATAGAGACGTTAAAACGATACTCAAGCTCCTTACTTGCTTCCTTACTACTCGGTTCAATTTCCATCAGCCAGTTCTCAGCCAGATCTCTTTATTACATTCATTCATTCGTTCATTCATTGTTTTTTTTTTACACTCTCACTCTCTTTCTGTCATATTATACAGGAGATCTGGTCTCTTTTTTTCTTCATCAACTAAGCGAATAACTATGCTAAAATAATTTAACATACTCCCCTATATTTTGGGAAAAAGATATGTTAAACGGTTAATGAAGTAACTTGAGTTTTTATTTTCTTTTTCCTTCCAGAGAAGAGAATATACTATATTTCTTCGCGATAATACCTAATTTCGAATAATTCTGTCCAAATAAAGAAAACAGAAAAAAAAAAGGAAAAAAGGAAAAAAAATGTCTATCAGGGTATATGGTGGGGTTAATGTAACCATAAATATAGCACAGTGCCCTCTTATAGCTGCGAACAGGTAGTCAATGATTTGCAATATTTTATCCCTCTGGCACACTCTACTGCCAGCATATTCTACTATACATATATGTATACAGAGGTCGTCACTTAGCTTTTAGAATCGAGTGTTTCGAGAACCGTCTCTCCATACACGTATACGTCTAATAGTCTGCCGAGTGCGATTATTTTTGGTATGAAACTCTGGCTGATTAATTAATTCGAAAAGAAGAAGAAAGAAAAATTTCAAGTCGATAGAAAAATTCCGAAAAATTTTTTTGGTTTTTTTTTGTCCCTTCTCATTCTCTTCCTCCAATCCTATGGCAAAGTTTTTCAACTGACGAGGGACAAACAATACGAGTGTATAAAGTAAAGTAGGTACAACCCGAAGCTCACAGAGAGAGAAATGGGAGTCCACTAAGTGTTTGCCGAGGTCCCTGAACGGTCCACACACAAAATCCTCTCCCCGTCTCTCTCTCTCTCTTTATTTTCGTTTTCTCCTTCTCGTTCTCTTTCCCCGCGCTTACTATACGTGTGTCTCGTCTCTTCTTTCTGAAAGAGACGACTGTCGTGGGAAAAATTGTCGAAAAAATTAAAACGTCCGTCACACATCGTACCTACTACTGGGCTACGGCGCAGAGACACAGGGTCGTACTCCCCGCCGGTAGAATTAACCCAGAAAGCAAAAAATAGAGAGAAAAAAGAAACCAACCACACAGGTTGATTCAGGCTCGACTAGGCGGATTCCTCGTCAAATTTCGAGACTAAATTTCCTTTACTAAAAATTCGTGGGTTCGATAGTTTCCGAGATACGCAAGATCGCAGTTAACCAATCGCGGGACTCACAGGTGGCGCTGACGGCGCCGGCCATGAGCGTGAGTTGCGCAGTACCCCGTCCCTGCGAGCCTATGCGCTCCGCGATTGGTCGACTGCGATCTTCCGTAGCTCGGAAACTACAGGTCCCTCGAATTTTCGGTAAAGGAAATTTAGTCTTGGATTTTGACGGGGAATCCATCCTCAAAATATGGCTGGCCCGAACCTGGAGTATATTCTCTAATCCCGTTGTTTCAAAAAATTGCTCCAGAGAAGAAAATGATGTGGAAAGTAGGCAGGCTTCGAAATTATCGATAATTGTAATCCTGTTTGTCAGGGAAACCGCCAGTTGGTTGGTCCCGCAATTTCCTCGCCATATCCCGTTCTCATTGGACCGTACGTAAACGGCTAATAATTAAATATTCGGTTCATTGATTTCGGCTAATTTTTACTCGTTTTACAACTTTCCCTCGTGCCTAGACAGGCGGACCTGCCTCTGCCTACTTATACCCGAAACACATTTTTCTCTATCAATTATCATTATTCACGGCCTATTGAAGAAGAACAAGAGTCCCTGGCCGGCATGGCTCGCTCTCGCTTGTGATAATCCGTAATATAGGCAAAGGGAATAATTGCTGAAATTATGTTATTCTCTGTAGCGAAAATCGGAAGACATTTGGCAGACGTGGAAACAGAGAGAGAAAATTGGGAAATTAGAAACCGTTCTAATCCTCTTAAACCGGTAAATTATTCCGGTACAAACAGGACAGGAGTAAACTAGTAAGAGGGAAAAGACAGGAGACGGCATTCTACCACTTGGCAGATCGAGATTCAAACGATCTTATTATCTGCAACGAGTCAAATTGGATTTATCACGATTTTGGCAAATTGACTCGAGTCAGTTCAGTCTTGGCCAATCGATTGCAGCTCTTGATTTCAGAAAATCAATTTCAAATGAATGGTGAATCGACTTGTAATTCTGATAATTCCATAGAATTAAATCGAATTTTTTAAGATTCTGGCAAATTAAATTGAAGAAGTTATAATTTTGGCCAGTAAACTCAAATTATCATAATTTTATACACGATTCATTTCACCTACTGATTTTGATGCATCGATTCTTAACTCTGATGATTTTTCTACCGAATCGAATTGAATCTTTGGCCTTTTGGCAAATCAATTCAACTCAGTTTTGATACAATTTCAACTCATGGATTGGAGTTCTATTTCCAATCTCAACGAATCGACTCGTAGTTCTGATATTCTTAACAAGTTGAATCTAACTTGTGATAAAATCTGCAAATCAACTTGAAACAAGTTTTGATTTGTACGTTAAATTTTCGATTTCATAGACGATTTTATTTCACCTGCTGATTTCGCTGAATCAATTCCTGACTCTCGCGATTTTCATAACGAATCGAATTGAATCGAATGCGATTTCTAATTCCATAAGAATTCTGCTATTCTCTGAGGTGAAAATCGGACAACATTTGGCCGGCGTGAATACAGTAGGAGAAAACGGGAAATTAGAAACCCTCGGAATCCTATTAGACTAGAAAATCGTTTCGGAATGAGAAAGATAGGAATAAACTAGACGGAACGAATATAAGAACGGAATAAAACGGAATGGATTGGTCGATGAATAATTTGAATCTTGTCAAACGGAGTCGAGTTCGTATTTCTTTGAATTAAATTTGATCGTTTTTCGGCCAGACACTCGAAATAGAGACACAGCTAGAGTTTGAAATTGGAACGAGGAATTGTTGCCGTTGCAAAAGTAGTAGTAGCCACGGAAAAAAAAGGAGGACAGTATAGTTTGCCATCGAGTTCGAGTTTAGTTTCAGAGTTGAGTCGGGGAAAAGGAGAGAAATGGGAATAGAGAAAAAGAAAAAAGAAAAAGAGAAGGAAAAGAGAAGTAGTATGAGGATGTTTGCTAGCAAACAGTTAAAAGGGCTCTTAACAGATCCTCCGCTAGTTTTTCTCCTCCAATTCTCATCTTCTTTTTTTCTTTTCCACTTCCCTCCTTTTCTTTCCTTTTTCTATCTTCTCTATTCTCCGTTCATTGTCAGACGTGTATACCCAAATAAGTAGTAGTAGTCGCTACTATAGTGCCTTGCCCTGTCGTCCATAGCCCAACAAGGACAGGGAAACGAATTTATCCCATCAAACAGAAAAGAAAAGAGAGAAGAAGAAGAGAAGAAAAAAAAAAAAATAGTAGAAGTGGGACGAATCAGATCAGATCTTTAATGAATCTTTTTTATTTTCCAAATTTCGCGTCTCCCCCATCGAAACTGATTGAAGAAAAAACGAATTCTGATGAAAATTTTGTGTTTTTATCATCATTACTCGATATAATGGCTAATTGGATGATAATGAATGGTTTGATCAGGCCACGTGCCACTTGGCAGCTGTCGTTTGTCAGGTACCCCTACAGTGTCACTTGTGCTTTGGCATAGTCGTTACTAGGCACTAGGTACCGGGTACCTACTATAAGTAGAATAAGGACAAGGAGGAGCTGGGCTATGAGCAAGTTGCCTCAAGCACTCTTCAATGGTTGAATCGATTTAATGCAGGAAGGAAGCTCGTGGGTAGCTGACTTTAATATACGTATATGCCTGCATGGCATACTGTCGTCGTTGTCAAATTTATTCGTATATATATTTATATGAAAAAAGAAAGAAAAGAAAATTAAAAGATATTTATTAACTTTTTTTTTGGTGCCATTTTAGAGGAAAAACAATAAAAAATGAAAAAAGTGATCGAATGTGTATCATATTTGGTATATAATGTATGTGTATATGTGGTAAGATCGTTTGGTTACTTTCTGTGTGGTTTTACCGTTCACCGCCTTTGGCTTCTCATCTTTCAGTAAATTAACCTGAAATTATCTGTACAGCTGAAAGAGAAAAGAAAGAAGAAAAAAAAGGAGAAAATTTTCATCCGCAACATCTCCAAATTCTGGGCGACAGGGCGTAAGAAAAAAAAAAAAAAAGAAAAAATCCTACCTTGTAGGAGCTCGTGTTCTTTATACCGTCCGAGCTTCAGGTTTAGTTATGGTTTAGGGGTAAGGGGATAGTAAACGAGAGAGAGAGAGAGAAAAAAACCAAAATAAAAACAAAAATTGAGAGAAAAAAAAAAAATGGGAAAAAATCAAATGCGAAAATAAAAAATCGTCGAGTATTGGATTTCAGACGCGATATCAAATTGGCCGGGTTTCGTAAGCCGTTGCAAATTACCCCTTAAGCCTTCTGCTCCTCGGCGTCGCGGTCGCCAGCTCGCCACGATGGGTCTCTTCCTTCGTTTTTGCCCACGTTTAAAGAAATTTCTTTTCTTTCATTCCTTACGGTGGACAAAAATAATAATTCTTGTCCGTTTGTTTTTTTGGTCGTTAGAAATGCAAAAACAAAAAAAGAAGTAGAAAAGAGAAAGAAAAAGAACGAGGAACCTGTATTTTGAAAATAGTCAAAATTCGTACGGTTTTTGAGTCTCAGATTTTGGCTCAAGGCTCATTTCATTCCTACGATTAATATGGCGGGTATATATCTGACACTGCGAGTATACCTATGTATATACGAAGCAAAGCGTAGAGGGGATGAAGGATAGAGAGTACGCTTTGGCGTATGATCATTTTCTACCTCAGTAATAACGCGAAACCCCCACAGGGCTTAAGATTTCAATCCACCAAAGAGAATGGTTCGTTTCTAGAAAATTACTCTCCTCCTCGGTTTCGGCTTGGATATACATCCACCTACCTATACTCGTCTAACTGCCTACCTCTCTGTACGTATAGCGTTAAGGTACGAGCTGGTTATACCCCTTAGATTTCGGGGCGTAGGATGGAAGAGAATAGGGGAAGCGCTGATACACCTAGTTTGAGAAAGAAATACGACGAGGAAATTGGAGAGAACAATCCAAGGGGATCTCTTTGTCAATTTTTTAGTTATTCCATTTGATCTGATTCCCCGGGAATATTCCTTTTGGCAAATTTTCACAAATCAACTCGAAGTAGTTCGGCCGTTCGATTGCAGTTCTTGATTTCTAACCTTGAGCTCTAGGGATCGATTCGGCATTCTAACAATTCCGGAGAGTTAAATTGAATTCGTGACAATTCTGGCAAATTAACTTGAAAGAGTTATCATTTTTGCCGGTAAATTGTAATCGTTAATTTTATAGACGATCTGTTTCACCTACTGATTTCAATAAACCGAATTCGAATTCTGAGCATTTTTCTATCGAATCGAATTGAATCTGTGGCCATTTGGCCAATCGAGTCAAATCAGTTTTGATACAATTTCGAGTCATGGATTGCAATTCTAAATTCTGGGAAATTAACCTCGATCTGCAATCGCAACGAATCGAATTGTAATTCTGATGATTTCAACAAGTTGAATTGAATTTGTGGTAAATTCGGCAATTCAACTTGATATAAGTTTAATATAATTCCTGCCAGTCGATTTGTAATCTCAACAATTCTGTCAAATCGACCTGAAGCAGGTACGGACTGGAATAATTCGTTCGAAATAAACTGCAATGGATTGATAATTCGAAAACGTGAAGCTGAGATCGAAATGATTGTTCTAAAATAATGAATTGCGATTGCAATTCAACTCGGGAATATCTTAGAGTCGTTATTTCTCCGATTCTTCTTCGAAATTCTGTCAAATCGTAGTTCTGTCAATCGTGTAATCTGAACAATTCTGTCAAATCAATTTGAAGCAGGTACGGACTGGAATAATTCGTTCGAAATAAACTGCAATGAATTGATAATTCGAAAACGTGAAGCTGAGATCGAAATGATCGTTCTAAAATAACGAATTGCAATTGCAATTCAACTCGGGAATATCTTAGAGTCGTTATTTCTCCGATTCTTCTTTGAAATTCTGTCAAATCGTAGTTCTGTCAATCGTGTAATCTGAAGAATTCTGTCAAGTCGATTTGAAGCAGGTACGAACTGGAATAATTCGGTCGAAATAAACTGCAATGAATTGATAATTCGAAAACGTGAAGCTGAGATCGAAATGATCGTTCTAAAATAACGAATTGCAATTGCAATTCAACTCGGGAATATCTTAGAGTCGTTATTTCTCCGATTCTTCTTTGAAATTCTGTCAAATCGTAGTTCTGTCAATCGTGTAATCTGAAGAATTCTGTCAAGTCGATTTGAAGCAGGTACGGACTGGGATAATTCGGTCGAAATAAACTGCAATGAATTGATAATTCGAAAACGTGAAGCTGAGATCGAAATGATTGTTCTAAAATAACGAATTGCGATTGCAATTCAACTCGGGAATATCTTAGAGTCGTTATTTCTCCGATTCTTCTTCGAAATTCTTGCTTCTTTGCATAGGGAAATGATGATCAGCGAGTATAGAATCGTTTCCAGAGCGAATATACGTATTTCCATACATCGTCGCATAGATAAATTGGGTATATTTAGGCCTTAGGGTATGAAACAGTACCCCTATCACGAAATGATATCCCCCGGTCGGTCAGTGGAGCATGAAACAGTTGAGCATCGACAATGTAAGCCAATCAAGACCCTGCAGAGGCCGAAGGAAAGAAGACGAGGGTATGTATCACAGACTGTTGAAGTGAAGAGAAGAGAGGAGGAGGAGGAGGAGGAAAGGGAAGAAAAGGGAGGAAAGGGAAGGGTAATCGCTCGAAATTGCATTAAATTTAAATTTTTAGTTACGTCAGTCCCTCGGGGAATACGCATGCCATCCACCATCCACCACCCCTCCCCGTGGCTATAACGTCTACGATTATGATCGCCGTCTCCTGATCCCAGTCGGTCTTTTGATGCTGTGCGACAAATTGATCCATCCATCCATCCCTACCACCGTATACCATATTCTATCTACCTACTCAGTCCGATTCTAATTCTCTGTATCTTTGTCGAACACACAGACGCATACACGTCGTCGTACACGAAGACGAGGAATCTCTTGAATCTTCCTATCGTCATTTTATCCTCGAGTCGAAAAATCAAAAACAAAATTGATCCATTTTCGATTCGAATCTCGCATTCAAGTCGATTTGATAGCATTTATTTAAGAATTGCTGCTGCTTTTGGTTCAAACTATTGCGAAACTATTTCAATTTGATTCGACAAAATTATCCAACATGAGAAATTTGGAATTCAAGTTGATTTGATATAAAATTGTTGATAAATTGCTTTTGACTTCCGTTGAAATTATTACAAATTCAATTTGATTCGTCAGAATGATTACGGATTCAATTTTGTTCCTTAGAATTATCACATTTATTGAATGAAAAATCGCGTTCAAATTTTCAAAAATTTCAAATTTGATTGATTAAAATTAGACTTGCAGTAATTGTTTTCTTTTTCTTAATCAACTTTTCAAAATCATTGGCGAGTGAAAAATTTGAAAAAATGTAATATATCGTTCTTTTTTCTCTACTCCTTAAAATTTTGACAAAGAATGTGAACGCATACGCGTATATATATACCTATATCTATATATTAGTTGGGTATACAGTAAAGTATATACAGGGTGGTAATTCGATACTCTTATACGCAGACTTTGGGTATGGGTACTATTAAAAATAGTACATAGCTATACTCTTTCTCGATATAATAATATATATATATATACACACACATATATATATATATATACTGCATAGCGTGCTCTGCAGGATGACGAAGATCCTATCTCATTCAAGGACCAGGATCAGGATCAGGGCAACGCGACAGTGTTGCGTTACACCAGGTCTAGGCTTTTATATATCACATTGTATACACCGGGTGTTCCAAAAATGAAAAAGTTATTTGAAAACAAAATGACAAAAAATTGACTAAAGAAAAAAAAAAAAAAAAAGAACGGGAAGAATACTAGAAGAATTCTCCTTGAGTTCATAAATTGAATAATTAGTTGATATGATTGTATCAATTCTTTGTGCATTTTTCAATTTTCAATTATTCAATTTTCAATTTTTCTTTTCTCGTTTTTCATCGTTATACACCAGCATCTCTTGACCCGCGGGCGTCAACGTTTATTAACTTAAGTCAGGAGAGACTACCGTCGTTTAAAAGTAGGTAAGATAATTAAATGGCAAAAGAAGAAGAAGAAGAAGAAGAAATATATATATGGTTGGATGGAGAAAGAGAGAGAGAGAGAGAGAGAGAGAGGGGGAAGGACGGTTAAAAATTAACTAAACGAATGAATTCTTCTCATAACTTGAAGAACCCGAGAAGAAAAAGAAGAAGAAGAATAAGAATAAGGAGCCAGGAGGCAGGATTTCCGACTTCCTAATTCATAATTCTTTCGTTACAGTATATAAGACAAATTTATATACATAGATATATATATGTGCATTACCCTTACGTCGACTCCGATCCCCTGTTATTATTTTTTCACTTTGTTAAACCCCCTCGGATTCGACTTCCCCCCTCCGCCCCTTTATTTAATTAGCCCCGTATAAAAACCATCCTCGTGAAAGAACGAAAAAAAAAAAAAGAAAGAAATAATAATAATATCTTTCAACCTTTCTTCTTTCTACAATTATGGAAAAAATGAGATGAAAAAAAAAAAAAAATTGAAAATCTGTAGAAAAAAAAAAACAAGAAAATCTCACGTATCGATGTTTTTTTTTTTCTTCTTATTCCTAAGGGATTCTCGAATCAATTTCGACGTGAATGAATAAGAAAGTAAAAAAAGGAAGGAAAAAAATAAAAATAAAAATAAAAATAGAATATAGCGAGGGCTAGCCGATGGTTTAGCGGCTATACTGCAGCTACGTGGAGTCGGTAAATCAATTTCGGTCAATTTCCCGTCAAGAATGGCCTCTCGACAACTAGAATTGACCTTAGAAGGACCTTTCCAATTTTAACAGCTCTCCCCGTTTCTCGCCCACTCCTCTATGTATAAGGGATGAAAAAAATACTCCAATACCTCTCCCTGCGACTTACTTTTCACTTCACTTTACTCCACCGCCACCGACCCTGCAAGGAGCGGGATCTTTGTCCGGCGAATATACCGCGATAAACCTTCAGAGGCTCGATTTGACCAGGAGTGACGTATCCATGAGGGATATGTGCATCGCGTGTCAGGAAATACGGAAGGAACGAAATAAGGGAAGAAAGAAGCCCCAGGAAATCTTCGAAAAAAGACAAAATTCGAATTTTTCGGCTTTCCAAATTTTCATCGCTATTAAATTCAGGTTTCGTTTCGTACCAAGTGAAATTAGCGAGGTGGCGGGATCCGGAGATCCCATGAGAGCCGGGAGAAAGGCAGTCAGGAAATAGCGAGAGGGGATTCCCGCCGAGTGAAGGCTAGCTGGGTTGGTTTATACGAGGAGTTTTTCGAGTGTCAAATTTAATAATCGTAAGCTATGTTTCGCCAATAATAACCGGGACGAGTTTCCCCCCGTGGAGAATCCTTATCTCGAAAAAAAAAAAAATGACAGAAATCGGATTTCGAAAGCTTGAAAGTAATTTTCAAAAATCACTACGAACGAAAAAAACGGAGAGACAAAAATCGTTGCTTCGTAGATTAAGCGAGCTACAGTCGGGTAAAAGAGTGAAGAGGACGATGAAGAGAGGTGGAGAAGAGAACAGTCGGTGTGCTGTGTGTGTAACGCGCTAGTCGGTTGATGTTATCTTCCGCGTTTACACAAAAAGCCGAGAAGAGAAGGTGGTTTCCTCGTCGTGTCCCGAAGCACAACACACATGTCCTCTCTCTCTCTCTTTCTCTCTCTCTCTCTCTCTATCCCTCTCAACGAATTAGATAGCGAGCGAACGAGCGAACGGTGTATTTTACACACAGTCAGACCTGCGAGGTGTCTGTGTGTGTTCGAGCGTTGGTGTTGTGTTGTGTTGTAATTACGTAGTTATCGCTTATATACGATCGCACGATTAATTTCACGTTTTAAAATATTATACTCCACTCCGCTTCATTCCGACCTAACGCAACCCACCGCGCCATCGCCGCAGTAAATTTAAATTCATTTTTTCGTACCCACTTCTCATTCCTCGGCTTCCTTCTTCCTCCGTATGTCTTTGCGGGACGTACGTTAATAAAAGCGCGATATTAGATGGGTTTTTAATTCATTCCCACACGCGTATGCTCAGGCTTTGCCTTCGGACTACTCGCCACGAAACTTATGCCTCTTCCGGCTCGGGCTGTGCCATCAAATTCCCGGATCTCAATTCCCGCACGTCTTTCACCGGTTATCAAGACGCCCTTGCTTCCCTCGAGTCATTCATTCCATTTTTATTCCACAGTCTTTCAGATCTTTCGAAGACGGATCCAACGGCGTGTCGTGGCCCAAAATCCATGCACTAGATCATCAGGAATTTAAGGAAGAAGGTCTTGGCGAGAATCGCCGACAACCCAGTGCATGGATTCCGGATTTGTACGTACCGTTGGATCCGCGTTTTCCAGGGGTAAAAAACTGGCGCATAAAAATGGGGGGTTTTTGTGAAAAAAAGTCTGGGCTGATCGAAGCGGAGATAACGCGGCTTTTTTGATACCGTGAAAGTATCGTGCAAAGTATTTCTGTCCCCCGGATCAATAGCGCAGTTTTCCATTCTCCGCTCGGCTCCATTTTGCGGTGGAACCATTTTGCCCGATTCGTCGAGTGTGGAAATGGTGAACATAGTCGGAATACAGGGCTAGGTTACCCGGTACATAAATTATAACGCGTGGCATTTCCTACCGCTGTAAATGCGAACCACTTTGCCGTAGGCGTTGGGTGTTATCAATCGGTAAGATCTCGTTGCCAGAAACTGTCGTTTTTCCCCTCAAATTACACGAAGAAGAAAGCAAAAAAAGAAACAAAGAGAAGAAGAAGAAAAAAAAAAAAAACAACTAACTAACTAGCGGCCATTTTTACACACGTATACATCACAGCCGGATGTGACGTGCTGCCGTTGTGGACGCCCATACAATTATTACCTTGTATTGTACTCGGGTGCTTAAATATCTCACCACTTCCAACATGCGGAGGAGAAGACGGAGTGCATGCAGAAACTCATACAGTGGATAAGGCATGGTCGTGAAATCGTTGGAAGTAAAAATGTGATTTTTCGCCGTTTGGTACTCTCGAAAATGGCGTTCGACTTCTCTGTCCTCCCCGAGGCTTGAATCGAGCCTGACGAGGCGTTTTCTGTCTTAGAAATGGTGGCGAATGGGCAATTTAAATAATTGTGTTATGCTTTTACCACGCCGTTGGAATTGTAAAATTGTTCCACGGCCGGCAGTCCCCGTAATTGGTTGCTCAAATTATTATCAAACGGATCTCGGTGAAACTGAACACAATGGCGGTAACAGCAATTTGTTAAACTACACCGAGCATCACGGTGTGTTCGGAGGTTTGGACAAGGCTAGTTAGCCAGTCCGTCTACCATCAGCGCGATAAATAAGCGGGTAACAAAACTGTGTGACCGAGCAATCCGGAGAGGAAGGAGGAAGAGGATGAAGACGAGGACGAGGGGGGAGAAAAATTCCATTAAATTCATCACTCCGATTTAACCTCATGCATGGTAAGAGTGTGACGGACAAGACGGACGGAGTGGAAAGCCCTCCGTGAATCGCCGGGATGATTATTCGTCAAGTTCATTATCCACCGTTCTGATGCTCACGATCAGAAAAACAATCGGGCTTCGACTCGGCTCCGCCTTCTACTCTATACTATCCGCAAAACTACACCTGGAAACACGCAGAACTGAACCTGGTTACCGTATTCTTATTCCACGCTTTAACGCGCCAAGTCATTCGCAATTTCAACATCAACTTCCTGGCTGCTCTTGCTGTTGCTGCTGCTCATCGTCGCTTCCAACCCTCCGCACTCGTGCCTCCAAAAACACTAATTCTGATGTCGGAGAGACGGGAAGAGCTCTGGGCCTCTGGAACTTGGACTCCGAGAAGCAGTCGTCTTCGTTCTTGAATAGAAAACGAAACGAGGCTTGCTCCATGGGCTTCTCTTCGACCTTGAGAGTTGGACTGGCTTCTAGTCGCTGGAAACTGATTCTCGGACTTTTGGAACGACTTTTACTGAGCTTCGAGTCTTCGGCAAGGGATTCTGCCAACTTTCCACGAAGAAGAACCGCAAATTTCTTCTCCTTCGGTACGTTAAAGCTGCTAACCAGATAGCGGAAAGCAAAGCAGTAGCATAAGCATCGGCGGCAGCTGGCAGGTGTATTTATACTGCGAGTGTGTGCATAGGTAGCGCCAAAAGTTGACAAGATAAGCCCAGAGGCGGTCGGAGGTACGAGCATGTATGTATGCACGGATACACCGGGCAGTCGGCTACAACTCGACGATGTAAATCGCAAATTGGATTATAATTTGCCGGAGATAAGTCACGCTACTCCTCTGCTCGGACAGACTGAAACGAAACGAAACGAAACTAACGTGATCGAGAAGAGGAGAGAGAGAATAAAGATTGAAGTGCACCAGCAGCACTGGCTGCGTCGAACGAAGAGACTGGGACTGCATGACTGCACCGTGCGTAACATGAAGAGTCGGTTATGGAATGAATCCCGAAGTTCCATACCGATGTATAATCTTCGGCCTCGCATTTCTCTCGCTTTACTGTTTCGTCTTTTTTCTTTCCGTTTCTTTCGTCACTATACACCCTACTCTCCGCTGCCAATTATTTAGTAATTGAATACTGAGAGAAGAAGAAGAAGACGAAGAAGGAGGAGGAGGGGGACGGGGCGAAGACGAAGAAGAAGAAGAGAGTCATCGTTTAAATTATCATTCTTTGAATTGCACGGGAGACATACACGCTCGTCGTTTCCTCGTTTGTCAAAGAGTCGAATGGAGGAAAAAAAGGGAAAGATGCGTTTCTGAATAACAAGAATTTTATCGTATTAATAAAACTGTACGTGTAGCGTCACCCTTATGGTAATTACACTAACGATGCGTTCCTTTTTCTCATTTTCATAGGGGAAAAAAAAGGAAAAAAATCAACGGAGAGAAAGAAAGAAAAAGAAACTCAGTAGGGTTCTCCTCTTAGACGCCATATTTGTTTAATGACGTGGCATAAAACGCGAGCATATAGAATCGCATATCATTAACATTAATTATAAAAAGTGACTACGGAGCGGTGGGTGAAAACTTTGTTGCAGTGTTTCTTACGGGGAGGATCTCAAGAGTCAGAAGTTTTTCGGCGAAAAATCGATATCTTCTTTACGGTATCGCGAGGATAGGATGGAGGATAGATTTTCGATAGAAGAACACGTGTGATCGGCTCCCACCCCCGTTCACCCATCCCAATTTCCCCCCCAGTCTCGTTTAAAGCTTTTAAAGTGATCCTCTTATACACTCCTACACAAAGCTACATTTTTAGGTTAGGGGAGTTAGGGGCTAGGGCCTTGTATTCCCGCAAGGAAAAACGTTGCGCTCGCAGGGATTAACCCAAATGGTAATCCCGTAGGCAAAGCACTGCCCTCAACACGGGGTATATTATGTTTTTACAGCGGGGTTCCCTCCCTCCCTCTCTTTTCCTCCACCTCCGTACCCCGTCACTTGTTCGTGTTTGCTTGCTTGTTTGATCTTTGCACGCGCTTCAATTGTTTTTTTTTTATTTCCCATCAACGCTAGTCGCTCGCTCGTTCCGAATGTCTACACGTACCGCCACCCCCTTTCCATACTGATTCAATTTCAATTGTGTACACAGTATTATCTAAGTTCACAAGCCACCTTTACATGGACGGAAACAAAACTGATCTAACTCAATAAACAGCGGAGATATTAGACCCCGAAATAACGAGGTGGCGATAACAATGGACACCGGCCGCCATATTGCATCCTCTTTCTATTACAAACGAGATTTTCGCCGCTGGTAATTTGTTATACGTGTCAAATCGTTCGTATTTTCTCTGTCCTCCTCACTGACCATTGTATTCTATCATTGTGCCACTACTAGCCCAGTATTAACGACCTTCGGAAGAGGGAAACTCTAGACAATCGCTCACAGGTCTGATGACGACAGTTTATATCGGAATGAACCGTACGAGAAATTCTTCGAGTCTAAGGAAGCGGTTTTTGGGTCAGAATTATACTAGGTGGTCGGTCACATCCTGATGTCGTTTGCGCGTGCTGCTGGTATACCCCGCGTGGCTAATTGACACGCGATATAAGAGAAGGGTATCACGTTGTGGTAAAGACACGTATACACTGTGTGTACCGAATTACATTATAATTTATAACACTCCTCCTCCTTCTCGTCCTCTTCGTCCTACTATTCCTCACCGTGCCACTGAGCTATTGGTAAAAAATTTCACCGTGATAAATCTGAAATTTAATTCGCCCCGGGGTATGAAGAGAGAGGAGAAAAACGAGCGGGAGGAAGAGGAATGAATAGAGTGAGAGTATGAAAAACGCGTCGGGACCCTCGGCGGTTGTTAGAATGCGTAAAAAACCGTATTCAGATCCGCTGAAAAAACATGAAGAGAAGAGGCGGAGAGGGGGCTTTAATTCCGGTTATAAATTTTTTAACGCCTCGAATCGAATCCCGCTCTCTTCCTGCTTCCCGTTTTTCACTCCGCGCACCATCTCGCTGTGTATCCAACAGTCGAGTTAAGTTCTATATCGTCTAAGTCGATAGTGTTTTGTTTGACCCCACGGAGACCAATACCGTCTGTCCCATGCTCTTCGGGGTGGCACTGCACTGCTGTAGTCAGCGAAGCAAAACACACTCGAGGCTCAACCTAACCGGGCCGAATCGAGTGTCACTTGTTTTCACCATCGGCGCCAAAACTCCCCAGGGATATGCCGGGAGTGAGTCTATACAGGCTCTTCAGGGGCTCGAACCTCCTCTCAACCTCGCCTCAAATCGATACTATGTTTTGTTTTTACGATACGCCATAAAAGCCTCTTCGCTTATCCTCCTTATTTTCACCATCGACACGTTATTTTTTTAAAAACATTTAACCCTCGCTCTTCGTCATCCGGACCAATCGATAGTTCAGTTCCATCTCTCCCCTCCTCTGTCCTCTCTCTTCCGGCACTCAAATCTGCAGTCAATTGTTTCCAGCTAAACTGTTTGCCTTTCAGAGAGAATGAGAAACAGAGAGCGAGAGAGAGAGAGAGAGAGAGGGGAGTGCACAGCACCCCAAGTTAAGCCGTCATGTTTACAGAACTAAATAGATGAGGAGGAAGAAGAAGAAGAGGAGTCGACGTCGTCGTCGTCTGTTTGTAAATGAAGAATTTGAGAAGGGGATCGTTTAGGCGAGAATACGGATCGGATCGGTACCGAAAATAGAAGAGATGATGAAGACCGAAGACTGGACTCGGGGCTGGACTGGTCCAGAGTGTGTGGATTAAGATTCAATACAGATTAGTTCATCTAGTTATAAATTCTGCCATGTAATGATTGCGCGACTTAGTTGAGTCGAGTTGAGTTTTCAATCTTCGGTGTCTTACCAAAGCGATCGAGCTTATTACCTCGAGGATGAGAGGCAGGAGGCGAAAACAAGACGAAGAAGACGACGAGGAGAAGAGGAGGAAGAAGGAGCGAGCGGTGCATGGTATGGCGGGTTATTGGACCTGTGGTATGATCTAGGTGAGGTTTTACAAACCGTCTCATGAAATTAAGACGCTTTCAAGGGGGTGAGATAGGTTTTCAATTTGAAAACAATTAATCATCGCCGCCTTCCATACCGGGTAACGGCTTAATTATAAAACAATCACGTGCGCCTTGGACGAAAGAAGAAAACATCGGAGACTCGCTCGAATCTCTCACCCTATCCTCTTATTCTAGTCAGTATGTGCTAAATCACCTTCGGGTCGTTTGTTACCTGCCCATCCATCCGTCCGTCCTTCTCTCTCTCTGACTCTAAAAGAATATGTAGCCCCGGCTATCTGGAGAATCAAGACGGTCGAAGACACGAAATGAAACACCATCTCCGAGAGAATAAGTAAAATAAGAAGAAGAAGAAGAAGATGGTGGTGGTGGAAAAAAGACAAAGGGATTAAATCCTCGCGGATGGGCAGTAAAGAATTTCCCCGGATACCCGCACATGATGAAATTGATCGTTTAGTCGAATCGGGACAGTGGCTCGGTTTCTTGTCATCAAGCGTTCCGTTCCATTCTCCTGGTCCAGATCCTGGTCCTTATCCAGAAAGAATCTCGGAGATATGGATCTAGGAAATCTGGAACGGTATCTTCATTCATGCGGTTGAAGAAATTTCCTCTGTTTACAACGCCACACAAAGAAAAACCCGCGCACCGATGTACCACCGAGACATCTTGGGACCTCCGCCGGTGCACTGCACTGCACAACGGTGCACATCAGCGTCGGTTACTACCGCGCGCGGTCAGATTGTCAGTTGTTTAATTAAGCATGAAACAAGGGAAGTTTAACTGGGAGTTTTTGGGTAGGGGCCTTACGGACACCATAGACGAAACCGCATGGGACATTCGATACACCCTCATGGCCTGTGGAGGAGTGGAAGGAGGAGGCAGAGATCCCTTTATGAGGTAGTCCTTGGAAAACACCCTGCTGAATCCCGAGTTGAGTAACCAGATACCGCATGATCTCGGAACGTTCAGGTTCACGTTCTTCGCTTTACTCGCGCTCGGAGTTGGAACCCTATATCACAGGTGGTGATGGCCGTGGCATTATACACACATACCTAGGCCGGCGGGAGAGGGACAGGTAAAAGAGAGTGCAGTAGCCGAAGGGAGGAGGAGGACGTGTCTGGCGGAGAAGACCGGCTGCAGTAATTACCTAAAAGCTTCATCTGATCTAATAAATAGTTTATAACGGAGGTGTTGCACTCCGGACAGTATAACAAGCCGTAAATCTCACCTCTTCAGGCACTCACTTATACTCGTATAATAAGAAACCGGGTCTTATTCCAGAGCGGGGAACGCGGTGAACGGTGAAAAATCGATACGTCCATCGCTAATGTCTCAATCCTCATGTACAATTAGTAATTAGCAAGTTGCAAGGTGCTCCTCCTGCCCATCGCATCGCATCACCGTCACATCGCATCGGCGAGCCTCCCGTAATGCCCAGTGTCAGATTCTCCGAGCTGAGGGATCGCTAACGAGCCCGGATAACGAGAGGGTACAATGGCCAATCTTGACTCGCACGGATTATTGGCGAAGGCGATACATCGCGTGACGATCACTACTTGGAAATGAAATTCGCCGGCCATCCGATCACCTAACTGCACGGCGTCATGCATTTTTCGGTACTTCCACGACGCTCCTTCCACATTTCCATAACAGGACTCAGCATTGAAGCTGCTCTGAAGAGGATCAGTCAATTTCGGTACTGTCCAAGTCGTTTTTTCGCTCCCTGAACGGTTCTTCGACTTCCAGAAACCACCACGAAGAGGACCACATGATTTCCCGGACTGTCCAAGGGATTTTAGAGTTTTGGAAGCCCTTTTCTCTTCTTGAAGAGCATATTTCCGAACGTTTTTCACGATTTTCACTGAATTTCGGGACTGTCCAAGTGATTTCTTTGCTCCCTGCACGGTTCTTCGACTTCCAGAAGCCACCACGAAGAAGACCACACGATTTTTCGGACTGTCCAAGTGATTTTTAATTTTTGGAAGCTGTTTTCTCTTCTTGAAGAGCATATTTCCAAACGTTTTTCACGATTTTCAGTGAATTTCGAGACTGTCCAAGTGATTCTTCATTTTTGGAAGCCGTTTTCTTGCCTTGAAGAGCATATTTCCTCACGTTTTTCACGATTTTCAGTGAATTTCGGGACTGTCCGAGTGATTTCCTTGCTTCTTGTACGGTTCTTCGACTTCCAGAAGCCACCACGAAAAAGCCCACACGATTTTTCGGACTGTCGAAGTGATTTTTAACTTTTGGAAGCCGTTTTCTTTTCTTGAAGAGCATATTTCCGAATGTTTTTCGTGATTTCTTGCCTTCCCGGGCATCTCGCGTCTCCCGTCCAGTTTGTAGAGAAGGAGTAGGAGGAGGTAAGCTAGTGGATCTACTGCGGCGGTCTCGTGCGACGGAGCGTGATTAATATGAAAGGTTCTAATATACTAAAGCAAAACGCCTAACGCGTCACGGGCCCTTTCCTTTCCTTCCCTGCCTTTCCTTACCTCATCTGCCCGGCCGGTCTCAACGATATTTCATTCTATTCGAAGAACAATGTCGATGGAAGGTATCGGTTACCTTATGACCCCCTTTATGCGCTGAGTACTCCTTTCAACGCCTCGAATCTTTTCACTCTATTTATGCTGCTCCGCAGGCTTTATCTTCCCTTTGTTTTACGCGATCCCCCCATCGCCCGGAGACCAGATCTCTAATTTTCTTCCTTTCTTTATTTCACCGGGCATAATACGCCGCTGTTTCTCGCGGCTAATGAGCAACGATTATTGTGTCTCTCGCCTCGGCCAACAATCGACCAGGTCCTGATCCCGAAATCGTTTATTTTCCTCTCTCCATCTACTCCTCGGAAACAAAAGATGAACCGAAATGACTGACTGCCGAGAGATCGCAGTGGCCTACGACCGCTTCGTCAGTTTCTTCTCCTTATCGGATATTCGGAGGAAGGAGAAGTAGGAAGAAAAGACGTAAAAAATGATGATGATAGAATAACGGACAAAGAGGATTGAATCGAGCGGAATCCATTCCACGAATAGAATTGCTAAATGCACGCACGGCCTCGCGGACCGCAAGGAATCGATCGACGTACGCCACGCACATATACGAGACAAATTAGTTACTTGTGGTCCAATATCTACCCCCTAATATTTCGCCCCATTCTATGCCAGTGTCGGGACGTGGGGGAACCCCCGTAGGGTTGGTGTGAAAACAACCTCTCGCCGCTACTGGTGCCGGCAGGCCATGGCACCAATGTGAAACAAAAAGCCATTCAATAGACCGAAACGCAAGTGACAGATGCACCGATACACGCTCGTATGAAACATTCGCTGAAGGACTAGGCGAAGAAGAACGCGGAAAATAAAAAAAAGAAGAAGAAGAAGAAGTGAGAAATAACGACGACAAACCCCACCTGTCCACCGGCTCGAACTTCTTCCCATATTTCTACTTACGGGTCGGCAATTACTTGTTTGTATTTCGATTGGCGTTATAATATATATAGGCCGCAGAATGGTGCTAATTATTTTTCGATCTGTTACCCCGGGGGGCTGGTTTTAGTCAATTTTTCTTCGCCCCTCCTTTTTTCCTTTCGTTATATTGATTCGGCGGGAATATGGAAGGAACTAATAGTTACCTGTCCCGTGAACGCGTTCGACCAACGCACGCCTCGTGATGGATTACTTACGTCAATAGTCGTCGCCCTTATACCAGCGGGGGCGAAACGTATTAAGTCTTTGTTTATACAACGCGACGATTTGTCCGACTGACGACCCGCGACTCGAAGGAGTCCGCGTTAACCGGCTCATAAATCGCGCAGGGTAGCCTCGGCCGAAAAATTGGAACCAGTCATAATCGTGCGATCAAGAAGAAGCGGAGATCGCGTCGTTTGTCAGGGCGAACAGGTGCCGGCTAATTACTCCGGCCCCAGTCCATGCCCGGGTGGCTTCGGCCAGGGAAGAAAAGGACCGGGATAAAAAAGGGTGGCCGCACCTGGGAGCTTATCAAAAATCTGATAAAACCTTCGGGCGACTCGCGTGTTGTTAGTTTTATTGTCTTCGTTCTCCACTTTTTTATCCCCCGGGCGGAAAACCCTCGCAGATCGAATAGAAACTCTAACCAATACGGAATCAACGAACGGTACACGCGTCCTAGTCGGGGCTATGCCACGCTCCCTTCCAAACTCACTCAGCTCTCTCTCTACGTCTGGTGGTTGCTTCATGCTCTCAGAGATTGCTTGGGGGCTTTTCGGGCTCGGTTGTGTATATATATTGAATAACTCGCTCGCTGGACCGCGAAAATATACGATGAATTCGCCCAGAGACGAGGACTGAGCTCTCCGCGTACGCCGGTGTGTATGGATTCGGTCTCGTCGCAGGGTTCGTCCCGACGGAGGCCGAGGCTCCTCGTTGATTTTATCGAAACGGAACTAGCCTTGCGGACTATCTAATCCTGGGATTGTTTTCTCGCTTTACTGGGAGGCGATTTCGTTCCAAATTTAACCCGGCCAGACCCCGAAGCGTACTATTTTTAACACGAATTCGACAAGTTTCGCAAGACGTAAGACTCCGCTAGGAATTGAACAATACATTAATGGCTCGTCGGGAATCGAGCCGGCTGTTTCTTAACCAATCGTAAGAAATACTAGGAAGTGATTAACTCCGCTGCACACTGCAGGATGTTCCGGAACGATTTAATTTTATATTAACCGTAAACAAGCCTTGCTCGCTGACAATACAGGATCTAGAAATATGTTATTCGGAGATTATACGCCGATATCTTTCACGGAGTGGAAAATAGTTTAAACAAAAGTTCCAGCTCTTCAATAGACACGGCTTTTATCTTCGGGCAATTTTTTCGACAGATCAAAACCTTGAAAGATAATCGAGGATGGAAAGTAACAGTTCTTCAAACTATAACACCGCATATTCGGACTATTTTGTATCGACGATTATCTCGAGATCTTGAAGTTTATCGGGAAAGTGTTTCAGACAAAGATTGTAGCCCTTGAAAAGACGCGGCTTTTTTGTCTGCGCTATTTTTTGATAGATCCAACCCCGTAGAAGATAAACACGGATGTATAGATCCGGGAACAAGAGTCATCGCCACGAATCATAACGTTTTAGTTTCCCGATTATCTAGAGATCCTCAAGTTTCTCGACAAAATGTTTCAGACATAAGTTGTAGCTTTTGAAAAGATGCGTCTTTTTTGTCCGAACATTTTTTCGATAGATCCAACCCCGTAGAAGATAAATACGGATGTATAGATCCGGGAACAAGAGTCATCGCCACGAATCATAACGTTTTAGTTTCCCGATTATCTAGAGATCCTCAAGTTTCTCGACAAAATGTTTCAGACATAAGTTGTAGCTTTTAAAAAGACGCGTCTTTTTTGTTTGAACTATTTTTCAATAGATCCAACCCCGTAGAAGATAAATACGGATGTATAGATCCAGGAACAAGAGTCATCGCCACAAATCATAACGTTTTAGTTTCCCGATTATCTAGAGATCCTCAAGTTTCTCGACAAAATGTTTCAGACATAAGTTGTAGCTTTTGAAAAGACGCGTCTTTTTTGTCCGAACATTTTTTCGATAGATCCAACTCCGTAGAAGATAAATACGGATGTATAGATCCAGGAACAAGAGTCATCGCCACAAATCATAACGTTTTAGTTTCCCGATTATCTAGAGATCCTCAAGTTTCTCGACAAAATGTTTCAGACATAAGTTGTAGCTTTTGAAAAGACGCGACTTTTTTGTCCGAACATTTTTTCGATAGAACCCAAGCCTTAGGAGATGAACGAGGATCTCGTATTGAAAAATTCGTCAAAGGTTTTTTTTTCGCTAGGAAAACGCGGATATGTAAGTCCGTGCATTGAATCGTCTGGGTTTCCGGGAATAACAAATCCCCGAGCTCTCTAATTCGCAATTAGAAATCTGGCTGGAGGATGTCACCGGGTTTTCCCGACATGACTACGAACAGTAAATCTATCCGGGCGCAAATATGCGCGAACGGGTCTGGGAAAATCCCGAGCAGGTATAGCTGTCTCCGTCCTAATTCTCGCAGTTTGAAGGAGTAGAGAAATTTTCATGCGTTCGTACGCGTTTAATACCCATTAGCAATGATCGTGGCGAAACAGCAAAGGCTGTATAATAATAAACAAGACGGAGAAAGACTCCGGGGGAACATAGAATCGAATTGTGTGAATTTTACCACCAGCGAGACGCGTACCTACCTACCTACCTACCAAACTTCTACCACCAGGCACTCGACAGGTGGTAATCTACCGAAACCATGCCACCGCACAACGGGCTATCCGCTCTTTAATGCCCTTCCTTCCTTATTGCGGGGGATTCACCCCGGGGAATACCCTAGCCGACTAGCTAACTAGCTCAGGTGTTAACGGGGGCTCCAACTGCTCCTTTAATTTGGGTGAATTTATGCACGTGGGTGTAGAGCCTAGAGTGTGCTTATCAGTTCTCCTCCCGCTTTAAAGCCGAGTTTTTAGGAACGCGGAGAACGGGCAGGCGGGGGCTAGACGGCGGGGAGAATCGCTGCTTAAATCATATTTCGGAAGAGCTGGGGTTAGGTAATTTGAAAATCGTGAACCCGACGGGAGCGGGCGAGCCTGGGCCACGGCTCTCCCGGCGGCGTTATGGTGAAATGAAATTACGGAACCCTCTTGCAGATTGTCCTCGTCCCTCGGAACCGGCGAGGTTCTGCTGTGCTAAACCCTGCGAGCATCAAGGCAAGGCGAACCAAAAGCGACAAAGGCACCTCGTTTGCCGCTTTGGTACTGGCGCACGAGCTAATCGTAACCAACACAACAATTTATGGCTAACCGCTAAACGCTACATCCACTAATCAATTCTCTATAAAGATTAACCCGAGGGTCAGTCTTTGAACGCGGAGGGTTAATACCCGGCCTTGATAATCCGCGTTTTTAACTCCTCATGCGTCGCTATTCGGACATGAAAACTATCGGGATTAGACCAAAGCCGGGATTCAAGTCCGCCGCAAGTTTCTTCGCCTGGAATTCCGGTCTATCCAACCTCTGGGATTCGCGACGCTTTGATTCGCGGATTATCCCGAGATCCTCGGGTTTTATCACAAACTGTTTCATACAAAATTTGTAGCCCTTGAAAATGCGCGTCTTTTTTGTATCAACGATTTCCCGCTGAGTCCAACACCTTACAAGATAAACGCGGATGTATGGACTCGGGATGAAAACTCGACGTATTGTCGAGATTCAATTTCCCGGTTATCTCTGGACCCTCAAGTTTCTCGAAAAAATCTTTCCCGCAAAGATTTCAGAACGTGAAAAAACGCGTCTTTTTTGTCTGAAGTATTTTTCGCTCACTTCAACCCGTTGGAAGATAAACGACGATGTGTAATGCCCGACGAAAACTCAACGCCTACGTGTCACCGGGTACTTGGATTTATTTCGAGCGATTATCTTCGAATTCTTAACTCTCTCGGAAAAGTGTGTCGAGTAAAAGTTTCAGCCCTTGAAAAAGCGCGTCTTTTTTGTCTGAAAAATTTTTCGCTTACTTCAACCCGTTGGAAGATAAACGACGATGTGTAATGCCCGACGAAAACTCAACGCCTACGTGTCACCGGGTACTTGGATTTATTTCGAGCGATTATCTCCGAATTCTCAACTCTCTCGGAAAAGTGTGTCGAGTAAAAGTTTCAGCCCTTGAAAAAGCGCGTCTTTTTTGTCTGAAAAATTTTTCGCTTACTTCAACCCGTTGGAAGATAAACGAAAACCCAACGCATACGTGTCACTGGGTACTTGAATTTATTTCGAGCGATTAAACTTCCCGATTATCTTCGGATTCTTAACTCTCTCGGAAAAGTGTGTCGAATAAAAGTTTCAGCCCTTGAAAAAGCGCGTCTTTTTCGTCTGAAGTATTTTCCGTTTACTTCAACCCTTCGGAAGTTGAACGAAGTTGTTTCCAATCTTAGGCTTATAACTCACCGATTTTTCGCTGCGGCTGCCCTGTCTCTCTGCCTCCGATTTTTGAACCAGTTGCCAACCTGGGTGGGAGTGAGCCCCGTCGCTGCGGCAAGTTCCCGTTTTTTCGACGGATTAGGATATGGATCCTGCAGGTACCATTCCCTGAGCAAAGACCTGGTCCGTTCCTTGAAGCAGTGTGTCTTCTGTTCCCCGTCCCATATGGTCCTTGGCAGTGGGAACTTCTTTCTGACTCTGTACTTATCGACTGGCCCGAGTTGTCTGCCCCGCAATTTCTCGGCCTCCTGATAGTGCGCCTCAAGCCACATGGCCTGCAGCTTCCCATGTGAATCTTTGGTGAATTTATGCCTCTCAAGTATCGCGTAAAGCTCGCGAAAGTGGCCCGAATGGTAGGCGACTATCGCTCTGGCTCGCAGAACCGCCTCGCTTTGGTTTAGCTCTTGGATATTTGGGTGTGCCACTGGCAGACTCCACAGAAACCTCGCCAGTCTTTCAATGTCTCCGCTTTCCTCCAGCGTTTCGCAAACCGTCGCCACTTGGCCGACCGTGAACGAAAGGGTCGGCAATGCGAATACTGGCGCCGGTACTATGGGCCCGTTACTCGTCGCTCCCGTACTTCCAGTTCCAGCTGGAGCGACGGCCGACATTTCGCAATATTTTGTCACGGTGTTTTAAGCCGGGGAAATTTTCATCCGGAATTTTTTCTCCCAGAGGCCTTGTTATCACTTTTCGATCTAAGAAGCCCCAGGACTTCGTTCCGATGTCCTTTTCACAGCAACGCCGAAGAGTCTCCTCTTCAAGGTCAGAAAAGCCTTCAGAAAACGTTCTGCGGAGTTCGTCAGAGGCCGAAGCTGGGCTTCTCTCGTCAGGAGCTGATCCTGGGAGTTCTTCAAGGTGCTTTCCGAAAGCCTCTTCAACAGCAACCGCCGGACAGACCCTTTCCAAGTTCATAAAAGCTTCCGAAAACCGTTTTCCTCTTCTGGGTATCGCCTCGTCACATCGTCTCCAGAATCGACCGTCGGAAAGGCCCTTCGAAGTCGAGTAAAGCTTCGAAAAATCGTTTCCTTCGATCAGCCAGCGATCCGGATCGATTCTTCGTCTTTCAGTTCCGGGTTGGAAATTTTCCCGGGATTATATCTCGGCGCTTTTCGTCCTCAAGGCTTTCCAAAGTGGAATAAAGCTTCCAACGGTCCAGACCGCCGATCCGAACCGCCTTTCCCGTATTCCCTCGACTTTATCTGATTTCCAAAAGCGCCTGAAGCCGTTTCGCGGGAATAATTGTCACCGATTTCCGCACCCCGCAAAAGATCTTCGAGTCTTTTCTTCCACGCCGTCTATTAAAAATTAGTACGTGATCATATTGCAGTTCGTTAATTATTTCCCCCCTGTTGTTCCTCTCCACTTTACATCTGATACTATATATGTGTGTATGGATTGCGACGGATTATTAAATCCCGATTACCGTTTTAAATATCAATCTTAATATCCCCTCGATTAAAACGGCGGGGCGTTGAAGTCACTCGATCACGATCATTTCAGCTGTAGCATCTCCGTGCAATGAATAGACCGAATATGCCACCATCCACTGTACTTTTTTTTAAACTTGCTTCTAGAATATCGCATTTGTATTTAGTATAGTTTTATTTTATATTTATTCAATTATACCTTATTATCATTATTATCATTATTATTATTATTAATCGTATCACTGTGAATAAAAAAATTAATTTATATAACAAATATCGAAACCAAAATGAGTTTTTCTTCTTCTTCTCTCCTCTGTTTCGTTCTCCAATTTTTCTCCCTCTTATCTCACATATTTATTTTCTTCCCTCGGTTCTTCGACGATATTAGGAAACGATCGGAACCAATTCACTGATGGGGGGTAGGGGCGGGGGTCTCACTGACGATTGACGAGTAAAAAAAGCAAAAAAAAAAAAAAGTAGAAAAATCGTACTAACTTCACTCCGCGCACATGGATCGATGAAAATTCGCACACAGAATTTTGTCAATATTTTTCGTCGCTGCGGGGGTGGTAGAGGGGGGGAAGAAAAATATTTTTCTTTATATCGTTCGAAAATTTTATCCGTTTTTTTTTTTGGTAGATGATTTTTGATTTTTTTTTTTTGATCGCAACGAATGAGGAATAAACTTTTTTGATTTATTGCGAATGCGATTGGTAGGATGACGGGCGGCGATGATAAAAACACGCGGATATTGATATGATACAGGATGGTCACAGAGTCCAGTTTTTGGGCTGTTGCTTCGGTCGGATCAGATAGCAAACTGGTTTCGTTTACAAGCCTGCGTCCCTACCCCAGGTCTCCCCTTCATGATACGTTTGTCCGTCGAGGCCTGCAGGAGCGAGGAGAAGCGGCACCACCACCACCAGCCTCCGCTAGCCTCCACCACTACAACCGGCGTTCCGGAGAGGAGGCTAACGGCGGAGGAGCCTAGAATTCTGAGCTTGGGAAAAAGCGGGCGTCAGAGAGAGACAGAGAACCGAGCCGGGGCCCGCAGCTGAGCAAAATGTCGGCCAATGAGGGAGCCACGTCGACGGAGAAGCTCCACTATTGGCCAGATCCTATCCTCGTAACCATGACGACCTTTATTCGACCTGGCCCCTCCATCGCCCTTCTCTTCCGCATTGAACGCGCGGACGATTTTGCTCCCGGTTTAATTATAGCCCCCTCCTCCGACCCCCTCCAGGAATCGTAATACAGGAGGGAGGATACCCCCTCCAGAGATCACCCCCCACCCATTACTCTTTCGTCCATCGAGCCGGGAGCCCTAAAGTCGAAGTAACAACCCACGCCTTCCGCGGAACGACGCGACTTTCTCGTCATACAAGGACAGGCCTCGATGGAAGCTGCGGGGTTATGGCTGGGCTATGGAAACGCTTTTATCTCCGGAACCCGTCGAGATGGGGAAAAGTTCGTTCTTGCATTATTTGTGCGGGGTTTTGAGACCTTCAATTTGACCCCTTGTCGAACTCGATGCGCTCGTTAGTTCTCGAGATGTGGCGGTTTTTACACCCGAGACGCGGAATTTCCACTCCTCACTCTCCAGTCTTGAATACACCGCCTCAAACAGTGCGAAAATGGGCTTCGCAATCCTTGAGGGACTCGGGGACGGTCCTTATGCGGCGTCGCGACCATATCGAGCGCCGGCGGAGCGCTGGTTCCCCGCTATAGCCGGTGGATTCGCAGCCCTGTCTCGTTCCGATATTCCTCACCCCGTTCCATCCGGCAGGACATGTTCCCGGCCGAATCGAGGAAGGCGAGTTCCTGTTATAACCAAGATCCGGGACTTTCCCGCCTGGTATTTAAGTCCCGGCCTATAGACTGTTTGGGATTTCTAAGTGTCGAGAAGACAATGGGGGTACCAGCAACGCGCTGCGGGGTGCCCTTTGACCCACGTCGAGGTATTTACACTAAGTTCCACTGCAGCTACGCCGCGGGGATTTGGCCGGCGTAAAGGTGGCTAAACCACCCCGTATATAAGACGCCGAGGAAATACAACTGCGATTATATTGTCGCCGGGGCCAATTAGCCCTTTACTGGTGGTACCATTCACCCAGCTATACCTGCGCGTACAACTAATTTCGGGAAATCTAACTCCAGACACATTTAGAAACTCATGGGAAAGTCCCGTCCGACAAATTTCAACCCCGGCTGCAGGTAGGCATCGCGGACTTAACTCTTACCGGCTCGATTCAGACATCGCCTCGGAAGAGGGGTAAAAAAATTATACAATTATCAGCATTTGCTAAAATTTGGCGGAAAGACTCTTTTCGGATTTCACAACCTCCGGAATACCTTCGTAGCCGATCCCATAAACGACAGCCTCGATTCTGAGCCATGTTAAATCCATGAAATTTAAATAGCCGATAACTTCTACAAATTTTGATAAAACTTGACGAAATTTGGTGAGTTGTTGCTTGACAGTGACGAGAAAGCTTCAGAATTTTTTCAGAATTTTCAGTCACCGAAATCAAAAATGGCTGGGATGATTCTATCAATGTCTGATTTTACATAAATTTTAAATTGTCGATAACTTCTACAAATTTTGATAAAACTTGACGAAATTTGGTGAGTTGCTGCTTGACAGTGACTCAAAAACTTCAGAATTTTTTCAGAATTTTCAGTCACCGAAATCAAAAATGGCTGCGATGATTTTATCACCGTCTGATTTTACATAAATTTTAAAAAGCCGATAACTTCTACAAATTTTGATAAAACTTGACGAAATTTAGTGAGTTGTTGCTTGACAGTGACTCAAAAGCTTCAGAATTTTTTCAGAATTTTCAGTCACTAAAGTCAAAAATGGCTGCGATGATTCTATCAACGTCTGATTTTACATAAATGTTAAATTGTCGATAACTTCTACAAATTTTGATAAAACTTGACGAAATTTGGCGAGTTGTTGCTTGACACTGGCTCAAAAACTTCAGAATTTTTTCAGAATTTTCAGTCACCAAAGTCAAAAATGGCTGCGATGATTCTATCAACGTCTGATTTTACATAAATTTTAAATTGTCGATAACTTCTACAAATTTTGATAAAACTTGACGAAATTTGGTGAGTTGTTGCTTGACACTGGCTCAAAAACTCCAGAATTTTTTCAGAATTTTCAGTCACCGAAATCAAAAATGGCTGGGATGATTCTATCACCGTCTGATTTTACATAAATGTTAAATTTTCGATAACTTCTACAATTTTTGACAAAACTTGACGAAATTTGGTGAGTTGGTGCTTGACACCGGTTTAAAGGCTTCAGAATTTTTCCAGAATTTTCAGTCACCGAAATCAAAAATGGCTGGGATGATTCTATCACCGTCTGATTTTACGCAAATTTTAAAAAGCCGATAGCTTCTTCAATTTTTGATAAAACCTGCTGAAATTTGACGAGTGATCTTACATCATCGGTCTACGAACGTCAGAATTTTTTCAGCATATTGAATCATCGGAATCGGAAATGGTTGGGATGTTTCTATCTCGGTATAAATTCATGACGATGTTTAAAACGCGATAGCTTCTAAAATTCTCTATCAAACTTGATGAAATTTGGCGAGTCGGTGTTCGCCATTAGTCTACGAGTCTGAGAATTTTTTCGGAATTTTTGACCAACGGTATCGAAAGACGGTGTTGATTTTATTAATCTTCTAATAAATCCGCGAGCCGTAAAAAGCTTTTTGAATAATTGCCAAAAGTCTGGCTACTCCTGAGTTTCTCCTAATAATCATCGGCGAAAGTGAATCCAGAATCTGTAGCGGAATCTGAATCCCATGTAAGAGTGGCGCCAAGGAAGTCCTTCTTCTTCTTCTTCTTCTTCTTTGCGGCGAGGTGTTTACTCAGGGGTTGACGCGAGACAGGAGGTTTTAAGGGGGAAATGGGGAAAAGGGGGTGAAATTTGAGGTTCATCCCGTTACTCTCTCTCTCCCTGCTCGGAGGAGCGGAGTAAAGTAAGTCTAGGCGAGGCGAGGCGAGACTTTGGAAAGGAAGAAGAGACGGAGAGGAAAGAGGAACGAATCTTTCCGCCTCCGACGTTCAGGCAGGCTCTTCCTCGGAGCTGGATGACGAGGCGCATCTGGGATGGCGCCATCTCGATTTGTTTGTTTTACTTCGCGGCGAACGTTCTGCCTACCTACCTACGTATCCCCCTGCCCTGCAGGAACCCCATGCCTCTGCCTCAGCCTCCACCATCGCCCTGAGAATTTTTTCGGCTAATGAGGTTGTCAACGGACGTTTAACCACCCCGACTACATAATAAACTCAATCTTTCTGTCCGCTATGACAAAATACCAGACGCACATTACGCTCGGACTGAAACATCACTTATCCAACGGATCAAGACGTCTGACGAAAATATTTATGGGAGATAAAAGACGCAGGGTGTCTTCCTCTACAAATTCTTCCCCAACCATTTCACCCTGCGATACTTCCCTGGCGAGTTATGGCTTAGAGTTTACTGTTACAACTCCTTCCGGATGGAATTTCGAAAATTTAGAATCATGCAGTTATTTCGGGCAAGGAGACACGCTACGAAAAAACTCATAGGACATAAAACGCGTGTTTTGATACGTTCTACAAAATTTGTCTGAAACTTTTTTCGATACCATGCGTCCCTGTTGAGTCATGCTCGGAACTAGTGTCAAGCCTCGCGCGTCCGCTCCGCAGATCTAAAATCCAGTTTATTCGCCTTAAAACGATGTTCTGCAAAAAAATTCGCTGAATATAAATCGTGCGTCTTGAAGTGCTCTACAAATTTCGTCCGAAGTATTTTCCGCTAGGTCCATCAGCCTCGGAGATAGATCTGAAAGTGTGATGAGATTGTTGAAAAAAAATCGTCCAAAATGTGTAAAAATGAGATTATTGCTCTGTTAATGGCCGTTTGTTAATTCGTTGACGCTCGTTATGAGTTGGCGTAACAATTCGGCTACAACAGTTCACGGTGCATTCACGCACGTACCGACGAGCTGCAATACGGTAATAATAATCATTTAAACGGATGGTTAGCCAATTATCGAGTCATTTGTACTGCAGTGAATTGTTGGTACAGCTCTGCCTCCGGCCCCCGTACGTGCGTTGTGCTTAAATTTTCGAAAATTATTCATCGCCACTGCGTTAAACATATTTCACGCTCCCACGACCCGCGAGGATTTTCCATCGCGATTCGAACAGATTTGCTAATTATAATCTTCCGCGGTTTGCTCGGCGCGAAATTATTTCACGTAAACCGAATGGAAAATCGTGGGAAAAATAAAAACTGAAATTATGACGGCTTGAAAAAAAGGGAAAACGAATTTTCTCACAACGTCCCAAGAACTCGGCCCTCACTTACCGATTCTACGAGCACAGTGAGCCCGGAGACGAGGGTGTTATTGCTGTCTTGTCTCTGGAACGTCAGGCGTCACTCCCGAGACGCGTAGATGCGTCGGGACGCCAGGAAGTTGAACTGGGAATTCGATATCGCGAGGAGACGCCGCAGCCAGAGTCACAAAACTTCAAGGTGTTTGTTGTTACGACTACTTCTGACAATTTAGAGGAGTAACTTATGTCTATGGACAGACCGAGGCTGACTTGTAACACGGATTCTTAATGGTACTAATTCGGAGTGCGTTTACTTATCTCAATATTCAATTTATCTTTCACCCTCGACGATAAGGAATCCCAGAATTTGTCAGAATTTTGCAAACTGTTGTTCAATTTTATATCGTGAAAATTCGTAACATTTTCCTAATTTTCTCATCAATTAAAATGACGAAAATTCTTAGACTGCAGGGGAAACTAGTTTTTCTACTGACGAAATTAAGACTGATCAATTTTCTCGAAGAATCGTTGAATTTTGATCAAGAAAATTGATGGAAATTTTTGGATTTTCTTGTCAATGAAAGTCAGGAAAATTCTGGGACTAAAGAATCAGTTTTCTCGCCGAGCAAAATAAGAATTGATAAATCTTCCTGAAGAAAATTGATGGATTTTATTGTCAATGAAAATCCTGAATCAGTTTTCTTGCTGAAAAATGAAGTGAAAATTGCTGTATAATTCCATTTGGAAAATGAGGAGAAAAGTTTATAAAATATCATGGGGTTTCCACCAGGTCTATTTCGCAGAATTATAGTCGATAGTTGATCCTGTATAGCGATAGGCAATATAAGCCCTTTATAAGGTGTATTCTATGGGATTAGGTGTGAAGTAGGTGTATAGGTATAGATAAGCAATAAAATATGTAAATTTTCGAATGACATAGGCGGCATAGATAGCCGGCCGTTTTCACATCTGGAAGTAATTACATAGTTTCCTCAGGTGCCAAGACCCTGAGCATTGGCAAAGTCCAACTCCGTCTAAAAACCCACCCCACAAACGCGAAATGTACGTGACTATTCTCGAGGGTCGAGGATTAGCTCCGCTCATCATTTTTCCTGCTTTTCTATTCCTATATATACCTTATTCCACTAAAATTCTACCGTGCTGTAATTCTTCAATCGATTCCGGGAATTTTCATATTTACTATTAACATAGTCGCTATTTAATTCCCCTCTTCGTTTGCCAAACTTTGTAAAACTAAAAACAAAAATCTTCGAAAGAAAATTCAACATTTTTACCTCATTAGAAAAAATAAATAAATAAAGAAGATTTTTATTTGACGTGAAGAAAAAATTAGGCAGGTTCTTCTTTCATTTCAAAATTTCGAACAGTTTTTGCAAATTTTCTCTGACAAGAAACGCGACAATTTTTTACATTTTGGAAAGAAGATTCAACCGATTTTCTTCATTTTTCATTGAGAAAAAACTCTTATTTACGTTTTCGACGGTTTTCTTATCTTGAAAAAAAACAAAAAATTAGACAATATTTCCTCGTCGTAAATGAGAAAAAAATTTGTCCGGTTTCTACATTTGGGAAAGAAAATTTTACAGCTTAGAGATTTTCTCTGGGAAAATAGAATTGACAATTTTCTTCATTTGGAAAAATAGAATTGAACAGCTTTTCCTTCTTTTTCGACGACGAAACTTCTGTTCACGTTTTTTCAGGTTTTCCTTATCTTGAAAGAAAATAAAATAAAAGATCGAGTGATTTTATTCCTCGAAAAAAAGGAAATTCGACGATTTTCCTGTTTTCAAATAGAAAAATCCTAATTTTTCTTCATTTAGAAAAGAAAATCAAACAATTCCCAAATTTTTCTGGACACGTACGTCGACGATTTTCTTCGCATTCAGGTCCAAGATTGAGAAATCTTTATCAGCTGTATACTTTGTGGAAAAAAATTGGACAGGATTTCCACATCCACAAAAAAAAAAATTTTTTAATTAAAAAAAAAAAAACCCAACTTCTTATTTTAATTTTGACGATATTTCACAGTTTTCTCGTTATAGTTTTTCCGCAAAATAATCTCCAACCGAGGAGCCTAGTGAATGGGAGAGAAGGAAAAATTTGGAGCGATCGGTGCCTCGGATTTGGTAAGCGGCTTTCGTTTTTCGCACTTTTAAAATAGGGTCCTCATGATTTTCTCCAGGCTAAGGGATTTCCCCGTTTTACTCTAGTATTATATTATACCTATGCGCCAGCGGCCGTAGTAGGTAGAACGGTAATAATAGTTTTTCGGTACATAATACGTAAATACGTTTAGATACTTATACAGGGAGTGAAAATCTCTCTCTCTCTATCTCTCGCTGTATAGGTATATGCCTACGAGTATATATATACTTGCGTACATAATATCTGACTGACTGACACAAATTCACACCTCGGGATAGTGGATTATACAAATCCTACTGCTGCCGCAGGTATTGGGCAACCGCAGTTCCCCCCTTATTCTCTTCGCCCCTGCTTCGATCACCCTTCTGCTGCTTTACCTCTTAGACGCCATGTTTTAAAACTCGCTACAACTCATGAATAATTATTAGGGTATGTCGGGGAAAAATGGTGAAGCAGAATAAGATTGAAGAAAAAAAAAAGAAACAAAATACATTCTCGTAAAGGAGAAGACGAAAATTTTTCAAAGTTCTTATATCGGAGATAATTGATAAGTCTGCAGTCTTACCGATCGGAATTCAAAATCCGGCGATTTTTCACGCGGGGAAACTCGAAGTTACTGAATTTTCTCAACGAAATTGGAAAATCTTTGAACAGTCTTCGATTTTCGGGTCGAATTCCGCTGATTTTCTTTCAGGGAAATTGAAAAATCTTCAAGTTTGTTTAGAAAAATTGAAAAAGCGTCGATTTTCCTTCATGGAAAATGGGAAATCCGAGGATTTTCCTCGCAAAAAAAATTACACAGATTATTCTTTGACTTTTCCTCGCGAGAAGTGGAATAGTCTTCGATTTTCCGAACGGAAACTAAAATCTCGTTGATTTTCTTTCAGGGAAATAGAAAAATCTTCAAGTTTGTTTAAAAAAATTGAAAAAGCGTCGATTTTCCTCGCAAAAAAAATTACACAGATTATTCTTCGACTTTTCCTCGCGAGGAGTGAAACAGTCTTCGATTTTCCGAACGAATACTAAAATCTCGTTGATTTTCTTTAAGGGAAATAGAAAAGATTCTTCAAGTTTTTCGAGAAAAATTGAATGATCTTTAATTTTCTTTCACGGAAAATGGAAAATTCGACGATTTCCCTGGCGAAAAAAAAAAAAAATGAAATCGTTAAACCGCAAATTTTTCTACACGGCATTATAAAAAAAAAAAAGTATAATAGACTATAATATCTATACCCCATATATGTTTACTTTTACATGTGTATGTTACATGCGTTAAAACGAATCGAGGACTCATTGATGCAGAGGTAATCCGGTTCGGCAGCGAGCTAGGTATATATACAGTAAATATATATATATATATATGTATAGCTACTCTCGACCGATAACATCGCCGGATTTATTTTCATTATTCATTTTCACCCCGGTCCCTGGGCACCAGATACTTTTAGCTTTACGGTATGTAGTACCTAGTTAGGTGTGACCTGGACACAGGGATTACACGCCTAAACTAAACGCGTACCCATGTCCTCAGATTTTCATGTTTGTGTCAACTTTATCTGATATATTGTCAAAAAAGAAAAAAAATAATAATTACTTCAGGCGCATGTAGAAAAATCATTTTCTCAGTTTTCAGCTCTTTTTTGTTTTTTTCAAGAAAAACTGATACTCACGAAATTCTTTCGGATAGAATAGAGAAAAATTTTGCATACTGTTGGCAAATTTTTCAATGAAAATTCTGATAATTAGTTTTTCTACCGACAAAATAAAGACTGATGAATTTTCTTAACGAATTGTCGAATTTTCATCGAGAAAATCGTTAGAAATTGTCGGATTTTCTCGTCAATGAAAATCCGGAAAATTCCTAGGCTGTAAAAAATCAGTTTTTTTTCTTTTTTCTACATCGGGTCTTTTTGAACGTTTCACGAGTAAGAGCTGGGTAGACCGCAAGCATTATAGTATAATATTTATTCCGGAGGATTTGGCTCTCGCCAAATGATGGTTTTGAGTTAAATATCGAATTACAGACATCCAATATCCGTCTATCTACGTCCATCCGTCCGTCCCAAACGCGGCAGCAGCTCGTGTAGCGAGATACTGTACGCTCCGAAATATTCTATTCAGGTAGAAAACGATCGGTATAATAAATTTACCATGGGGAGTTTTACCACCGTAATATTATTTACGGCCACGCATACGTGTGGAGGTATACTATACGAATTATACGCAACGTACATTTACCCAATATCTCATTTAACGTACACCCAGTGGGTATAGCTAGTCCGTAACTATAATCTATACCCTGTAACCCAATAGCCTTATGGTGGAAAGATCATGGTCCCCGTACAAAGGATCATCGCTACATCACACGCGATCAAGAAATACGTCGAAGCTCACGACGACCTCCGAAATTTCCCTAAAAATTCGCTCATTTACTTTCCTTTCGTTTTTTTGAAAATCTGAGTCATTGAGAATCTCCTCAATTCTCTTCGTTGCAATCGTCTTAATTATTCTATAAAAAAAGGGATAAAAAAAAAAAAAAAAGAGAAAATACTGAAAGTTTTTGAATTTTTATCGCAAATGAAAAGAGAAATCAATTTTTTTTTTTCGAACGACCGACTCCTCTCTCGGCTGTCTTTCAGGGAACAAATTTCAAGGGTTGTTTGCCCATTCGAGAAGAACTATTTTTCGATTTTCTAACAACTTGATGAAAGATTGGTTCGTTAAATTCTCGGCTGTAGCGCATCGGTTGAAGTTGAATGGGAGATTTTTCATTGGGAATTAATCAGGCGTGTGTACAGAGTCTATTATTTTCTATTCGGTTACTAACTAGCCTATGAATTTATAGAACCGACAAAGAACAGAGCTGGTGAATAGAAAGGAGATACGTGAAAAGAAGAAGGGTTGTTTTTTTTTTTTTTTTTTTTTGCGGCTCTGAATTAATCACACACGTGCTTTTCGGCTCCCTTTATCGCAAAGGCTTGTCCATTCGTTGCTATTCTTCTTTCTCAAGCAGTGAACAGCACTCCAGAATCAACCCTCTCCATATTCTATTCAAAGACACGAAAACATAAATCTGAAAAAAGAAACAAAGAAAGAAAAGAAAGAAAAAAGAAGAACAAACAATTTTTACACATTTTTAATTTATTTCAAAAAACGAGAAAAACGAGTCAAAAATCAGAAATCTTATCGTTAACTTTGTACATTGTTTCTCTCCTTCTATTTCTACTTTTCTGACGCTCGTTTCATCCCTCTCTTCTTTACCCTCGATCGATAAGTTCGTTTGAAGTTATCGTAACGCCTGCATGATAGGCATTCAGATTAACACAGGGCTGTTATCTCAGTCGGCAATGTCTGACTGTTCGAGAATTTTATCTGTATCGTTTGAATCGGTGGTTAAATTTTTGTACACGACGGTGTCGACGCGTCTCGATTTCGTCTTCCATTTCCTCTTTATCGGTTCCGTGACGAAGTAAGTAACGGCCACGAGGAAAACGACGAGGGAAAACACGCCGAAGGCTAGCCAAAGGCCGAGATAATTTATCCCTTCGCACTCGAACTGGTCGGTGGAAATTTCGTAGACACGTCTGTCGCGCAATTCATCCGGCGTTTTGCACCTGGGGAAAGAAAAATCGTTACAGCCAATTTTTTCACCGAGAAGAGAATGCCGGAAATTAAATCAACCGCCATTTTGTCTCACCGCATATCATCGCGGTAATTAATCGTCGAATTAAGCGCCAGGATCCACTCCATACCGCAGTCACAATGCCAGGGATTATCTTGCAGATCGAGAACCGATGCTCTCTGCATTATCGACTGTAGGTCAAGGCCGATTTTATCGACGGAGCAGTTTCTCGCATAGATCCGTCTGAGATCTAGCAACAGATCGGCGCGGGTCGGTAACGCAGTGAGTTTCTTCAATCTCGGTGAATTACTGGCAGATAAAACGGTCAGCTTCTTTAGTTTCTCGAGCTGATTAAAGTCGATCGATTCGAGCCTGGGCATGGAGTTCATGGTGAGAATTTGCAGGTTTGGAAAATCCAGTTTTTCCAGGAGAATAATCATCGTCGATGATATATCGAGCTTTTCTATACTCGCTGGTAAGGCGGGCAAACTTTGCAACGGGTTTGAGGCCAGATTAAGGTGTCGCAGTTTTACCAACGGAGTGAACAAGTCGGCGGGAAAATTCGAAGCCGATATATCGCCGAGGTTCAAGTCAACGAGGGATTTCAAACTCTTGAAGGCGTCGGCGTGGATCCTATCGCCTATCGGGTTCGCGTTCAATGCGAGAAAGTGCAATTTCTGAAAACGGAATAAAAATTCGAAACGTTTATTTATTTTTTCTTTCTTCGTTTTAAAATTGACCATTTTGAGTTTAAAAATATTTTAAAATTGCTCCGCGCTCACCTCGAGATGTTGAAATGTCTGATGAGTAACGAGCTCTACGATGTTGTCGGACAAGTCGAGTATCTTTAATTTGGTTAGATGCTTGCTGAGCGCGGTGTCGTTCAAAAATCTCAATTTATTATGACTGACGTTCAGTTTGTATAAATTATTGTTATCCTCACAGAGGAAATAAAATCTCTCCAATTTGTTACGCGACAAGTCTAATATCTCGAGTTTGTCAAGCTTTGCCGAACAGTCGACGAAATTGTCGAACAAATTTCCCGCCAAATTCAACTCCGTAGCTCTTTCAACGGCGTCTGACACCGAGCCGTTTAGATCCGTGAAAAACTTCTCCTTCGTTAGACCATTCCAAGAAAGATCGAGCTGCAAAAATAAAAAAAAAAAAGAAAAATAAAAATTAAGGTTTTTTTTTTTTCATTTGAGACAAAAATAATAATCGCTGTTCCTTCTCGTTTTTTTTTCGAATAAATCGAGACTTTGGAAAGAACAAAAGGTTCTTTTAAAATTTTCAATAATTTTTCTTTTTTGTAAAACGTAAAACACGAACCAAATCTCCAGTCGTTGAGCTAGCGGATATTGCGAAGATGAAAACCACTTTGAACCACATAATATCGTCTATGCGTTTAATTATTGTTAAGATCGTGGAAATTTTTGATGATTCCTTACGTTGAATGAAAAATCAAGGAATTATTTGAGTGGAAAACTTTACGACTGAAACTGCAACCGAGTTAATTAACGATCGTCGAAGTACTAGGGCAGCGGAATGGACGAGGATTGGAAAGATCGTAAGGTCAATATCGAAAGGGTGATAAATCACGTTTAAATACATGGATAGATAATTCATACACAAGTATAGGTATAATCTTATTATAAAGTCTCTGACATTTGTAGAAAAAAAATTTCTTAGTATGTACGAATTATCTTCGTAATACAATATTGTTTTTCTTTCGAATTGAATTTATGTGTTTTTCGCGATTATAATTAATCTTCATTTACACTAATTATAGCAACGATTTTTATTCTCGTATAAGGTCACTTCTCCCACTTCTCCCACTCCAGATCGATGTGAAGTTTATTTTTTCAATTATCTATTCTCACGCCGGCTTAATCAATTTCAATTATTTTCACCGGGCAAAAATTTTATGCAAAAAACATTGTTCAAGGCGAAATCGAAATGCGATTATCGAATTCTCGGTGACCCTATTTACAGCTGAGACGAAAAATATTCCTATTTTTCACAGCGAGATTATCAGTTTTCTTCGCGAATTTGAAGAAAATTAGAGAATTTTCATTTAGGAAATTTAAGAATTGAAGTTTTCTTTAGGAAATTGAAAAGATTCGTCGAATTATCTCTGGAGAACTGAAGAAATTTTCGTCTTTTCTTTGTGAAAAATGGAAAATTCTCACTTATTTTTCATCAAGAGATATAAAAACCTATACGAGTTTACAATTGCAAGATGAAAGAAATCGTCGAATATTAATCCTCTCTTTTGGAAAATACTAGAATTTTCTTCACATAAAATAGTTTTGTTATATTATTCGAATTTACATTTATCCAGAAGTTTGAGATTTTGGAATCTATAAAAACGATACACGAATCCTTGAATATATATATTTTTTTTTCACGTCACGAAAAGCAGCGGTATAATAATATTTTTACTTCAAATGACAAACCAACAGCAAAAATTTAACGAACAAATAATTAAATTGATATGTATATAAGAATAGAATTGTTGTTTCTTATTTCAATTACAATAATTTCTTTTTTTTTTTTATTCATTATTCTTATGTACAGAAAAACATTATAAGAATTATCACACATATTGTTTACCAATATAATTAATATACTCAGAAAATATATCAGCTAGCGAATTGATCAAATTTTCACGACTGCAAAAAAAAAAAACAAAAATAAGTATTACGTAAATAAGCAAAATGGAAAAGTTTAATTGATCAACAAAAATTTTCACGATCATCGGGAAGACACTCAATAAATCGTCTCGACATTAGTGAAAGAAGCAAAGTACCCAGATTCGGTGAATAGAGAGAAAAAAATTTGTTCGGATTGAATCTGATCCGAGTCTGAAATCTGTAGGATATTTTTATGGACCTCGAATCTTTGGATTCGATTAGACGAAGAGTTCCTATTTTTTTGCTACTTGCGGAGTGCCAGCGGTCGCCTTGAACACTAGAGGATTGGAAACGCGGAAGATGCTGGGCAGCATGGTGGCCAGCGTTCCAAAAACCTCTTCAGACATCCCCTGAAACATGGAGAAGTAGTTTCCTCAACCTCTTCTCCCAGAGATTTGGTAAAATCGAGATCAGCGGCTCCAAGGCTCACCTTTGGGACCAGGAATTGGAGGTTCTTCAGCTCCGCTCCGCCCCAGGAGGCCATTTCTATCATGAAACCCTTCACACACTTGAAGACCAGCTCAGCTCGCTTCGTGCACCAAGCCACAGTCATGTCCTGTTCGTGAAATGTCCGTAAAACGAATGTGGAATGGATCAAAAAACCCCATCCTTACCTCGGACATCTCGTGGACCAAGAGCACCGGAATGGTCAGGGTGGTCACGTCGTTGCTGCAGGCCGTCTTCAGGATGTTTCTGAGCCCCAGGATGGCGGGATGTCGAGAGTTGATCTCCCCTGAAAGAATCGTGCAGCAAAATCCTCCCCGAGTTCAGAATTCTGAAGGCACCTCTTACCTGATCTTAGAGAGTCCTGAACCACCATGTGGAAGACGATGTGGACTTGGGCGAGGTTCGAGTGACGGGTGATGAAGACATCTCCGATCTGCAGACTCTTGCTACCGGTTGACTTCTTCGCCTGTAAACGAGGAGCGGAAATTTAATGAACTGCTGGATGAGGATGAGGAGAAAAGCCTCGCATATCCACCTGCGGATCGCTTCCCTCTCTGTGATGGGCTTGTCTCCAGGCCACAACGTCCTTGACGTCTTCTCTGAGCTTTTCTAGCTGCTCGTCGATGGCAGGGAAGTGGAATTCCGTGGTCAGTTGGCAGATCGAGCAGAGTTCTGAAAGGGAATGTCAGTGAGTGGGGGAAAATCAAGGGGGAAATGCCTCTGACCTTTGGTTATCCCGGAATAAGATCCGACGTGGTTGTCGCTGAGCAAAACCAGGCCGCAAAGGTCATTCGAGTAGAGTCCGAGAGCCGTCTGGAGCCTCTGAGGCGTGGGGTCCAGCCTGGAATAACAATATAAATATCCGGGCTGCTGATTGGCCGCTGATCCCAAAAATCTCACCCTGAATCGCCTCTCTTCGTTTTACAGAAGTCGAAAACATCCCCGGTCATTATTCTAATGTTGTGCATCTGCTTCATCTGCGAGCCCAAGTGGATCGTGAAGCTCTCCTCCAGCTCGGGGAAGTCTGCCGCTCCTCCTCCGCCCTTGGAGCCCCCGAAACTACCCAAAGTGCTTCGCATAGGCGGCATTTGCATCACTGGTGAACTCCTGGAGTTTTTCATCGATTAAACAACATGGAGAGGAGGATTCTGGTCGGATTGAACATGCCTGGGTCTTCCCAGCCATGGGGATTGCCATCACAGCATTGGAAAGACATTGCATTTGCAGCTGTGAAGACCGCAGCATGTTCAATTCCCCCAAAACTCAGGCTTTCCGAGCAGAATCCAGCCCTGGACCTACACTGGCGTTGGCAGCATGTTGGTCTGCTGTTCTTCGAGCAGTCTCATGATCCAGTTGCGGTACTGCCGTCTCTGCTCGAGCTTCAAAGCGTCCAATCTTGAGCCCCAGTGGCCCTGGAGCAAGCTCTGCTCCTCGAAATGTCTGCCCAACATGTCGTTGATGGATCTCTCGGTGGAACCGGCCTCCAGAGTTTCCACGGCGACTTTGACCTCCTCGGTTTGCCTTGAAAGGAATTTTACCATGATAGAACCATAGAACGAATCGAAACCCTAAGGACTGGGAGAGGCCGTTGATCACGAACTTTTTTGTCAGTTTTTCGAACTCTGCATCCCTCTGCTGAACCACGTCCGTGACAGCCCTGCCAAACTCGTGCTCTGCTTGGAGTATGGTTTCGAGCGAAGGGGAATGCACGAGTCTGTGATAAGCGGCGGCGAATAATTCCTCGTCAGTTGTCCCGCTGGGTTCTGCATAGGCGGCAGTCTTCTCTTTGTAGATCTTCTCCCAGCTCCTGATCACCTCTTCGACGTCGGTATCTCCGTTTTGGGCAGCCTTGATCAGGAGCTCCGACTTGTCGTCGTGGTATTCCAGGGTCCATTTATTGACCGCGATTTCGAGGGAGACTAGCAGGTCGTTTTCCACGTAGCAGGGCAGCTTGAAGGCCGAAATTATCCTGTGCGTCAGTTCCTTTGTGGAACCATGATGCGGGATTCTCAGAGGGATGGAGAGCTCGTATTCCTGAGACGTTGTACAGGTCGGGAATTTGAACACGAATACCCTCTCGACCCCGTCCTTGTCCGACGTCATCTTTCCCCTTTTCAAATCTTCGATTTTCGCGATTCTTACTGCTTCGTGTTCGAATTTCCCGCCTTCAGTCAGCGCGGACGTAACGCCATCTGTCAGATCTAGAACGAACCGAAATCCTCGGTCGGTAACTCTGCTAAAATTAATACAAGACAGACTTGAATCTTAGATGTCTTATAAGTCGTTACTGGGAGAAATAAATTCGCTGTTAAGTCCGAGCGACTTACTTGATCCAATACGACCCGATATTATGTAAACTGGAGAACGCAGTTCTTCTGTTTCCCGTCCGATGGCGCCACCGCCTCTAAAAGAGGCTAAATTCTGACTGGCACTAGAACTAATCGAAACGATTGAATTTCGAGTAACTTTTAAAACCCTTCCAACCCCTTAGAGTCAGAGATTATTTTCGGAATGAATTCCGGCGGTTTTCTCGAGCCAAAATGCAACGAAATTCACACTTTTCCCAGCCTCTCACGCCCCCTGTTTACGCCTGTCAATTACTCCGGCTACGATTCTTCGCCGCCTGAAATCTACGACCAAAGCTTGTCGACGCTCCGCCATCTTGCATCATCTAAGGATTCTGAAAGCCGTTCAAAAAATCTCAAAGAAAGCGATTATCTTTGAATTGAGATCAGAGTTTCTTTATTCGCCTGAAAGAGGAGCGATTCGTGTAATGATTTCGTTCGATAATCGGATAAGAAGATTCGTTTTATGGGTCAAAAATAGGTTTGGGTATTCGGCGATGACGTCAGAGCGAGAATCGATCGGAGCCAGCCAACTTCAGAATGTTTTCAATGCGTTTTCGAGACTCGATTATCGGCTGCATCGTCTCCTCTCGATATATCGATAAGATTTGCCGGCTTCCCAACTTTCTTGAATTTGTAGTCAAGGCTGTGATCGTTTATTTTGCTTCAGAGGTGAGATTGCCGCGATGAACGACCTGCTAGAGTCTGACGATAATATCATCGAGCTAACGGACGCCGAAGCCGAACTTTATGACAGACAAATTCGACTCTGGGGACTCGAGTCTCAGAAACGGTGAGAAAACGCAACCTAACCTCAAACCTAACATAACCTGAAATTTAATTCAACGGCAAGCAACTATAGACGAATTTCGAGGAGATATTTTGTCCGGCTCATGGAATTATTCAAATAACTTCGGATTTTGAAAAACAAAAATTATTTTTTTTTTTGAAAAGATTTGGAATTTTGGATTTGAATTAAATAACGAACAGAATTTGCTTGCGATGCTTCGATTTTTGAATTTCAGCTTCGATCTGAATTTTGTTTTTCATTTCAATTAGTTTTTTTTTTTTTTATATCGATTCCCGCGAAATTTGAAATCGTGACTGGGCCTAGTTTCATCTCACGGAAAACAGAAGCGAAGAAAAAAAAAGACGCTAAAATTTGAATCGATCGAAAACCTATACAGAAAAAAATAAATAAATAAACAGGGAGATGATAAAAATCTACTGTACGAGTTTCTTTTTCATTTCAGACTGAGATCGGCGAAGATTTTGCTGATCGGTTTGAACGGTTTCGGAGCTGAAGTAGCCAAGAATATAATACTGGCCGGGGTGAGGTCGATAACGTTCCTCGACGATCGTGAATTGTCGGAATTGGACGTATGTTCGCAATTTTTAGCGCCAAAGGATGAGATGGGAAAAAACGTGAGATAAATGAAAACGAGAAAGAAGAAAAAAATAAGAAAGGAAAGAAATAATTTGTAATTGTTTTTTTTTTTTTTTTTTTTTTTTTTTCTCAGCGTGCCGAGGCGTCTCTGCCTCGAGCCAAGAGTCTGAATCCGATGGTAGACGTGGTCGCTGACACGGAAGGCGTCGACTCTAAGCCAGACGAGTTTTTTACCAATTTTGACGTAGTCTGCGCCTCCCAGTGTTCGATAAAGCAATTGAAGCGAATAAATGGAATTTGCCGAAAAGAGGGGGTGAAGTTTTTCGCCGGCGATGTGTGGGGCATGTTCGGATACACTTTCGCCGATCTCGGAACCCACGAGTTCGTCGAGTACGTAAAAAAAACAAGAAAAAAAACAAAAAAGAAATTTGAGAAAATTACAACATTTTTTGTATTATTATTATTCTTCAAGGGACGTGGTTCAGTCGAAAAAGATTCAAGCCAGCGAGGGCGGAGATCAACCCGGTCCATTGGCCAAAGACAAATTCGAAACTGTGACGACTAGTGTCAAAAAAACTGCCAAGTTTGTAGACTTCGAAAAGATACTCGACATAGACGAAAATCTACCGAGGGACGGAGAGCCTTATTACTTGTTGAGGAGTGAGCATCAAATCCGATCTAATCGATTGATTATTGATTAACAGGGTCGGCCGAATAAACTGGCTAATTTTTTTTTTTTCGAAAATTATTCCCAAAAACTTCTTCTTTATACTAAAATCTTAAAAAAAGTCTTAAAAAAAATCGGCTCTTGATATTAATATCCAAAGTTTGCTAATAGTCGTATTTATTATTTGTCATTTTTTCTTCGATCTTCTATATCTCGAGAACCGATCGACTTGGAAAGATTTCGCATCGACATTTTTTGTTGGAAATTGACCGCTCTACAAAAAAGGTCTCTTGGTAGTTTTCGATGAGTCTAACCGTTTCCGAGTTATTCGGGTTATTCCGATTTTTGGAATAAACAGGATAACTTCGGAACGGTTAGACTTATCGAAAAATACGAAGAGACCTTTTTTGCGGAGCGTTGAATTTCGGAGAAAAATAGCCTCGCGGGATCTTTCCAAGTAGACTAGTTCGCGAGATATTAAAATAGCGAGTTTATCTGGCCCACCACTGTCGATCGATAACGATCAATTGACTAATTGACACCTTCTCCTTTTCTGTTTTTCAGTATTATTGAACTTCCGTGAAAAACACGGACGCGATCCATTGCCCAGCGACCGCAACGAGACCGCTCTCAAAGAAGAGGCTGCTGTCGTTATCGAGAAATATAAATTGGGGGATAAGATCGATCATTTGATAAGGTGAGAATTTTAAAGACGAACTTTTTATCTTTATACGAAATTTCACTCAATGGAGAAAAAACAATTCAAATCATCTAAAAATGTGACAAAATTGAGAGAGAGAGAGAGAGAGAGAGGAAGAGAAAAGAAAAAATTCCAAAATTCGAATAATCTAAATATTGTTCTTTCAATTATTTTTTCTTTTTTTTTTCTTACTGTTTCAGCGAGAATCTTTACGCCCAGATAAGTCCGGTGTGTGCGATAGTAGGCGGCGTTATGGCACAGGAGATAATAAAGACAGTATCACAGAAGCAATCACCGCATAATAATCTATTCTTATTTAACCCCGATACCATGTGCGGGAAGATACTGTGTCTCGGACAAAAGTGAAGAAACCAATACCCTCTATACCTACTTGTATCGACTATATTTTTATATGAACAAAAAATCGTATCATTTCAATTTCATTTCTCCATTTTTTTTTTCTTTCTTTTTTTCAATGATAATAACGATAACAATAATTTTCTGTTACAGTTTTTGCTCTTTTTTCTATTTTTTTTTTTTAGTTCGATTTATAGAATAACGATAACTTAAACCTGTATTAAAGATAATAATGATAAGTAAAATTTGTAAGACGTAAAAAATTTCGAAAGTTTTTATAAAATAAAGAAATAAATTAATAAAATTGTTGGTATATATTTTTTCTTTATTTCAACAAACAAACAAAAAACTCTTCCCTTTCCTTTTTTTTTAAATAATTCTTCGTTCAATTATTGGAATAGAAAAGTTTTAGGTTTGTTTCAAAATTTATTCGTTCAAGTCTAATTCCGAATCAAATGAAATAGACGACGTCATTATGGCCCCCGAGAGTTCCGTCTTTCACAGCCCTTATCTCCGCAATCATCAGCTTCAGGCTATAGGTATTGGTATGATTTTTCATGCGAAATTTGATGTTCTATTCGATACCGGAGTGAAAACTGCAGGGACCCGTTAAAAAAACCGAAATCGACCTTGATTTGACCTCGGCAAGGTCACGTGGGTGGGATTCAATTCGGTCAAGTTTCTGCCACCTTTAAACCCTACAACTTTCGTAGGAAACATTTTTCGATGTGTCTTTCAGGTCTCGAGATATTGCCATGGTTCGATAAAAACCAATCTATGCACTTGAAGGCAAAATTCATAGAGACCATTATTGTAGAGACTGATATTTCGCATCTTTTGTTTCCCATAAACTATTTCGTAAAACTTACCGTTTACGATTTATGGCTCATTTAATGAACAGGTTTTATTGATTAATCCAATATTAGAAAAGTTATCGGCCGAGATAGAGAAACCTGTTCGTTAAATGAGCCATAAATCGTAAACGGTAAGTTTTACAAAAAAGTTTATGGGAAACAAAAGATGCGAAATTCAATTTTCTACAATAATGGTCTACATGACTTTTGCCCTAAGGTGCATAGTTGCCGAGTTATCGGCCAAAAACTTTTTTTCAAGATGGCGTCTGAAAACGTCTATTTTTACTGGCCGAATAAAGGCTGTTGAGTAATTTTTGTTCTTACAGTTACGCATTGCATCGTATTGTACGTATAGTATAATACGACTTAACCACTCTGTAAATATGAAATTGGTTTTCCTCTTGTGTACATATATACAATCCATAACGTGACCTAATTCGCGTTTCGTGACATATTTAATGGTTCAGATTGCTCGTGCTAGGGTCTTGGGGCGAAGGGTTTTTTATTATTTATAATACATCCATATCTAGAGGTGATATAGAGGCTAATTCAGGTTCAGCCAGCCGAATTTCCGTGTGATGATTCCTCGTCAAATTCCGCGACTAAATTTCCTTTACCAAAAATTTCTGTCTCCAATAGTTTCCGAGCTACGGAAGATCGCAGTCGACCAATAGCGGAGCTTATAGATGGCGCTGTCGCGCAGGTACGAGCTGCGCAGCGTCCCGTCTACGCGCCGCGATTGGTCGACTAAGATCTTCCGTATCTCGGAAACTATCAGTCCCTCGAATTTTTGGCAAAGGAAATTTATTCTTAGAATCCCGCGGGGAATCTAACCCTTCGAAATACACACACGGCTCGCCCGCACGATTTGAATCGCCCTGTATAATAACCGAGGAGTTTACCAATTCTATCGTTCGGAAATCATTTCATCCACATTCCTATTCTTATTATTTCTTTCTTACATTTTCAGTTTTCTGTTTCTTTCTTTCTTTCTTTCTTTCTTTCTTTCTTTCTTCTTCTCTTTTTCGTTTCTACGGTTTGCCCCTAATTTTTACGAGCAACTCTATACGGTCAGGGCACGCACGCAACTTCGTTTATATTCCTTCACTATATATATATATATATATATTCTATATACTGAATATATCTAGGTATATATTTTATCCCTTAGACTACACTACCCACCTCATCCTCTTCCTTTTTCGATTATATATCCTACCTAAGTAAACTGTCCAATAAAATTGTTTCCTCATAGTGTTTATTATTATTATTATTATTATTATTATTATTTCTTTCTCGCTCTCTTTCTATATTAAAATTAAATAATAATAATAAACAATAAAGGTGCGAAAAATGAGAAGAAAAATTCAATTCAATGGAAATTTGGCATCAACCGATTTTCCATGAATTTTTTTTGTATAATAATAGTAATAATAATAATAATAATAATTCTTCCATCATTGTCGAAGGTATTTTCTGTGACTCATTTCATAGGTACGTATATGGGTCTCGTACGACGTCTTATACTATATATATATGTATATTAGAACGAATGAGGTAAAGAATTATTTAGTTATACATAGGTATATGTATGTATATATGTATGAGGTTGTAGACATATAGTAAGTAGAGCAAGTTTTCGCGTGCTGGGGTAAGTATATATATATACCTTATATAGGTATAGGGATACATAAACGTGTGTAAAGGTGTATTGTGTATACCTAGGGACTTATACCAGTCTATGCGACTTACCGAATCGATTCTAGGTATACGTACCTAGACTAGGAATGTGAGATCTATGACCAGATTATTTGAATAATATATAAAAGAAGAAAAAAAAAAAAGATGGGAAAAAGAAATAAAAAAATAAAAGAGAGAGAGAGAAATGAAGTATTTCTATGATTCATGAAAATATTGAATCACAAGTTTATCCTTTCCGCGAGGTATACATACCTACATTTATCTATTATCCAGAGTGATTATCCTGCTTTCGAAGAAGAAAAAAAAAAACTAGAAGAAAGAGTTCAAAATTTCTATTTTTTTTTTTATATCTTCGTCGTCAGAAATTGGAAAAAAATATTATCGATTATTTATAGAGTTTGGAGTGTCCCCTTTGTCTCTGCAAAATCAACATTTCTGTCTTTGAACTTTGCAATCGGCCAGAGAGAGTTTTTTTTTTTTTTTTTCTAGAATTTCCAAAAATTGAAAGAATAAAAAAAGAATATAAGAAACGATCGTCTCTTGAAGTTCTGTATTTTTGTTTTTTTTTTCGAAAAAAATCGTGCCAGGAGCAACTCAGCTCGTTTTGTAAAATTATTTCAGAGGAAGAAGTAAGGATACATTTTTCGCGTATAAGACACGCGAAGAATGGGAAATGTTGGAATCTATATATCTGCATATATCTATATGTCTATCTTGAATTCCTGAATTCCTGAATAATAAACTTTGACTTTATAGGAATTTAGACAGTCCGAGTTATTACAACGATTGAAAACTATCTTGCTTTGCCAAATTTGACATATTTATAGAGAGTCTGTTTCGCGAAATGCAAATTCCACAAAAGCTGTTTCATTCCGATCGCAAAAATCTACAATAAATCACGGGAGAAAACCGCTTGATATAATTTCAAAGTCGTAAATAATTGACGAAATTTTGAAAAATTTATTTTCAAAAAAGACTCACATTTTTATACCTCAAGAAATAATATAATCGGAAATATCCTGTTCAGCTTTTACTCTTGTCGAAAATAAATCCAACCGATTCCATAAGTTATTCTATTCGTAGAATGGCCTGAATAACTTGCGAACGGTTAGATGTATCGAAAAATTACAAGAGGCCTTTTTTGTAGAGGGTTCAATTTCGAGAAAAAAAGTATCTATGCAAAATCCTTCCAACTAGATCAGTTCTCGAGATATAAAAAGAAAACGAAAATTGAAACTAGCAAAAATATATCTCCCATGTATTTTGAATATCTGTGCTATCCTCTGAATATTGAGATTAAAATTTGACCACGTTATTCGACTATAAAGAACAAGTTTTTGAAAGTGACTTGAGAAAAAAATTCAAAAAATAAAATAGTCCGTTTACTCGGCTCGCCCTAATATCTCTCTGTGTCTTCGCACGTGTTTCTCCGTCTCGTGTGTATCTATGCCCTTCTCCTCGAGCATATACATACCTACATCTACCCTCGAGGGCTTCACTGTATACAGCGAATCACTGAATTTTATATGAATATGAATTCGTCGCCCCCCTGCCTTATTGGGCAACTTAAATAAATTGCCCGAGGACAACCCGTACGTAATATACGTAGGTGTATGTACATGTGTGTATATAATACGCGGTATGTAGTATATAGCAGATATACGAAGTCGCGTACTGTTCTTCCGCTTCACAGCTTTTCCTATTCTCACCAGTATGGAAAATCGTCCAAATCCCGCTTAAAAAAGGTGGAAATAAATAGAAAAGTAAAAAATTGGGAAAGAAACTATAATTTTGAAATCTGAGTAAAACTACGTTTTTTTCATTTTCGTCAATCTTATTCACTTTTGGTACTCAATTTCCTTTTTTTCTCCTTTTTATATTTATATATATATATTTTTTTTCGAGGGGATCGGAAAATGTGTCATAAGTATAACCGCGAAGCAAAGACTTATGCGAGCTGTACGAGGCTCGCGCGTTTCGGCGTTATACTTCGTTGGGGTCTTAGGTAATAATTCAATCTTTTGTTCGATTTCGTATAGGAGAATTATTTCGGTTTGTGTCTAGAAATGCTTTTTGGATTGCCGTGCCTCTCTTACATCGAGTTCATTTTTTCTTTCTTTCTCTCCTTTCCTCGTCCCTTTCTATATACAGTATATTACATATCCGAGACTCGGAAAAATATGTTCAACTTCCTGCCTCCTCCTCCTCCTTCTTTCTATGTATGGTACAGTTTTTTCTTTTCTTTCCATTTTTCTGTCAAAAAGAAAGAAAACGTTTTATAGTATATACGTATATATATGTATAAAACAAGAGGGGCGAAGCGGAGAGAGAGAGAGAGAAACAAGGCCACGAGTCACTCGAGTGTAATAATTGCTGCTCCCGCACCAGCGGCGGAAAAGAGATTTCGATTTATTTTTCTATTATATATTTATGCGACGTATGTACATGTTTATTTATTGCATTGAGACTGAGTCTGGGCTTTCCCCGGAAATCTAACGATCAGAAAATTTCGATTTATTTCTTAGGATGCGAAGGCAGGATCTTGGAATTTTATTTTCCAAAAAGTTCGTTTCGAGACTGTTAAATCGACCCGTTATTGGCCTTGATGCGATGTATGCAACCCGAGTTATCAAACGCTGGAGAAACAGATTCGAGAATTTCAAATTTCGGAGTACTGTCCCTTTCGGAAAACTGCGAAGAGATTTGTACTGCTGAGAGAATTAATTCGTGTCTTTTCATAAATGAAGGAGGTTGCGGGAGATGTAAGGGTCTTGAGGGTAGGTCAAGGGGCAAATCTAATTGGATACGTGATACCTGGGGAAACCCTCTCTCACTTTCTCTCTCTCTCGAACCTAGCTGGTACATTTGTACGTGCTGTAATAATTCTAGGGAAGTAAACTACTCCGCAAACATCTCAAAAACCCGAGGATCGAAAATCCGAAGTCAGTTTTTCGCAGATATCTCGGAAACCGTTGAAGATATCAACTTTGAAGTGAATATCAAAAATGAAGCTTGTTAAATTTCCTATCAAAAAGGTCCAACGCACTTTTCCCCTATCTTGACTGGTTTTGCTGTATTTCAACCCAGAATGTGACAGAGTTAATCCAGGCCTTGCTGAGATTTCAGTTTTCGTCTAGATATTCAGCCTTGAAGTACAGCGAGACCGATAAAGTTAGAGGATAAATGTATAGAAGCTTTTTCGTAGAGAATTTAACGAACTTCATTTTTGATTCCCACCTTGAACTCGATATCGTCGACGGTTACGGAGATAACAGCAAAAAAGTATTTCCGAATGCGAATACTCTCTGATTTAGTTTTCGGTTTCCGAGTCTTTCTTCGCTCGATCCAAGGCTTCTTTTCAGCGGTGGTTCAGCACGCGGTGGTATTACCTAGTTGTATTCATATCCGATTGAAAGCGATTATTCTAACCACTTATCATCATCTCAAAAACCCGAGGATCGAAAATCCGGAGATTTCGAAGTCAGTTTTTCGCCGATATCTCGGAAACCGTTGAAGATATCAACTTCGAAGTGAGTATCGAAAATGAAGCTTGTTAAATTTCCTATCAAAAAGGTAGAACGCACTTTTCCCTTATCTTGACTGGTTTTGCTGTATTTCAACCCAGAATGTGACAGAGTTAATCCAGGCCTTGCTGAGATTTCAGTTTTCGTCTAGATATTCAGCCTCGAAGTACAGCGAGACCGATAGAGATAGAGGATAAATGTGTAGAACCTTTTTCGTAGAGAATTTCACGAACTTCATTTTTGATTCCCACCTAGAACTCGATATCGTCGACGGTTACGGAGATAACAGCGAAAAAGTGTTTCCGAATGCGAATACTCTCTGATTTAGTTTTCGGTTTCCGAGTCTTTCTTCGCTCGATCCAAGGCTTCTTTTCAGCGATGGTTTAGCACGCGGTAGTATTACCTAATTATATTAATATCCGATTGAAAGCGATTATTCTAACCACTTATCATCATCTCAAAAACCCGAGGATCGAAAATCCGGAGATTTCGAAGTCAGTTTTTCGCCGATATCTCGGAAACCGTTGAAGATATCAACTTTGAAGTGAATATCAAAAATGAAGCTTGTTAAATTTCCTATCAAAAAGGTACAACGCACTTTTCCCCTATCTTGACTGGTTTCGCTGTATTTCAACCCAGAATGTGACAGAGTTAATCCAGGCCTTGCTGAGATTTCAGTTTTCGTCTAGATATTCAGCCTTGAAGTACAGCGAGACCGATAGAGTTAGAGGATAAATGTATAGAATCTTTTTTGTAGAGAATTTAACGAACTTCATTTTTGATTCCCACCTAGAACTCGATATCATCGACGGTTACGGAGATAACAGCGAAAAAGTGTTTCCGAATGCGAATACTCTCTGATTTAGTTTTCGGTTTCCGAGTCTTTCGTCCCTCGATCCAAGGCTTCTCTTCAGCGGTGGTTCAGCACGCGGTGGTATTACCTAGTTATATTCATATCCGAGTGAAATTTGTTTCTCGTTCGTATGCGAGGATGCGTGAACTCTTACGGGCATGGAGGGCCCGGCTGGCAGGGGTTTGTACCTAACGTACCAACCAGAATCCCATAAATATGTAATAGCGAGTGTGTACCGTATAGCCCGGGGCCCAGTTTCGGGGTATATAGAATACGGCGAGAAAGAATAGGAAAAAGACCGAGAGAACGGGGCACGAGCGTTGGTCGGTATACGTAAATCACTCGAACGAAAAAGGACGAAGGAAAACACAATACGCGATATCCCGACGCCAGGCGACGCTTTTCCTTCTCCCACCCCCCACCCCCGACCCCGGGGCTACGCGAGTACTGCGAAAGGCAGGGAATTGCGAAACCCATAAGTCACTAAGTATAACGCGCCATGCTCCCAGGCTACTGTACGTATATTGCCAAAAAATACTTTAAAGCACCACTCTCCACGGCTGGGAATCGCGACGCGAGGATATCGCAGAAGACTGAACATACTCAGCCAGCTCACTACTCCTACTAGTAAGAAGCGCGTTTTAGCAGCTCTTAGCGTTTTTAGGGATCGACGATTTCTATTACTCCGTCTTTTCACCACTGCAAGTATGCCGTTCGATCAATTCTTTGATAAGCCGTTTTTCTTCCCTCAGAGATCATCAAAAGTGGCAAAACCCGAGGAAACTTACTAAAAATCACTTCGCCGTATTTTTTCCCAATTTTTATCTTTCGAGATTATCGAGATATGAATTTTGCAAAATACTCGATATTTGTTTTGAAAAAAATTGCAAAAATAAGAATAAAGATGAAAATCTATCTGGGATAGAATATCGGTGATTTGTGGGAAACCGGAAGAGCTTAACCTCGATTTGGTCTCCTCTAACGGACATAACGTCCGCTATTTCGGTTCCGATTTGATGCGGTAATATTTTATGGAGCTTTTGATATTTGGGGTCAGTAAACGACCCGCGAGTTGAGGGCGGCCAGTGGCCAGTCCACTACAAGGGAATGGGAGAAAGGAGCCTTTGTGGTCAAGGAATAGGTCGCTGAATATTGAACAGAATCATACCGCCCCTAGTAAACTCAAACTCGTCTTTTCCGTCTGCGAATTCCGAACGGTATAATTTTCGAAAATTCATTTTCCCCCGCCATTAACATCCGGAGGAACTGAACCCTTCGGATTATTTTTTCGCGGTTTGTTATCCCCGGATTTTTCAATCTTTGCCAAATTTTCGCTAAGACTTCTCCCTTGTTTCTTTCCGTCTGTTTCCTTCGCGCGATATGATTTCGAATTGAAGTCTAAAAGCTTTTTGGAAAGGGGTTGCCTCTCACCCTCACGAGCCGAAAGTAGGGGCTGGAAATCTGTGTTTCGGCACTAAATATCAGAGTTCAGTAATTTTCCTATTGCCTATCTGCAGCCCGAAGATGAAAAGCGGAAATGAATAAGTAAGGAGATATTTACGCTCCTGTTTTAGGGCTGTATCCGAGGGCTGGGGTTTCGGCTGGGGTTGGCTTACATTATCATCCTTACCCCGCCGCTGATGGTAGGATAGGCACAAGGTACACCGATGAATTTCTCAAACGAACAATTAGGTAATTAGACGCTCGAGGCTGCGCCGTAACCCATTCCCAAAAATCTCTCGAGGATTTAACCAGCCTTGTATAGATAATGCGATTAACAAAGGAGATGAAAAGATCTCTTTACAAAAGCCATAACTAAGAATTTCACGGGATCGCATTCTTCTCATTATATCTCCGAAGATATTGATGATATCGGGTTCAAGGTGGGAACCAAAAATGAAGCTCGTTAAATTATCTATGAAAAAGGTGCAATGCATTTTTTCTTCATCTTCATTCGTTCCGCCGGATTTTAACTCCGAAGATGGAACCCGTTATACAGACTTTACTGGAATTTCAATTTTCTGCTAGATATTTAACCTCAAAATACAGCGAAACGAAGGAAGATACGAGATAAATGTATTGGACCTTTTTTATGGGAAATTTGGTAAACTTCATTTTTGGTATCCACCTTGAACTCGATATTATCGACGATTACCGAGATATCAGTAAAAAACTAGTTTCGAGTAACTCAACTCTGGATACTTATTCATGTTCGGATTTGAGTGAAATTTTACTCTCGTTTTGATCCTCGAAATGCTTCGGAACTAGTAGAGATACGGGAAAACTGTGTCGAACCTTTTTCATAGAGAATTTAATGAGCTTCATTTTTGATCTGAGTCTCCAACTCGATATCATTGATAATTACGGAGCTATCGGCGAAAAAGTGAAAAGCAAAATGTAATAATTTTTCGGAGGCATAATTCTCGTGTAACCTCGAAATACTTCGGAACTAGCAGAGATACGGGAAAACTGTGTCGAACCTTTTTCATAGAGAATTTAATGAGCTTCATTTTTGATCTGAGCCTCCAACTCGATATCATCGATAATTACGGAGATATAGGCGAAAAAGTGAAAAGCAAAATGTAATAATTTTTCGGAGGCATAATTCTCGTGTAACCTCGAAATACTTCGGAACTAGCAGAGATACGGGAAAACTGTGTCGAACCTTTTTCACAGAGAATTTGATGAGCTTCATTTTTGATCTGAGCCTCCAACTCGATATCATTGATAATTACGGAGATATAGGCGAAAAAGTGAAAAGCAAAATGTAATAATTTTTTGGAGGCATAATTCTCGTGTAACCTCGAAATACTTCGGAACTAGCAGAGATACGGGAAAACTGTGTCGAACCTTTTTCACAGAGAATTTGATGAGCTTCATTTTTGATCTGAGCCTCCAACTCGATATCATCGATAATTACGGAGATATCGGCGAAAAAGTGAAAAGCGAAGTGTAATAATATTCCGGCGGCATAATTCTGGTGTAAAATCGTAAAAATTTCGGACTTTTTTCATCCCCGATTTGAAGAATTTCACGAGTAAAGACTAAAGAGTAAAGAATCTCGTTCTCGTATTATTATTCGCGTCATCAACATCTGGAGTTTATTTGTGATAATTTTCCCAGGATTTCGGTTCGCTGAATCCCGGCAGGAATAGGTTCTTGGGGGTTCTATGGTGCGTGCAGAAGATATACCCTTTGGATGTTCGTAGGAAGTGGGAAAGAGGGGGGGATACCTCATTTGAATCCGAATGGAGACGATTTTCGTTGAAGAGCCTGTCATCTCGATGGAGCTATAAGGTTCTCTCTCCAGAAATTGAGAGTTCGTCGGGTTTTTGAGGGGCGAAAGGGGACAGAGGGGCGAAAACAGGGTGGAAGCGAGACACGTTCATGTATATACGCATACTGGCTCCCAGAGACAACTGGGATCGCTTCACTTTTCCCCGCTTTCCACAAGTGCGATGATTCTCGCAATATGTCAACGGCAGAAATTTCTATTCGACACCCTATTTCCATCCCTTACCTATCCACCCCCTTTCCTACCACGTACCATACACCATAACGTGACATAACGTTCGCATCGTTTCTCCTACTCCTTTTTCTCTTTTTTCTCATTTCCTCAGTTTCTTTATTTTTCCCCCATTTTTTATTTTTTGATTTTTGTTCTCGATTTTAAACGAAAAATTTCTCACCAAGACGAGACAAAACCAATTGATTAATTTTCCTGTTTTATTACACCTCTAGGACTCGAAAAGATTTTTTTGACAACGATTTTTTGACGCCAAAACATATTTCAGACGACTTTCCAAATAGGGATAATAATCCTTGAACGACTCGAAGACTACAATGCATAGGTAGGAATATTAAAAAAATAATAATCCACATCAAACTCGAGTGGATAATAATTATACTGTCAAATTCAAATAATTACTTAACAAGGTGGGTGTACAGGGCTGATGCAGTCAGAGTCATCCCCTGCATCTGCCTCCTCTACCACCCGCTAAAATTGCAACAAAAAAAAAAAAAAACGATAAGAAAAGAACGAAAAAGTGACCAGCTCTCTTTAATTACACATGCAACGATTAAACGAGGCGAATATACAGGGTGATTCATATTAAGCGTGGTATATTCAGAGGATATGGATTCCCCGCAAAAATCCAAGACTAAATTTCCTTTGCCAAAAATTCGTGGCGATAATAGTTTCCGAGTTACGGCCGATCGCAGTCGACGAATCGCGGCGCTTGTAGATGGCGCTGTCGCGCGAGTGTGAGTTGCGCAGTGTCCCGTCTACGCGCTGCGATCGCCCGGCTAAGATCTTCGATAACTCGGAAAGTATTGAAGCTAGGAATTTTCGGCAAAGGAAATTTATCCTCAGAATTTGACGAGGAATACAGACCAACAATTCTGAATCACACTGTACGCGTGTATAGACCCTGGAGTGGGTATATTTCAGCGGGTGCACCAGAAAATGCATTTAATGAAAGTTAATTGGCAATTGACAACAAAACGCGTTTATGTACGCGTATACATATGCAGTATTAAGTACGTGGGTGCAATATATCGCTGAAGCTTTTAGAATTACTTTATCCGCACACATTCGCATGCATATTTTTATATACACTTTTGTTTGTGTCTATTTGCGCATTGGCCCGTGTTCTATATGCGCAGTGAACAATGCTATATACACGTATGTGTATATAGGTATGTATTTTCTAAATCAAAGGCGCATTGATGACAATGCTTAAGGATAATGGTCGTTGCAGTTGGTGTGTACGGTTATAATGGATCGAAAAACAATTCACGATGTATAAATTCACATAGGAGAAACACATGGGTATACGAATGCACATATGTGTGTGAGTGAAAAGTCAATAAGTCGCGGTGATCGTCGGACACACGTAGGTAGTGGAAGCTGGTAGTCGAGAAGGAGGAGAAAGAGGATGAGGACAATATATTAGTAGGCCATTATATAGTCAAGCACATAATTACTATAACGAATAAAAGCCCTTAGGAAGGCACGCGACCGCGCGACATCTGCTATATTAATAACAGCCATAGAATGAGAGAGAGAGAGGAGAGGAGAATCGGGAATTGTGAAGAATTATTTGATCACGTCGAAGTGTCACAGCGAGATCAAAAGACCAAAATAATAATAACCGACGTAATCGTCCCACGACTTTGATCGAACTCGAAAATTTGTTTTTCTGCTCGTTCTTAGAAATTTGACAAAAATAACAAAATGTTATTGGCTCTATTAAGGATTCTTTCCCTGGAACAGGATTTTTATACCGTGTATAAAGAAAAGTAAGAAAAAAAACGAATCTTTCCTCAAATTTTTTTTTTTTATGACAAATAGCTGTTGGAAAATTATTCGAAATTTGTTGAAAGTAGGGAAAAAGAGAAGCAAAGATTCGTTATGGAAGAGATCGTCAGCAGGACTCGGGTAATGAAAAAAAATAAATGAATAGGCTATAAGAAAGTCAAAACTAAGAATTTCACGGGATCGCATTCTTCTCATTATATCTCCGAAGGTATTGATGATATCGGGTTCAAGGTGGGAATCAAAAATGAAGCTCATTAAATTACCTATGAAAAAGGTGCAATGCATTTTTTCCTTATCTTCATTCGTTTCGCTGGATTTCAACTCGGAAGATGGAACCCGTTATACAGGCTTTACTGGAACTTCAATTTTCTGCTAGATATTTAACCTCAAAATACAGCCAAACGAATGAAGATACGGGATAAATGTATTGAACCTTTTTTACGGGAAATTTGGTAAACTTAATTTTTGATATCCACCTTGAACTCGATATTATCAACGATTACCGAGATATCAGTCAAAAACTGGTTTCGAGTAACTAAACTCTGGATACTTACGGAAAGAGAAAAATATATATTCTGTAGGCTAGGAGATTCGTTGAAATTAGCAAAAGTCGGTTTAAAAATCAGGAAACAACATAAAGGGTTTGCTTCTTCGAGATAGAAGGATACGGAGGCCTGTAGGACTTCCTTTCTCAGGATCAACAGGCGTGACTTAACTCACTGGGATTCATAAGATGAATAATAAAATCTCTTCTCTCCGGGGTATATTTCGGCGACATTAATACCGAAAGAGAGATAAATAGAGAGAGAAACGTTCTCCAAAGTGGCGCCGGGGGTGAAGCGAGTGGATATTAGTACTGCTAGCAAGGGATGAAGAGAATAGAATAAGGGAGGGAGGGTGGTTTGTTTTAAGTTTAACAGCTCTCTACTTATACTCTGATTCAAATTCCTGCCTAGAAGAAGAAGAAGAAGAAGAAGAGAGGCTTTAGAGAGAAGGAGAGAGCTCGGTCTTTGCAGTTCAAACCTCCATCTCGTTCCTTATGCTCCCTCTAATTTCACCCCTGGCTCTGTCACAGCTCCGGGCGTCATACCATCTCCTGTCTTCATTACTTTAATGGAGTGTGAGCCGAAAGTCGATGAACTGATCCCGTGCCTTGGTATCTAGCTACCTACCTTCCTACCGACCTGACTAAATCCATGGATAATACTGATCGAGGAGAAAACAACCGGAAGCAACCCCCGCGGGCATTAAATACACACAGAATAAACTCCAGGCTTTGCGTGAAGCAATTTCGACGCGATGTTTCCTCGGGGAAGAAGAGGATTAGCTAAAAACTTCATCCGATTCTTAGAGCCTTAAATTCTACGGATCAAAAAAAAAAATGGAATTTCTTAATTTTTTATCAATTTTTTGGAAAACTATCGAAGATCTTCACCAACGAGGATGCGATATTCAGAAAGCTGAATTTTCTGCTGCTCGAAATTCTCGTCCAATTTGCGAAAGAATTGTTTGTCTTCGGCGATAACTTCAAGCCACTAGAATCTCTCGCTTTTTTATCTTCTTTTCTATTAGTCCAGTCGAAATATTTTTCAAAATAACTCGCTTATTTGCAAGTTTAGAGCGAAAATGATGGAATCCAAAGTTGTTGGAAATTCAATTTCCCACAAGTTTGGTCGTTATAATTTTTACTCTAGAATCGATATTTGCAGAGTTATACTCAAATCAGGGGTATAGTTATACTCAAAAATTTTCACCCCTAATTTGAGTATAAGTCCGAAAATACTGATCGTAGGGTAAAAATGGTGACAACCAAAGTTGTAGGAAATAAAATTCCCTACCTGATTACCTCTTACCATTTTTTCGATAAACTTGATAATAAACGAGATATTTGTATAATGAAAAAAAATGTCACTCCTGATTTGAGTATAACTCTGCAAATATCGATCCTAGGATAAAAATTATAAGAATCAAACTTATAGTAAATTGAATTTCCAACAACTTTGGATTCTATCATTTTCGCTCTAAACTTGCAAATAAGCGAGTTATTTCAAAAAAACCAAAAAAATTCAACTTTAAATCAAGATGGCGGTGAACGCAATGGCGAGATTTTCCCGAAAATCGAGATTTACACACCCAACCACCCCCCTCGAAGTTTAAAAAAAAAAAAAAATTGCTCCCCCTAATTATTTCCAGGTTGAGCTATTTTTATGTCTATCTCGACTGGACTATTTTCTTTTTTTTTCT